>JZKD02S1891796.1:17462-43895 GCA_000966675.3 Picea glauca
GTTCTTAAGAAAGAAATGAGAAATCTGAAGAAGCAAGAAAGACTCCAGATGTTGGTTGCAGCTGCTGCAACCCTGTGATGGCTACCAAGTTTTTGATTTTTGTTGCCTAGGGACATGCAAGAACTTCAGTGTGGGGGTATATTGGTCCCCGGTTTTGACCATGTTCCTTGCCTTTACTATATACCATTGACCTCCAACTATATGCCAGTACCACCCTTTTTGACCTCATTTTGATATAATCAACAACCCTTTACCATTCAAAGGGGTCACCTAAGGTATCCTTGAATTTCAAGCTATTATTATGCATTTTAATACTTTAAATTGATAATTGGACTAATATCATTTGGGTTAGGTACCATTGCTATTCTTGGAATAGGATGTCGGTACCAGGTACCAACTCGCACCGTGGAGGTACCAGTGGAGCCGTTCGAGAGTTGCGCGATATGGTGTGCGTTATGGTTCGAATGAGGAGCAGGAAGGTTCGCAGGATAGCTGGAGTCGTTGCCAGAGAAGTGCTCGAAAGACATCATGAAGCCTGGATTGATTACTCTTCAGCGTTCACACTTCGGACACTACGTGTCACGAAGTTGTGAAATACGTTTTCAGTTTGACTGCAAGATTATTCTCGGATCAGGGATCCGTTGTTTTATGTTTTCTTTATCTAGACTATTACAAACAATAAGATTTCTATATAAACCCGTGTTCACTACTGAGAACGGGTTACGACTACCACTACTGTTATTATCACTGTTTTCGTTTGCTATCATATTATGCCGTGAACCTATGTTTTAATATAAATTGTTGTTGCGTATATGTTGACTGTCATATGATCTGAATACTGTGTTTTGAATGAGTTAATGGAGCATAGAATTACATTGTATCTGCGTCGTATGATCTAGTCGGCTCTGGTCGTTTTCCACAGCGTTTGTGTCGTTTGGTTGGGCCCGCCAAGCTGGTGCAAGCCGCTGTTTCATCTGCAATAGATTTAGTTTGTGTTGCTTTAGCTTTAGTTTGTTTCAATATCGTACAGCTTGCATCTGAAGTAACTTAGCATTTACAAATTTGGCTTTGGTTTATCATAGTTTCGGTTTATCATAGTGTGTGAATGCTTGCGTACACTACAGTTTAAATGTTTCAGAATCATGCTTATTCATTCCTCAACAGACTCAATTTCCAGACTCTATCTTTTTATGTTGGTGAATGTTAAACGCAGTATTGATGCCTGTAGAGTTAGCATAAGCATATGATTGTTGGCTTTTCACTTTCTTTTCGAACATAACTCAGAGTAGCATGCATTTTGCTTTGTTAGATAGTCGTTGTTTTGCGTGCTTATATTAGGTAGGTTACAGTTAGAATAGAAGGAGCTCATGGTACCAGTTAGTGGCATAATACTCTATTTTCCTGTAGATAGCATTAGATTTGTTTTGAATGCTCAGAATGAATGCAGTTTCGACAGTACCCTGTGTGTCATGACTTAAACAAAAATGCTGATGGTAGATAGTTGAACATAGAGGTAGGATGATTTTGTAGACTTACGCTTTTGAATAGAGATAGTCGTACCAGCATTTGAGTACCAGACTGTTTTTCTGTTTATGACTTATTAGGAAATGCTCAGTTTCGAGTTAGTCATTAGAATTCAAGTTCTTAGAATAGGTKTGTGTTTAATTCTTAGGATAGCATTCCAATAAAGACTAGACGCTTGCCTGCACATACTGTGTATCAGCTCGAAGTTTACCAACCCTGGTTTGACAATTTAGTGATTCAGGACACTTAAAAGCTTCAATTTAGCAGCCTGACAGTCATCCAAATACAAGATCAAATAAATCAAATGATCACCAATTAAGCTAAAATACACACAGTGATCCTCTTTGTTTCTTTTGAAGCCAAGTCCCAGCGTATAAGTATCAAATTTTTTATACCACGTCCTTGGTGATTGTTTTAAACCATACAGGGACTTTTTCATCTTACATAACAGCTCCTTCTTTCCCTTCACAACAAACCCTTATGGTTACTTCATGTAGATTTCTTCTTCCAGATACCCATGTAGGAATTTTGTATTCACATCCATCTCTTCTACTTCAAAATAAAACGCAACAACAATAGATAACAGAAAATCTCACCAAAATAAATTCCCTCAACATGGTAATAACCATTTGCTACTAACTGAGTTGTATATTTCTCCACTTTTCCTTCTACATTCAACTTCTTTTTAAATACCCATTTTCTTCCAATGGGATTTATTCCAGTTGGAAACTCCACTAGATCCCAAGCCTTAGTATTATCCAAGGTTGTCATTTCTTCAACCATGGCCTTTTTCCAAATTTTCACATTCTTTGAATCCATTGCCTCCCTAACACTAGGATCATCATCAGTAATAGACAAAGCAAAATTTGAACAAAAATCAGGTGGATTATACCTTTCTGGTATCCTTTTTTAATGCATTGATCTCCTCAATATTGGAGTATGAAGATATTCTTCTTCTGATTCATGTTTTTCTGTAGAGTTTGATTCATCATCCTTTGGCTCAAACTCTATTTTCTCTGGTTATTCCTTACTTGGTAGGACTTCCTTTTTGAAAACATCCTTCATTTCTCTAAACACCACATCTATGTTATACACAACCTTCTTAGTTTTTGGGTTCCAAATCTTATAACCTTTGAGACCATCTTTATACCCAATAAAGATACACTTTTCAGCCTTCTTTTCTAGCTTACTCATGTTTTCCTTTGGAACAAGAACATAGGCCTCACAACCAAATACCTTGAGATGTGTGAGAGAATTTTTCTTACCAGTATGTGCCTCTTGTGGATTATTTTCATCCAATGTTGATGAGGGTGATCTGTTGACCAGGTAACATGCAGTACCCACTGCCTCTTCCCATAATTCTTTGCCTAACCCGACACCACTAAGCATGCACCTTGCTTTTTCCATCAACATCCTATTCATATTTTCTACAAATCCATTCTACTGAGGTGTATATGGAGTAGTATTCTACCTTGATATATCGCACTTCTTACATAATTTTTCAAATTCATTCCTGCAAAACTCTCCACCATTATCTGTCCTCGACACCTTAATTCTTTTCTTTGTTTGATTCTCAACAAGAGCCTTAAACTCTTTAAACATGTCAAAGATTTTAGATTTTTTCCTCAGGAAATATATCCAAGTATTCCTCGATAATTCATCTATCAATGATACATAATACATAGGTTTTCCCAATGATGGAACCGACACAGGTCCAAACACATCATTGTGCACTAGTTGTAAAATTATTTCTGCCCTTGTTGCACCAGAGGGGAATATTACCCGATTATGCTTCCCATATACACAATGTTCATAGAAATAAAAATATAGAGAACAGTTATACATACCTTTAACCATACCTTTATCGTGTAGTAGTAGAAGACCCTTCTCTCCAATATGCCCCAATATTTGATGCCATGGAATAACCTTTTCTCCAGAGACTGTAGGAGTTTTTTCTTCTTCTACTCCAATATCATAAAAAATGGAACTATTACACCCATCACTAATATTGCTTCCTTCCATCTTATATAGAGTTCCAATCCAAACTCTTTTCAGCAACACCATTTCTCCTCGAACCATCCTACATGTTTCTTTTTTACATATTGTTTTTACCCATGCATCGTCCATTTTGCTTACATAAATCAAATTTCTTTCCAATCCTAGGATGTGCAAAACACCAAGAAGTGTTCTAGTCCTTCCATCTATGAGCCTCAACTTGACTTATCCTCATCCTATGATTATGGTTTCAATTCATCACCTAGGAAAACATTACCTCCAGTATACCTTTCATATTCACAGAACCACTCTCTGTGGGGATCCATATGAAAGGATGCACCCGAGTCAACCATCCATGCCTCGTGGTATACATGTCTGCTTGAAGAAGCCAAGTACAAATCCCCTCCTTCTTCCTTGGAGGTATTTTCTTCTATAGAGGGATCACCTTCAGATCCCTTCACTTTCTCAATGCTTTTGGATATGCATTGCTTCTTGAAGTGCCCTTCTTTTCCACATCTCCAACATACCTTTACAAACTTTCTGGGAGATTTAAATCTACCATTAGACTTAGATATTACACTTGAGGACTTAGATCTGTTTCTTTCCTAGGAGTGTCCTCTTGCAAATAATGCATAATTTTTTTGTCCTTCCATGTTCTTTGGCCTCATATCCCCCGATAACAAGGATGAGACCACATCATCAAAACTTAAGGTAGTTGTATTACTACCTATGGCCACAACCAGACTATCCCACGAGTCTGCTAAAGAGAACAATAAACTAATACACTTATCTTCATCTGAAATTTTAATCTCAACAGATAATAAGTGACTTACCATGGTATTGAATGTGTTCATATGCTCTTTCACTGAGTCTCCATCTCTCATCCTCATGTTATACAGCTTATTCTGCAGGAAAAGTTTATTTACCAGGGACTTAGACTGATACAAGTTCCCTAACTTATTCCATAACTCCTTGGTTGTAGCTTCCCCTAACACATTTAGTAATACTAAATCTGAGAGACACAATCATATTTTTCTCTTCGCCTTCTAATCCAACTTTTTCTAGTCATTTATTGATGTTTATGTAGGTGCAGTACCTGGATCCACCATGATCCATTGATCGCTACCTACCAACATATCTTCCATCTTGAGCTTCCACGGCTCAAAACTTTTCCCATTAAATTTCTCAATCTCTATTTTTGAACTACTCTCCATTTATTTTCACTTGACCACAAAGGCATCCCCCTAAAGCTAATAATTTCTCTGATACCAAATGTATATTTTAACCTTGCATAATAATTTACTGCAAACAAATTTTCAATAAAAGAACAAAAAAGATACAATGGAAAATACACACATTACACAAAGATTTTTCTCCTAGAAACCCAAACTAGGAAAAACATCATATTATATATTCATTCCTATCATACATTGTTTATAATACAATATACATATAGGAGCCAGCGGTATGCAAAACCCTAATCCAATGACCTGGATTAGTTAACAACCCTAATTCCTTAACTGGAAATAGAAAACCATCGGTGAAAAACCATGTGCCAAAAAACCACCCATAAATTGATATGAAAACTGAGGACCACCAAAAAATGGAAACAAAAACGAAGACACTAATTATCACCATGAAAATTATACAAAAAAAAACCAACGCTAACACAAGGGGCCTCCTAAAAGTAAAAATTGTCTCTCCCATCTATACCAGTTGCCAAATTGTCAACCCATAAAATTCCAGGGTCCCATACTATCACCAAAAATGACCCACCATGCTTACATTGCACCACTTTGATCATAAATATATTATCCTCTTACCTAGACTACATCCTCCACTCATGCATCCACAAGTTTTAATGCCTCAAAGAATCGTCCCTACTATCGAATATCATACCATTCCAATGTATCTCAATGAAGTCAACCAAACCAACTCTAAAATCAGACATCCCAGAGAATTTTGTGTGGTTACAAACTAATAGGGAATCAATGACACATAATCTCCAAGTATCAAAGGGGAAATCCCTAATACTCCATCACCCCAAGCCTGCCGCAATAATTCAGGCATCATCCAAAAAATATCTCAACACATCGTCTGCAAAGTCCCTCCACGCGAACTTCTCTTGGACCGACCTATAAGTGGTAAAGACACCAGGGTCCCAAAATAATATGTATGATGTGAAGCACCCTCTACTCATAGCACTGGTCTACCAGGTACTAACAAAAGAATCCACCTGACTACCTTTGATAATCGAGACAATCAAAATTTAAACAAACTTGGTCAACTCCTCATGTAATACCCCTAGGATGAACCCCAATTGTAATGTAAATGTAAATGTACATATAGGATGGTGAGTCATGGGCGCACAAATTTTGGGTACAATTTAGTGCGCGTGAACCAAGGGAAGTGTGCATGCCCATTTCATAACTTTGTGCGCACCTCAGTAAGTGTGTGAGGATTGTCATGCACACAAATCGAAGGAAGAGCATGTGCATGTTTCATAACTTTACGTGCACTTGAGTAAGTGTGTGAATATTGTCATGCTCACTAACCAAGGGAAGAGTGCATACCCGTTTCATATATTTACATGAGTAAGTGCACGAGGATCACTTCAAAGTGCACACCGAACCTTTTTTGTAGCCAGCATATTTTTGGGGCCAAAGAGCCTTTGTATATATGTATATTGATGCCAAAGTGCTTGTGTGGTTATTAGGTTGGAGAGACTAGATTGCAACAAAGGCCAGTGTGCCTATTTTTGTAAAATGTAAATGCACACAAATATTAATAAAAACATATCACTATGCACAGAACAATTAGACAAAAAGAGGCAGGGGGCTAAAACTCCACTAGAATGGGAAAGAGATGTGAAGCTTAAAGGCAATTTTTTAATAATATTTCCAAAAGTATAATTATGGGATATGTATTTATCCTAAGTTCCTAAGTAATGGGAACGGGTCACCAAGTGAAGATAAGTTATCTCTTAAGGTGAGAAGTGTCCAGTTATAATCCTGAAAATATATTGTTGGGCCTTAGTGTATATTGGGGTGATTCACTCATTCCGTCATCATGCAGACCAACTTTCCTATGTGAGGCATTTGTATCTTGTTGTAACTTGCTTCCATCACTTAACCATGTTCTTAGGAAGGCATGTGTGTTATTGAATAGGTGGGTTGTCAATCCCATGTGTTATTGAATAAGTGGGTTTTCAAGCTCATCTTGGACAAAGAAGCAGGTTGTTATGCCCATGTTTTCCAAAGAAGCACGTTGTCGGGCCTGTGGGAATTCTCTCCAGGTGAGAGAACTATTGGTAATTGCTTTCCCAAGGTTCACAATTGTAGCTACACATCTCTAACACTTCCTATCAGGCATGTTGTTGAAGCCTTGGAAGGGAAGTGGGGCAGTCGAAGGAATGTTGAGCAGAGAAGGGGCACACTTCCTAGGGTGGGATAGGCATATGGGGAATGAGGAACTATAGTCTATTTTTTGGGGATATCACCTTTGTCTGAGTGTTTTGACTATTGATAGACCTTAGCTTGGCTTAGGAATCCTTTTCCTTTGTGTAGTTTAAGCCCTAGCTCGAGGGTGACCTGTTGGTGAGAGTTATGAGCGACAGAGTCTATGGATGGGACAAACACCTAAGGTCTGTGTGTAGTTGGTGGATTACAACAAAAGATAAGTGTATTCTTACGTGTATTATTCTTTAAGTAATGTGCATATACATGTTAAATATATTATGTGTTACAGTTAGTATGTGTGTGTGTGTGTGTGTGAATTATATATGTTGTAGAACTACATGTTTGTTGGATATACAAGGCATGGACCAAGACAGTTTATATGTGTTTATATATTGTTCAACTTGTGAATGCTTATGCTATTTTTTTTTATGGAATTGGTACATAATTATGTTGGGTTGTGCATGTATTGTTAGTTTTACATAATTGTTGCAGATGTAGAGCATGGTAGTTATTAAATGTTTCTTGTTAGATAATTTTTTGGTAATAGTTATGGGATTCTGAGGCAAGTCTTGAATCATTGTGCATGAAAAGTGGTATCATTTTGCACACGTGAATGGGACAGACCCCACGTGTGGCATAGGAATGGTTGCATGCATAGTTGTATTATGAGTTCATTCTGTTGTTATAGTCGTTATCTTCTTAAGAAACTTCAACAGTAATTGTATGGGTTCTAGCATGAATCTAGAAATGTCATTCATGTTGACGTACAGTCGAGGCGGCTCACACAATGATTGTTTAGTGCGTAGAATTTCTAAGACACAGTGGTTGCACGCAATAGGAGATCGGTTTGCATGCACCAGGTAAAAATAGATGTGCGTAGCACAAGGCCAATTTTTTGTGTTGTTGATTTCAAAGAGTTACTTCCACAGAATAAAGAATCAATATCAGATATTTAATTAGCAAGTTGCAGTAGTGGAGACTTTACAATGTGGTAATGGAACTGAGCTAGGAGGATGGATAAATTACAAAGTGGTATTAGAGTTCAAAATTTGATGTGACATGTCTCAGAGTGAGTTGGGGACGTTACAAGGTGGTATCAGAGCTCTTGGTTCAACATTGGACTTGTATGGGTCAGAGATCAACATGAAGTTGGGGAGGCGGGAATTTTAAACATAGTCATGGGGTCGCAAGCTAAAGATATGGAAAATTCAGTTGAGTGAAGAAAGTACTCGTGTGCACTAAGTATTGATGCACAGTATGTGCGTATTAAATTTTGGCATTGCGCAGTGCAGTACTTACAGTGCATGGAAGATATCAGTTCTTGGAGTGTGTGCATTGAATATTGGAACTGCGAGGTATAGAACTGGTGGAGCACATGTAATATGGGAGTGCATTATGTGTGCAATGAATATGGATTCCATGCATAATTTATGGGTTCATACATAGAGAAGGTGTTGGAGAGGTTCATAATGCAGAATGCAAAACTAGTTAGTACACCTTTGGCCATCCATTTAAAATTAACTAAGGAAATGTGTCCCAAGACATAGGAGGAGATAGAATACATGTCCAGGGTCCCTTATTCATCAAAAATTGGTAGCTTGATGTATGTGATGGTTTGCACAAGACTAGATATTTCATATGCAATGGGAGTTGTGAGCGGGTATATGAACAATCCAGGTAAAGAACATTGGGAAGCAGTAAAGTGGATTATCAATTATTTGAGAGGTACTTCTACTCGTACATTGTGTTTTGGAGGTTCAGAAACTGGTCTACGAGGATATGTTGATTCATATATGGCAGGTGATAAAGATAGTAGGAGGAGCACCACAGGGTATGTTTTTATTGTAGGTGGAATAGCAGTAAGTTGGATTTCAAAACTACAAACGGTTGTTTCACTTTTAACAATAGACGCAGAGTATGTTGTTGCTACAGAGGCGAGTAAAGAAATGATTTGGTTACAGAGGTTTATGGAGGAATTGGGAAAGAAGCAGGAGAATAACAGGTTGTACTATGATAGTGAGGGTTTCATTCATCTTGGAAAGAAATCATCCTTCCATTCAAAGACTAAGTATATGCAGCTCAGGTACCATTTCATACGATCTGTCTTGGAAGATCGAAATTTGAAGTTGGAAAAGATACTTACTAGCCGGAATCCTGAAGACATGTTAAAAAAGGGAGAAACAAATTTCCTGCTTAGTTTCAGTTGGTCTTTAAGCATGAAGGTGAAGATGATAAATTTTCTAGGTCCAAGGTGGAGTATAGTCCATCAGGTACAACAGCAGTGGAGTTGTTGATATCAGTCTCCAAGTGGGAGATTGTTGGTTTTGGAGCCTAATTATCTTCTTGATTCAGAGGTTTGTTTCAGTCATGCTTGGACCCCATTCTCTAATGGGGGGTGTGGGGGGTCTTTCCCCCCCACAACTATCATCACCCCCCTGACGGGGGATTCAGGGGTAGCACCCCCGAAGCAAAATATTGGGAAAATTTTCCCTGTAAAATATTGTAATTTCGTAGTCAAACTAGATCGTTCATTATAAGGTTGCAAATCTGACGATGGAAGTTATTTTCAGGTTTTTTTTCCCTAGAAGGAAACTCTCTTTTACAATGGAATTGTATTGCGACTGTGTATTCTTGTGAATATTGTATTATGAGAGATGATATTGTGAGAGAAATAAGAGGAAGTTATAATGGGTGTGTTGTAGGTTGTATCCCTTCATTTTGCTAGATAATAATAAGGAAGGACCTTTCAATTTCTCTGGTGGATGTAGCCCATATTGGGTGAACCACGTATATCTGTGTATCTATTGTATTATGTATCTTTTGTGTTTTATTTTTGAATTTTGTTTATTTTTATTTCTCCATGATCTGGTTTTTCTCTCAACTCATCATCCTCACTCCTCTTTTAGAAAAGTCTCATGGGAGATCAATAGGGGATATTCCTCTCACCCAAAGGAAGATCGACAATTCTTGTTGTGTCATCAATGCCTTCATCGTCTTCGACTTTCTTGATTGACACACAACCTTACTAATCTTTGAAATCCGGTGAAGAACCCAGATCTTCTTGGATTTTCACCTACATATGCCAAACCCTCTTAACATGTGGCGTCATATCTACATGAAACGTGACACCATCACCACCTTACATGTGGCATTCAAATTTCCCACAGAAGGTTCACCTAAAGGGGCCAAATCACTATGCCATGTGGTACCTTCTAGGATTGAAACATGGCATCCTCCACGTCATCCTCTTGATCCCTTGAATAAGGATCAAGGATCTAGACTGTACGTTGAGGCCTTCTAATCTTGGTAGATTGATGGCCCAGATCTCTTCTCGGAGATTCTTCGATGCCACTGGAGAAACGATCAGGATTGCATCTCAGATATCCTTTGATCTCACCAAATAAATGGTCAGGATTGCATCTTGGAGCTCCTTTGATCTCAACAGATCAACGGTTTTCATTTCACTATGGCCCTCTCCGATTAAAATCTTAGATATTCCCTCAAATTTTTTTCGTCAGAGTGTCACTCTATAATTCTCTCTAATTAGTACCCTATGATGAATGGTCAAGATCTTCTCACGGATATCTAATGGTGAGGATTAAGACACATGTCTTGACACATGGCCCTACCACCTGGTTGTGACACGTGGCACTCAAAATCAAATGCAAGGTCATGCTTAAAAACTCAATTCCACTTGGCACCTGACATGGTGCCCTCATGACACATGGGTCAACCTCTTTATTACATGTGGGCCAATTTCAATTGGTCGTGTCGTCGTTGGGTGTACGGTCCTTCTCAAACCTCGAGCTTATGACCCAAAACTAATGGCTAGGACCTGATCTTCCTTATGTCGATCTATGGTCTTTATCATCCCATCCCTTGGAGTACTTCTTTCGAAGAGAATCCCCTCCAGGTCCACAACTTGCCCCGAATGAAATCCTCCAAAGAATGGATAAGAATAGGTTGTCTCGTCGGATCGTCGAACAAGCTCAAATATCATCCTTGCTTTGATTAATGATTTAGATCTCTCCATGGAGCCTCCTCATCGGAGCCCATCTCCATGACTTACTCTGATTGGAAACCTACAATGTGTAGTGGGGATCTATTCTCTCACCAGATAAATGGTCGATATTTAATATGGTCCCTACTTTAATAGAGGGTCCAGATCTAACCATCATTCCAAATCGACGGTCGTGATTCCTCTAAGGAAAAGCAAGGATTTTATCTCAGGCTTAGCAGTCCGATACAAGACTTATCCAAAGTTTGCGAGGGTTTTCTTTGTTCCTTCCCAAGACTTATGAGTCTTTGAGGATTCTTCCCTAGGTACAAGGAATTCCTTTTCCTACCCAGAGTTCCTTTATTTCGTCTTATCCCCTGAGGAGTCTTTTTTTGCAGGGATCCAAACATGGTGACACAGAAGTGCACACACACACACACACAGACATATCAATAGCCACACGACATTTACAGTAAGCATGGATACTGGTTCATCTTTCAACTTAATATATTACCTAGATTTGAGTTATTTTCACATTCAAAGACTATATATGTTCATACCCTTCTCATATTCACCATTCACACAAAAATTTCACAGACATATACTTGCAGTTATTTTTCTAGAGATAGAGACTTCCTATAGTCAAGAACACAGGATTTCCCTAGAAAATATATTCCATGCAAACATAATTTTATCCCTAGGAAAATACATAGTCAAACTCACAGATCAGATATTCATATTCATAATCACCATATTGATCATCCAACCATATATGTTTTTAAATCAATACACAGAAATAGAATAAGTTACTTATCTACAAATTTGGGAGATGAGGTCAACTATTGAAGTGTATGTCACTCTCCACCCAACCATAGGAAAGTTGCACCGGGTTTCCTAGCAGTCAACCACCCCCGAGTTAGGATATGATGTCATGAGGTAATATATCTACAGAATTTACCAAGGTCCTTTGTTCTTTCTTCCCATGCCAGAGAGTTCTCTCTTTATCTCTCCTTCTCTAACTCTCAATATTTTTCATGCCTGTGTGTATGTATTTCTCTCCCCACCTCTCTTTTGTGTATTTTTCCCCAATACCTCATGGGTCATGTCAGAATCTCCCCAATGGGTACTTCTTCCCATCTTTCATTGATTCTTTCAATGAGACTACCCAACTACCAACTTGACTGGTAATCAATTTTTTGGGTTGAGGACAATTTTGGGTCTGCATTTTTTTTAACTTGAGAGGGTATCACCTGGCAGGGTCATTTCAAACAGTGATAGCTTCCCTCCTGCACCATTCCTCTCATGACATTGTAAATTGTGAAGGCCATACCTTCAGCAGTAGTTCAACATCTCCCTATTGCATTAATAGCCAAATATTTATATTACATAATTTATGAAAGGTCCATTGTCTTTCAATAATCACATAATAGGGATGTCTCTAGTTTTGGTCATGATAATAGTTATAATTACAAACTAGGGGAAATAGGGGTGTTACAACATTGAATATTGGTGATGCACAATGAGTGTGCATTGAATATGAGCACCGCATGGAGAATAATTATTGGTGCATGCATAGTGTTGGTGCACAGTGCATGCATGTGGAATATTGGTGCTATGTGGGGAAGAATTGGAGATGTGCATTGATTATTAGGTGTGAGAGGGTGCACAATGAATTTTGGCACGACGTAGAGAAAATTTGTAATTTTTGTGGAATATTGATGTGCGACACAAATTTGTGCACACTAGATAATGATGCATGGAACCCAAAAGTTGAGTGTCTTAAATATTAGTGCCCTATATAAAAGTTGTGCACACTGAATACTGGCGTGTCATATGTGCGCTTTGTATTGCATGTATAGAGAATGCACGTGTGATGGATATGGGTATATAACACATAATTGGTATACATGTTATATTTGAAATAAAGAAAAGGAGAGAAAAGAGGAGGAAAAGTCATGGACAGAGGAGTCCAAATATTCACCCAAAATTTTGAATTAGGTTGTTAAATTCACGAGGAATCAAAATAAAGTATTTCGATACACTTATGGAACAGAATGTGCATAGTATTTATGGATTTCCTAAATTACTTAGTCTAACAAATCTTGTTTCCTACACATTTTTCATATTTAACATCAATTTGATCAGTACAGGTTCAACACTTAGATCGGAAGCATGGAATATGCATAATGAACCTACAGCCATGAAGATGAGGTTAGAAGGATGTATGAAAATATAGGTGATGAGGGTATAGATTCAAATGGACATGGAGAATCCAAGGAAAAAAGACATGAATTTGGTGAAGCCCTTAAAAATTTTGCAAAAGGATGTCAAAATTTATAGGCTTATGAAAGCTAAGGAGGAACAAGATGGATTCAACATCAAGTTGCTACAAAGATTGGACAGAATTAAGAAAAGTATGGATAAGGAGATTGATCCAAGAAAATCGACAAGACACGGGTCTCATGTTGAGAGAAGAAAAACATTAAGTGTTGGCAGGCATCACCATCACTCTCCAAGACATTCAGCTGAGAGAGTGCGCAGTAGTTCAATCCCATCTCCTATCAGGAAGCATAAAAGGAGGTCTGGTGTGGATGAGCTACAAGGAGAAATGAATAAGATTAAACCTCCTACTTTTTATGGTGAGCACAAGAAGGATGAGGATGTAGATACCTAGAGGTTGGGCATGAGGAAGTACTTTCAATTAAATAATTACTCTTCATAGAGAGAAGAGAGAATTGTCATTTACCATCTCAAGGGAAAAGCATCAATGTGGTGGGACCAGTTTGTGCAAGTACGACACATGATGAGAGAAAGGTTACTTGGAGGGATTTCAGGAGGTATTTTCAAAATAAATACTTAACCAAATGTTACTGTGATAGGAAAATGAAGAATTTCTTAGAACTCGAGATTGGAAGTATGACCATATATGAGTATGAGAGATTATTTTTAGAGCTACTGAAGTATGTTGTTTTCATAAAAGAAGAACGAGTTAAGATTCAGAGGTACTTGAGTGGGCTGCCATCATTTATCACTGATAAGATACAGTATGATGGTCCCAAGACACTAGAGGAAACTATAAGGAGAGACAAGTGTCTCTATGATCAACATTGAGGAAGACCCACTTACCAAAAGACTTGGGAAGACAAGAAGAAAGGAAAGATGGAGTAGATGAAGAAGGGGACCAAGCCACCATTCTTCAAAAATATGTTTTAGAGATAGCCAACTTCCAAGGAGCCCAGAATGACAGAGGCAATGGGGCAAAGACCAAGGCATCAGCCAATGAAGTGTTGGGTTTGTGAGGGAAACCATATGTACATAGATCACCCTCATAGAAGTGAGAAAGTGAGGTATGTTCACAATGTACAGAAAGTTGATACAGTTGAGGACATGGGAGGAAATGTACCTAGGATATATGTAGCCCTGGATAACAAGCAAGTTGAGTTTCAGTCACATATAATTGAAGTGGAAGGTAAGATCAACAACCAACCCATTTTTATTTTAATTGATTCGGGAGATAGTCATAGTTATCTAGATCCTAAGATGGTATAAAGATTTCAATTGCCATAAAGAAGCCTTGGGAAACCTTGGTTGGTACAACTAGCTACATGAGAAAAAAGGGAAATTAATGAGATGGTTAAGACATGTCCAATGGACATGAATGCACTGAGCACAAAAGCAGATTTGAATATTATACCTTTGGGCTCATGTGATTTCCTAATTGGTATGGATTGGTTGGACATGCATCGTGTTGTCATAGACTATTATAATAAGGATTTTACTTGCTTGGATGAAGAAGGGAACTTGAAAACAGTACAGGGTATTCCAAGGGTTGTAATTATTAAAGAAGTTTCAACCTTGCAGCTGAAGAAAATCTTCAGGAAATGATGTCAAGTAATTTCAATGCATGTGGAGGAGGAACCTAAGGACAAAGTGTCAAATATTGAATGTTATGTAGTTCTAAAGGATTTTGAAGATGTATTTAGAGAAATATTAGGGTTTCCACCCAAGAGAGATATTAATGTATCTATAAATATAATGCCTAGAGAAGCCCCAGTATCCAAGACTCTTTATAGGATGAGTACACCAGAACTGAAAGAATTGCAACTGCAACTTGAAGAACTTCTGAAGAAGGGGTATATACACCCAAGTGTGTAACCTTGGGTTATCCCAATAATATTTGTGAAGAAAAAGAATGGAACATTGAGACTTTGCATTGAATTTAGGCAGCTGAATAAGGTAACAGTGAAGAACATGTATCATTTTCCAAGGATAGATGATCTATTTGACTAGCTAAAAGATGAAAAAATATTATCTAAGATTAACCTTAGATCGGGCTATCATCAAGTAAGAATTAAAGAGGAAGACATTAGAAAGACTACCTTCAGAATAAGGTATGGCCATTATGAGTTTACATTAGTGCCATTTGGGTTCTCAAATGCACCAGTTGTCTCCATGTGTTTAATAAATGGTATTTTCAGAGAATACTTAGATAAGTTTGTCATTGTATTTTTGGATGAAATTAGTATTTACTCAAAGTCTGAAGAAGAACATGAGCAACACTTGAGGATGGTGCTGCAAGTATTGAGAGAACATCAATTGTATGAAAAGTTGAGCAAGTGCTCATTCTACCAGAGGTGGATTCATTACTTGGTTCATATCATTTCATAGGAAGGGATAGCAGTGGATCCAGATAAGATAAAATCCATTGAAGGATGGCCAAAACCAAGGAATGTCACAGAGGTGAGATATTTCATGGGACTTGTAGGGTACTATAGAAGGTTTATTGAAGGCTTCTCAAAGATTGAACATCCAATCACATCCCTGCAAAAGAAAGGTGTGAGATTTGAGTAGAATTATGATTGTAAAAGGAATTTCCAACACTTGAAGAGTTTGTTGACTAGTGCACCAATTCTAAGAATTGTTGATCCTAATGAATACTTTGTTGTGTGCATTGATGCATGCAAGGAAAAAACCATTGGATTCCTTAGTCATAATGGGCATGTGGTGTGCTATGAATCAAGAAAATCAAGGATAGACCACGGTGGTCTAAAATATTTGTTTGGAAAACCAACTCTAAATGCCAGGAAAAGCAGGTGGTTAGAATTCATCAATGAGTATGACTTTAATATAAATCATATCAACGGTAAATAGAACAAGGTGGCTAATGCACTCAGCAGGAAGGTGCATGAAATGCATAATACAACCATTAGCATGTACAAATCATATTTGAAAGATAGAAGGTTAGAGGCTGCAAAATTAGACCAACACTATGTGGAAATAAAGACAAAGCTACAACAAAGTATTTTACAGCAGAAAGTTGAATACTTTGAGTTAAAATCAGATGAAATCCTTAGGTACAAGGGTAGATTTTATGTACCAAGTTCTCAGGAGTTGAAAAATATGTTATTAAAATAAATGCACAATGTTCCTTATGTTGGGCACCCATTGTACCAAAAGACAATTGTTGTTGTCAAGAGTCAATATTATTAGCCAGGTATGAAGAAAGAAGTAGTTGATTTTATTGCCAAGTGTTTGGAATTTCAGAAGGTAAAGGTTGAACATAGACACCCAGTTGGCTTGTAACAGCCATTTCCAATCCCTGAGTGGAAATGGGAATTTGTAACAATGGACTTTATCATGAATTTTCCCAAAACTACAAGGAAACATGATTCTATTACGGCAGTATTAGACAATCTTACTAAAGATGCCCACTTTATTCCAGTAAAACCCGCGCACAAGGCAGCTAACATTGTTGATATTTATATGAGGGAGATTTCCAGGCTTCATGGTGTACCTAAGATAATTGTTTTTTGACATAGATCCCAAGTTCACATCAAATTTTTGGAAGGGATTATTTAAAGGATTTGGGAAAAATCTGAATTTTAGCACAACCCGCCATCTAGAGTCAAATGGGAAAATGGAAAGGGTAAATCAAGTGATGGAAGATATGCTAAGAATGTATGTGATGAAAAAATTGACGCACTGGGAAAAATATTTGCAATTGGTTGAGTTTGCATATAACAATGGGTATCAAACATATCTAAATATGAGCCCAATTAAGGCACTTTATGGCATAAGGTGCAACACACCAGTGAAATGGGACAACCCAACAAATAGAGTAATGGTTGGGCCAGATTTACTTAAGGAAATGGAAAAGGAGGTGGTGAAAATAAAACAGGATTTAAAGGCTTCCCAGGATAGGTGAAAATGTTATGCAGATAAATGCAGAACTTAGAGAATTTAAAGTGGGTGACCACATGTTTTTGAAAGTGAAACCTAGGAAGAGCTCACTTAAGTTGGGAAATTGTTCAAAGCTAGCAGCACATTATTGTGGGCCGTTTGAAATCCTATAGAGGATTGGTCATGTCGCATACATGCTTGCACTTCCTGCATCCATATGCATTCACAATGTGTTTCATGTATCTTTACTTAAAATGTATGTGCTTGATGCTAATCATGTAATTGATTGGAATTGGAATTGTTGGAGTTACTTCACACACACCTAGGATTTCTTTTTCCTAAGGTTTTTATTTGTTTATTAGTCATAATTATTCATTCTCCAGTCTCCTATTTTTTAGGAGAGAATATTCCACCTGGAGAATATTCTCTTTCAGTTGACAACGTTATGCAGATAAATGCAGAACTTAGAGAATTTAAAGTGGGTGACCACATGTTTTTGAAAGTGAAACCTAGGAAGAGTTCACTTAAGTTGGGAAATTTTTCAAATCTAGCAGCACATTATTGTGGGTCGTTTGAAATCCTATAGAGGATTGGTCATGTCGCATACATGCTTGCACTTCTTGCATCCATATGCATTCACAATGTGTTTCGTGTATCTTTACTTAAAATGTATGTGCTTGATGTTAATCATGTAATTGATTGGAATTGTTGGAGTTACTTCACACACACCTAGGATTTCTTTTTCCTAAGGTTTTTATTTGTTTATTAGTCATAATTAGTCATTATCCAGTCTCCTATATTTTAGGAGAGAATATTCCAACTGGAGAATATTCTCTTTCAGTTGACACTTCAGTTTGACTAGTTGAGTTGAGTTTAGATGTCGCATTGGGATCATCACCATGCTAATTCGAACTTGCCTTGGTATCATCACTAGAGTGGCGCATTAGCCTTGATTCCCTCAGTTAACTCCTCACTACTCTCTCTTCAGTTAGTTAACTCACGACTAGTTGACTAGTTAACTCAACTAGGTGGCAATTCACTCCCGTAAATGCCTGAGAGACTAGAATAGGTGGCAGTTCACTCCCGTAACTGTTGGTGTGTGTCTAGATCACTCTAGACCACCACTATGGCGACTTGGTTCACCTCAGTTCGAACTCATTGAGTTATACAAAGTATATCATGTGTAAATTATTTATTATTCACAATAGTTAATGAGAATTTTTTCCATTTTTTCTCTCCTTCTTCTTTTTCCAATTCTCTCTACAAATGTGTGTATCATTGTTTCGCTAGATCTATTATGTGCAGGTTCAACACATTTACAGGAATGTGATTCAGGTGGAGCAATACAGTGACTTCCAAGTTCATTCGATGTGCATATTGGACTGGAAAGTCAAGTTTCTCCAGAATCAAGCAATAGGACTGGTAAAGTTCTAGTGGACTTGTTACGGTCTTGAGGATGCAAATTGGGAGCATGATGATGCTATGTGGGTAGGGTACCAGTATATTTTTGAGGACTTTTGAAATTTTGATTGTACATAATGCACTAAGGAAAATGCATAAATAAGGGAGAGGGGAATGTAATACCCCTAGGTTGAACCCCATTTGTAATCAAAATGTAAATGTACATATAGGTTGGTGAGTCATGGACACACAAGTTTTGGGTATAGTTTAGCACACGTGAACCAAGGGAAGAGTGTGTTCCTATTTCATAACTTTGTGTGCACATGAGTAAGTGTTCGAGGATTGTTATGCACATGAACCAAGGGAAGAGTGCACATTTTTTTCATAACTTTACATGTACATGAGTAAGTGTGAGAGGCTCACTTCAAAGTGCACAACAGACCGTGTTTGTAGCCAGGATATTTTTGGGGTCGGAAAGCCTTTGTATATGTGTATATTGAGGCCAGAGTGCTTGTGTGGTTATTTGGATAGAGAACTTGGATTGAGAAAAATTCCAGTGCATCTATTTTTGTAAAATGTAATTACACTTAGATATTAATAAAAACATATCACTGCACGTAAACCAATCAGACAAAAAGAGACAGGGGGATAAAACTCCACTAGAATGGGAAAGAAGTCTGAAGCTTAAAGGGAATATTTTAATAATATTTCCAAAAGTATAAATATGGGATATGTATTTATCCTAAGTTCCTAAGATATGGAAACAAGTCACCAAGTGTTGCTAAGTTAGCTCTTAAGGTGACAAGTGTCCAATTATAATCATGCAAATATATTGTTGGGCCCCAGTGTATCTTGGGGAGATTCACTCATTATTTCATCATGTAGACCAACTTTCCTCTGCAAGGCATCTGTATCTTGTTGTAACTTGTTTCAATCACATAATATTGTGCTTGGGAAGGCATGTGCGCTATTGAAGAGGTGATTTTTCAGGCTCATGTGCTATTAATGAAGCAGGTTTTCAGACCTGTGTTGGACAAAGAGGTGGATTGTCAATCCTATGTTTTTTTAAGAAGCTAGTTGTAAGGTCCATGATCATTCTCTCCAAGTGAGAGAACTACTAGGAATTGCTTTCCCAAGGTGCCCAGTTGCAAATACAGGGATCTTAGACTTCATGTTTGTCCTATTGTTGAAGCCATGGAAGGGAAGTGAGGCAGCCGAAGGATTTTTGAGAAGAGAAGGGGCACACTTCCTGGGGTGGGATAGGAATTTGGGGAATGAGGGACTATAATATTTTTTATGGGTTTGGCACCTTTTTCTCAGTGTTTTCATTGTTTATAGACCTTAGCTTGGCTTAGGAATCCTTTTCCTTGGTGGTGTTTAAGCCCCGTCTTGGGGGTGACTTGCTGCTAAGAGTTATGAGTGATAGAGTATATGGATTGGAGGAACGTCTGAGGTCTACACACAGTTGGTGGATTACAACAAAAGATAATTTTCTTCTTATATGTATTACTCTTTGAGTAATGTGCATATACATGTTAAATATATTATGTGTTACAATTACATATATATATATATATATATATATATATATATATAGAGAGAGAGAGAGAGAGAGAGAGAGAGAGAGAGAGAGAGATGTTTTTGCATGGATTATATATGTTGTAGAACTGCATATTTGTTGCATATGCAAGGCATGGACCATGACAGTTTATATGTGTTTATATACTATTCAACTTGTGAATGCTTATGATATTTATGTTTATGGAACTAGTACATAACTATGTTGGCTTGTGCATGTATGCTATTTTTACATAAGTGTTGCATATGTACAGCATGGTAGTTATTAAGTGTTTCTTGCTAGATAATTATGTGGTAACAGTTATGGGATTCTGAGGCAAGGCTTGAATCATCGCATACACAAAGTGATATCATTATACACACACGAATGGGATAGACCATGTATGTTGCATAGAAATGGTTTCACACGTAGTTGTATTATGAGTTCATTTTGTTGTTATAGTCGTTATCATGTTAAGTAACTTCAACAATAATCGTATAGGTTCTAGCGTGAAGCTAGAAATGTCGTGCATGTTGAGGGACAGTCAACGCAGCCAACACAATGATGGTCGAGCCCACATAATTTCTAATACATAGTGGTTGCATGTGGTACGAGATCGGTTTGCGCTCAATAGGAAAATGTAGTTGTGCATAGCACAAGGCCAGTCGTGTGCATTGTTGATTTCAATGAGTTACTTATGCATAAGAAATAATTGATATCATATATTTAATTAGCGAGTTGTGGTAGTGGAGACTTTACAATGTGGTAACGGAACTCAGCTAGGAGGTTGGATACATTAAAAAGTGGTATTAGAGTTCAAAATTTGATGTGACATGGCTTGGAGTGAGATTGGGACATTACATATCAGAGGACCACTCCTCCAAGCAACTAAACCTAAGCATACCAAGAGTAAACTCTGGAAATATTAAACTAACCATCTCATATGTATCGGTTTTCAAACTATCAAACACTGCAGTCCCAGGGTCCCAAGCTATTCTCCAAGAGGAAACATCATATTGATGTTACACCCCTTCAATCATAATTATCTGACCACCATGCTCTGAATGCGCTCTCCTCTCCTGGACCCCCAAATTTAAATCCATGAAAGGACTAAAATCACTATCCTAGATCTTGTGTGGTCAAGGCATCTCAGTGGCATTAAATCCTACCAATACGCAGATAGAATTGATCTTGGGTATCGTGAAGAAAAATATACCTCACCATATAAAACAAGCCTCAACATCTCCTCTCACAACATCCCCACAATGGGGTAGACCAACCACTGAAATGACCATGTCGATCACCCTCATCATATGAACCAGTCTATCACTCTGATGAATGTCAGGATCCCACCACAAAATTGAAAGTCCTTCACTCCCAATTCTTGTTGAAATCTCTGTGAACCAATCCAATAGAGTTTGGATCTCCTCCTATGAAATTTTCATACTAATCATATGGTCCAGCTGAAAGACCCCTGACATGGACACAATGCCACCTATCTCATCCAACTGGCTTAGGTGAAACTCCCATGTCCTGTTGTATATAATGAGGGAATAAAATAACATCGATAGAATCCTCTACCACTACCTACAAGAATGGACAATGACTAGTGTGTTTTTCAACCCCAAGGGCATGAACAAGAGATCATAATGAATTCTGGAAGAAAACCTGTGACTATCCTTCTTCCTAGCCCTCATCTGTCGACATCCCAGATGAAGATCAGTCATCAAGGGATATTTTTCTCCTTGAGGTTCACCCATCCACTCACTGATCCTAGGAAACCACAACTCAATGGTATGCCCGAGGACTATATCGGGAGGTATCCCAAGCAGAAACATCCCACAACTCCATTATACACTACCACATGCCAATGAATATCCCTGCATATTGTTTCCCATTAATGAATCATCATGTAACATATTGTATCCTATAGGTGTTTTTCTATCCATTATTCCACTGGGGTCACCTAAACCTGTATCCCAAAGCATGCCCATGTCTGTCATATACCTATCGACCCAAACCATGGATGCATACACTTCCTTGCGGCATGGTCCACAAGGAATGTGCTCAACTATATCCTTCTTATCTAAGCCTTGAGACTTTAGTGGGATATCCAACAGAACTGGATCATAATCCCCATAAAGCAAAACAAGAGCATGCTCAAAGCCATCTGCGTCATACCTCTCCTCTGGTGCTTGCAACTCTGAATGCTCCTCATATGGAATCATAAAAAAGGCCTCCTCCATCAAATCATAGATTCCACTCACTCCCTCATGTGTCATGGCTGCTCAATATGATGGAGTCTCCATGGTAAGTCATGAAGAGCATGCCAAAATCAGCTAGTAACAAAGCTCCTCAAGTTCCCTTTCCTTGCAAAATTGAGAGCAAGGTCCCTATCCATGAATAGTTTCAAGTAATATAATTTCATCTTCTCTAATGCTTCTTTGAAGATGTGTAATTGAGTACTAGTGACACCACATGTAATTCCTTTTTGTCTCTCCTCCAACTAGGTTTTCCACATAAGGTCTTCAATAAACTTATGAGAACCATCTACCCTCATCAACACTTGCACAATTCACTCCTCTATGACCATTATTTTTTCCTCCAAACCACGTGATGTTGTTTCATCAACATGGCATGGGTTGTCAACCGAATCACTAGAAGATATCGTGCAATGATGGGACTCATGTGGACTATCCTTCTCATACAATATTTCTATTTTTTTCTCGTCCACCAAATCAGCCCCTTCATTGTCATATTATGCTACAACAATGCATGCATCATCATACATGTCACAAATAGGATGTGGTGTTGAATCCACTTCATAGTTAGGTGCTAGTGTGCTTGAACCACCCTCATCATCAACATCATACACAAGGAAAGACGTTGGATCCTCAACATCGATGATTGGAACATTTCCTCATAGTATTCATAAGTAGGACAAGATTTTGCATCCTCATATTTTGTTGTTTTGAAAAATTCATGGGTATACCCATCCAACACACTAGTGTCATCGGCCTAATTAGTTTTCTCTGATGGTGTATCATAATTTTTTTATTGGTCTTCCTCTATACACACATCCTCAACATGGCTAGATGCATGCTCTCCCACATGTCCTTCGTGCTCATCTCTCCTCAATTTCTGCCTTATTCCTTTAAATGTATCCTCATCCAAATCCTTGGGAAATATTATGTAATTTATTGTGTAATATCCTTGAAAGGATAGAGCTACGCAGATCTCCTCACTCAATGCTAGATAGTCCCAGTAGTAAGGCATGTATTTAAGTGTTGCTAGCTCCCTATTGTTTTGTTGCATGCAATGCAAAATTTCATCCATGTGATCCCTCTTTGTCTTCATCTTTTCTTACCCTTGTACAATCCCCCTTCATTGTTGTAATAAATGTATGGTAGTTTTCTTTTTCTTTTTTTTTTTTTTCAAATACTTAGTGGATAGACCCAAATTCCACTATAAAACCCTGCCTATGTTTGTTGTAGTTATTTTTGAGTTTGTGTTTTTTTCAAACACTTAGTATACATCTTCACTTCCATTCTAAACAACCCTTGTTGCACTTAATTAATTTGTGATTATTGGTGATGGTGTTTTCATGTTTGCAACACTTCCAATACACTTGGCACAATTAAATATCACAACAGATAACTATATTTGAAAAGTCATAACAATCAACGTGAAATAGAGCCAATGAGGTTACTTTTCTATTATCCAAATAGAATTGTTACATCAAATAGAAAACTCACAATCCCATCAAGGTTTGTACAGGAAATAGTTTGTCAGGTTTTTGTAGGTTATTGGCAATTTGTTCACTTTAACAGTGATAGGAAACCCCCGTGATTTGGTTGTAGAACATTTCCAAAACTAGTTGTACCAAATAGTTTTGGCCTCCTTTGAAGAAACCCGCCTCCTCTATTAATAAATTTCCCAACAATTAAGTTCAACCCTTTATAAATGGCTCATCATTTATAAACTCAGACCTTGGTTAATATTTCGGCCCAACAATCAATTGGAACTCGACCCTATGAACAATTGCATCCCTCTTTTGATGAGAATCGGCCCTGCTACAGAAGATCTCATCCATCAAATAAACATGGCCTCTCTCTTCAATAACAATCGACCTTCTCTCAAGTATAACTCGACCTCTCTATGATGGCAATGCCTCTCCCTATAAACTCTTCCTTTATGAACAAATTGTATCCTCCACAATATCCACAATCTTTGCAAAAGATAGATCAAAACATAATGCAGACTTTTAAACTCTATTGTAGGTTAAAAATGCCAACATTTCTTTTTCATAAATAGGTTTGAGTAAGTTTTTTTCCTTTAAGTTTGTTTCTTTCATAGGAGAGGGGCCTTCCTTCTTGCATTAAAAATGCACCATCACCATGCCTGAGGCATCACACTCCACAATAAATGTTTTAGTGAAGTCGGGTGTGGCTAGGACAAGAGTTGTACACATAGCCTCCTTACGTTTTTCAAAATCTTTGGTTGCTTCTTGAGTCCAAGAAAATTCTTCCTTCTTTAATAATGTTGTTATAGGTGTTGCTATTTGACCATAGTTCTTGAAAAACTTGTGGTAACATCCTATCAATCCTAAGAATCCTATAATTTTCTTCAAGGTTTTGGGAATTGGCCATTCCCCCATAGATTTAATTTTGTTAGGGTCCACTTTTACACCTTCATGAGAAACAATTTAACCCAAATATTCCACTTCTTGAACCCCAAAGGCAGACTTGCAAGGATTTTCATAAAGTTTTTGATATTCCAAAAGTTGTAATACTATGTCAACATGTTGTGCATGCTCTTCCCAAGGTTTTTTGTAGATTAGTATGTCATCAAAAAACAAAAACACAAATTTTCTAAGGAAGGGTTTGAAAAGAGATTCCATCAAGCTTTGAAATGTTGAAGGTGCATTAGTAAGTCCAAATGGCATAACCAAAAACTCACAATGACCTTCATGTGTTCTAAAGGTTGTTTTGGGAATGTCTTCCTACCTCATTCTGATTTGATGGTATTTGAAACAAAGATTTAACTTAATAAAGAGAATTGCTCCATGGAATTCATATAATAATTCATCAGTGATGGGAATAGGAAACTTATCTTTGATGGTCATTTTGTAGAGTTGTCTGTAATCTGGAAACATGCACCATGGACATCCTTCTTCATAACCATCACTAATGGTGAAGAGAAATAACTTTGGCTAGGTTGAATGATGCCCACCTCTAACATTTCTTGGATCATACACTCAATCTCACTCTTATGTGCATATGGATACCTATAATGCCTTCCTAGTTGCAAATGAATATAATTTCATGATCTCAAGCAAGTGGAAGACCCTTAGGGATCTCTCCAAATACCTTGGAATGTTTGTTGATAACTATTTGGAGATCCACTAGAGAAGAGGATATAGATGTTTGAAAATCTAGTGAGGAAAATTGTGCAATTACACCATGGTGCCCCTTTTTGAGTAATTTTTTCATTTTATTAGAGATTATCACCCTAGAGGATTTATCTTGGATACCTCTAAGCTCAATTTCCTTTCCTTATAAGGAAAATATATTGAAAATTAAGGGCCATTGTTCCCAATGATTGTAACCATTGGACCCCTAATACAACATCAACACCACCCATTTGAATGGTAATCATGGGACTATCCAATAAATACTCCCCCATATTGAGATTAATAATATGGCACTTCCCATAACAATTTAAGGTACCTCCATATGCAATCATTACTTGAAACTTCAGTGTTGGAAACACAAAGCAATTGAGATATTTTGCTAATTTATAATTGATAAAGTTATGGGTATTAGCATAATCAATCAACATTATTAACTTTTTATTTTTGATGTATCCTTGTATCTTGAGGGTTTTTGCAGTACTGATGTCATCCAATGCATGACAAGATATCGTCGAAGTAGTCTCTTCTAGATATAAATATTTTGATGTTTCCAATTCTTTAACTTCTTCGTCTTCACAGTCTATGTAGAATAATGTCTTCTTATTGCATGTATGTCCCTTACTATACTCATTGTCACAATTGAAATATAGTCCCTTTTCTCTTCTTTTATCCATTTGTTGAGGTGTCAACCTTATCGGTTGAGTGAGGTTAGGTGTTAAGCCCTAATGTTGGCTCATTACCCCTTAATTGGGGCATATTAGATTAGTAATTCTATTTTATTTATGTCGGCTGTAGGCCATTAGTTGTAATTTAGATTAGTAATGTTATTTTAATTATGTCGGCTTTAGTCCATTATACCTCCTAGTCTCCTATATATACCAAGGAGACATTTTCATTTTGAATCATC
>JZKD02S1891796.1:48364-68056 GCA_000966675.3 Picea glauca
AGTTCAAACTATATTGCCAGAACTTGATGAGGAAGGAAAAATCATATTGGAGCCTGAAGACATCACGGACACAAGAATTCGCCAGCTAAGGAATAGATCCATTTCAGAGTATCTCTCGAAGTGATGAATAATCATGATTCCAGCACTCAATCTTTATTTCCTCTACATTTTCATGATTTCCTTGCATTTTGATATCTCCTTTAGGGATTCTCTCATATAGAGCGTGTAACATCGTGGAAGACATGGAATTTTGCAATTATAACATCGTCTTTTCCATATGCTCCCAATTTTCTTCCATCTTCTTTTCCATCTTTCCAATCTAGTGAAAAAAATCTTTTTTTTCTTCTTAAGTCATGGTTGAGCTCTCTGGAGGTTTAGTTGGTGAAATGTATATTTTAGAGGAACATTTGGAGCCATGTGAAAAATAATAATTCTCTTATTTTTCCTCTTTATCATAAATTTTGAGTCATGAAAAATAGATCTTCCAATCAAAAGTTATGCCAATTGTAAGTTGTATACCTTTCAAACTCTTAATTTGGAGTATGTTTGGATCGTTCGACTTTGTCCTGATATATCTCTAGAATTTGAACCTTTGTGAGTCTGAATTTTTTTTCCTATAGTGATATGATATGAATTCTTAAACTCCTGAAAATTTCACAGTCTGAACCTTCAATGATAAAAAGTTATAGCACAAATACCAAAATGACTTGTTTAAGACTAATTTCAAGATTAGTAAAAAAAAACCCAACTTCCACAAGATATATCTCACAAATTATAACTATTAAAATACTAAAAAAAAATCCATAGGTAAATCGCTATGTCTCCTCATGTTTCTGAAAATTTTGCACTCTGAAAATTCACAGAAAAATTTTTATAGAAAAAATTAAGATGGTTCATTTGAGACTAATTTCAAGACCAGTCACAAACCCTAACTTTCATGGGAGACATCTCCGAAAATGTAATGAAATAGATACTAAAATTTTTACCACCTATTATATACCATCTTTCCTTAGTATCCTAAAAATTTTGTTTTCTAAAACTACCCCAAAAAAAATTATATGAAAAATCCTAAGATGACTCATTTTAAACCGATTTTTGGATGAATCAAAAACCCTATATTCCATAGGATATATCTCTTACTGTAGTGTCCCTCTCCAAATAATCACTCCTGTAGATCAAAATAATATCCTAAGTGATTCTCGTAGGCCAAAGTCAGTGGAAAAAGGAAATTATTTAATTATTTAATGTCATTGGAGAGGGAAAATAATCTTTTTAAAAAAAGTGGCATTGTGTAAACAGGTGAAAAGGTACTTAAGTGACTATTAGGTTAATAAAGTCACTTTAATTTATTAAAAGGGTAAAAGGGTTGAAAAAGGGTCAACAATGGAATAAAAGGAGAATGAGGATGCCCTCTCTCATTATTCATTTGTTATTTTCTAAAAACGAAATTGAGAGAGCTCTTATGGCTTTGGCTCTTGGGACGAAAAACCCTAGAGTTTGGGATTGGGTTTGGTGATGAAACTATCCACCCTAGACAATCAAAGAGGAGAAATTATTTAGATATCTTCATCGTGCTTCAGTGTAGCATAGTATTTTATCATTTTGGCAGTTGGGTTTCAATTGTAGGGTCAATTTCTACTTGTGTAAAGTGATTTTGGTATTGTGGGAAACATTCTCTTAGATTGGAGACTAAGTTTATTAGTGTGGGGTGAATCTATTCCTTATTAGGTCGAGTTGAAGGATATATGGGCCAATTTTCTGCATTGGGAGGTTGAACTCTTTTTGATAGGCCTTTTCCCTGAGGCTAAGATCATTTTCCTTGAGGTTGGGTGAACTTCTTTAGGAAATATTGTAGTTGGGTCGTGATATTTTCATGATGGGAACATTCTTTAGCAAAGGGGCAAAGAATAAAATTATTTGAAGGATATTTTACAGCCAGAAAGGACCTAGTTTATTGTTTCAACAATCTCTAAGTGAACAACACTCATTTGCTAAGAAAAGGGGGCAATTTTTCTTACAACAAAGACATAGAGCCTTGTGGGTTTTATCTGTTGAATTTGATGAACACATTTGGCAGCCAGATCTAGGTGCATTCATCTCAAAATGGAAAAAGACAGCCTCCATAAACTTGTATCGGATTCCTCTTTATTTGTGTTGTATTGTTGTTGTGATTTTCTAGTGTATTATAGTTGCTTACACATGAATGCAATAAGTGTGCTTGTGTTTCCATATTGGTGTTATATTTGGTCAATCATCAACAGAAATTAGATTTACTGTGTGTATTATTGGTAGAATACTTTGAATGAAAACTATTTGTCTAAATGTATGAACCGTAAAACTAAGAAAAAACAACAAAAAAAATAGTGGGGACATTACAATGAAATCAAAGCCTCAATCCTGCCAGCCTGAGGGGGTTTGTTAATTCATTAGGAAAGAAAATGAGTGATACATCACTTACAGAAGTAGAATGCAGTGAGGGATAGAAAACATATTTCAAACAGAAGAAGAAGAAGAAGTGGATCAACCAAAGTCATAACAAGAGGGAAATATGGGGGACAATAACAAGGACAGGGCCCTGAAATCCTAGAAGTTTTAGCTAGTGGGAATCAATAGTTGGCACAGATCCTGATTCAATTAATTAATGAAACTCAAGTGAATCAAAACCATGGGGGAAACAATGGTTTGGGTGGAATTAATGGACACGATGGGAACTAAAACCATAGAGGTAACAATGGTGTAGGGGGTTCCGATGGGAACAATGGGAATCATCCAGAAGGAAGAAATAATAACATTCCCGCACATGTTGGCACTAGGACCACCAGTAGAGTGATTCCTAGACCTCTTATGCTAAATTTCTTGGTATAACAACAAATAGGAAATCAAGGACAGCAAGGGCAAGGTGTGACCTTTAATCATTACCAGAAGGAGTAGCAAGCCCTTCATGAGGAGTTTCAAGCAGCCATGTCACTACAAGACTATTGTACCATCAAATATAGGAATAAACCAAGGGATTTCAATAGGGGTTCACATAACATTGATCTCATGCAGAAGGTTGGGAATTTATCCATTCCTTCCTTTGATGTTTCCAACAAGTGCATGACTAGAGAAGGCGTACAGAAGTTGGACATATATTTATACCACTCAACGCTATAACGGAAGCAGAAGAGATTAAATTTGGTACCATGCATTTAGATGTAGATGCCAATGAGTGATGGTACCATGGATTGGTCACTCTAGGGCATGTCATCATCACCTACTAACTGGACTTCACACAGAAAATGATGGAAAGGTTTGACAAGAAGGATCTGAAATTACATTTCAAAGAGTTGGCATAACTCAAATAGGTTGGGACATCAGATGCCTACATTATGGAGTTTCAGAGGCTTGTAGTCACAGTGGCAGATATATCTAAGTAGAGATTGGTGATGTTTCTCACTAAGGGTTTATTAGATCCATTGTGTGTTTGGGTTAAAGCCTTCAAACCAGAGACTTTATAGGATACCATCATCAGGACATAAGATATGGAAGATATGGTCCCAAAGAAAAAAACTTTCTCCAAGAATTTCATCCCAAAGAAAAACAAGGACAAGAAACCTTTTCAGACAGAGGGGACCTGTAAGGAGAAGTTCAACGAGGAAACTCACAATAATTTCAGAAGGAATAATCTATCTTTTAGTTGCAAAGACCCTTGGGAACTGGGACACATGTGTATGGGAAAGGGTAAGGTGAAATACATAGAGGTACTTTCATTTAGGTGATGAAGAGGAGGAAGCATAGAAGGTACAAAACAATGAGCAGGATATATCAGTTGATGAGAAGCCACATGAGGAGGTCAAGAGTGGGGGTTATTGCTACTCTATCAAGTTTCCCTAGATTTCACACCTTCAGGATCCATTGAGTAGTACATGGAAACGTGTCATAGTATTGATTGATGGTGGGGAAACCCACAGCTTTGGTGGCTAGGAGGATCATTCCTACATTTGAATTTGATGGGTTTGATGTATTGGTATCCAATGGGTGCATTATTCCTTGCATACAGATGATTTTGCATTTATGCATAGCACTGGGCAACTACACGGTGACCAATCATTTCTATGTAGTTGAGCTTCCAAACACTAATATCATATTGGATGTACAATGGCTTATTTCTTTGGGAAAACATTATGTTGACTACCAGGAAATGGAGTTATAATTCAAGACAAAAAATGAAAAGAAGGTAGTTTTGAGGGGCATGTCCAATTATGCTCCCAATATCATTTCAGCCAAGCAGATGGATGTTATATTCTAGCATGAAGATTTATCTTGTGCCTTAGAGTGTTTGATAACCACTCAGAAACCTTTAGATAGCAATCGGTAGTATCATGTATACATCCATACATTTTTGAGTTTTATCCCCCATTTCTAAGGATAAATAAGGAGATGATGTCTCAATGCCCTCAAGTTGCAAACATGGAATGTCAAGATATGGATTGACTGGTAGTTTCCACTTACATAGATGAAGACTCTCTTCACCAACATACTCCTCTGATTCATCATGATGGAATTCACCACATCAAATTTCTTCTGGAAGACAGTGGTTCTTGCTCCATGAGGTACAAATCAGGTATTTTGGTAAGTGTTACTTTGATACTTGAGGCATTTGAATATGTTTCATTAAAGATTCTCTTGATTGTAAGTGGTCACCCTTGGGGAATAGTTTTCTACTGGGAGGTCTCCTTGATGATTCATCATACCATTCCTAATCATACTTATCACTTTCCATACTTCATCCTTTTCATCCCATCTTTTTTTGGAATTTTTAGAGTGTACTGACCCAAGAATGGATTGTACCTCATTTCATGGGAAGAAGCGATTGAAGGTACATAGGGAAATGTAGATGGAAAAATATAAAAGAGAAATTATGACCTTCTATATGCTCTCCCAAAGAGGTCTTTAGAACAATGAAACGTTTCTCCTAAAATAATTTGAAGACCTACAAAAGAAATCTCACATTATATACATGTATCTCTTGTTGAGGTGTGTACACTTATGCGGTGTCCCTTTATTTCCATGCATATGGCACTCTGTGTACCTCTAGCTTCAAGTGACGTTGTGTTACTCTTTTATTTCCATGTCTTAATGGCAATAAATGGGCTTGGAAAAAAGTTGCATTGAAAATGAAGGTGCAGCACACCCTCTAAAAAAGCACCCATAAATGAGGCAATACAAACCCTTGTATGTCATGAACCCATGGCCAAAAGTTTTACCCCGATCCACTTCACACTCTTTCCATGGCTTAGAGAGAGTCCACCTGGGAAACACTCCCTAATTTGAGGACTGATTCACCCAATAGCTCACCATGGAAACCCTCCCATACTTAAAGTTGGCAAGTTGCATAGGGTCTTTGAGCACTTGTTTACTTTGAAAAGGTAGTTTTGATGCACATGTTTAGGTGTCTCTTGTAATAAATTTGATTTTACTTGGCATGGTACATTTGACTTGAGACCCTTGGAGAGCGAATTCACTTGTCCTTGCAAGACCTTATTTGATGGACGTGGTGAAGGAACAAGCCTAGCTTGGGCCTTTGTTGGAGCATGAATCCCAAATATGGATGCGATGAACCACACCTTTGGTAAATATAGATGATGAACGATGTCTTTGGAGTCATGAGAGGACACATAGCCCTCTTTTTCACAACAATTTTCCTTTGGAGGCTATGCGCTACACTTTTTGGGCTTGACGTCTCAAATAGGGATAGGGTTTCATGATGGTGGTGATATTATATGGTGGCTTGGAATGATTGATGGAGAAGAGGACACTTGGCACAATGACACATGGCCTTTGGAGGCCTAACATCTTCTTCAACAACTCAACGACTTGCTCAAAATTTCAAAACATCACCCTTTAGGGGCATGACGTCATATTTTTAGGGTTTCTTTTTGTGTAAAATCAATTTTGAATTGTAAAGGGGAAATTAGAGGAGTTCGACCTCCCTAATTTTGTTTTACCCTAATTTATGTGGAAAAAAATTATTTTTAGGTCTTGTATAAATAAAAGACTTAGATCATTTCATTATCATAAGATTCTCACTTGAGAATAAGACATTCTTGGATGAAATTTTTCCCTCTTTGGGAATTTGGTCTATATCTCTCTATTGTGAAACATTGTGGATGCTTATATTGTATATTGTAGAGCTAAGTGGTGTGCTACCCTCTTGGAGGCTTGTCTTTTGCATTTTGATGAAATTTACTTGGTAGATGAGGGTTTTATCTTGTTATCTTGTGGAATTGGTAAGGAATTTTCTGCATTTGTTGGCAATTTATTCTTGTCTAAAACCCTTGGATAAGTATAATGGCATACCCCCTCCACCAAGTTCATCTTAATTGTTATAGGATAAGTCATTTTTTCAAGGTTGCTAGGAGGAGTAAAAGGGCTTACACCCTCCTAGATTTACCTTGTTGGATTTACTTGCTCTAGGGAGTAAAAGGGCTTACACCCCTAGAGAAGTAGTGAATCCAACTCTTACAACCAAGACTCCAAAACCCAATAGAATAGAAACTAATTTGAAATTGCATTGGAGAAACAAAATTGTTTCATTGGAAAGCGTGATTTGTTGAGATATTGCATTTTTCTAAATTGGAATCAATTTTATATGTTATTAGCTTGTTTGAGCCACTAGGGCGTCTTGTTTGGACAAGGATTTATTTATTCTCATATAAATTTATAATACATCCACTAAAGCTACTGCAAAATCACTTATTAATCTCTTATCTCTCACTCTTCTACCACTGAAAATAGTTGGCAAGTTAATATTGTTAATATACTTGGTATTGGCTATCTTTAGGGCAAGTTGTTTATTGATTTCTTCGAGTAGAATTTTTTGTTGTAGAAAAAATTTTCTACATCAATAGGGATCCCTTTATACTTTTATGATAACTTCATTTAGCAGTCCTATATCACCATCAAAGTTTGTGCTCAAGTATTGGGATACTATCTACTTGTTTAGTGCTTCATTGTCCAATAAATATTTGACGCCTTTTATGGTTAATTCTGCAGTTAAAAACTCTTATCATTGTTGATATATGTATATTTTTTTATTGTTTTAATTTAGGAAATCAAGTTTCACTTGCTTGTTCCCTTGGTTATCTGGCATGTATTTCGATAAATTGTCTTGTCTCGGGTAGATACAACACTCTCTTGTAGGTACATTACACTTTGGAAACCATTTTCCCTCATTCAAGACCCTTTTCCAAGCCCTCATTCCACTTCAAACTTGACCTATAGGGGTTTCACTTACCATTACTCCACTTTTCATCTAAATCCCCTTAGGTTCACCGGAATTCCCCCCTTGTCGTGACTTATCATCACTGAAGAGAGGGGAGTATCTATCTAAGGTGACAGTGGGTAGCTACTCCCATAGTTTTCACACTATTTTGGATTGGGTCATGCTTTTCCCAAACTATAATATATACGATAGCATTATGGCTTTGTTGTCAAGGAGGATTTTGAATCATCTTTCTTTCCCTAATGACACTTTGGCAAGCCTTTACCCCTAGATTTCCTAGCGAATCCACTTGAGGAAATTTCCCTTTCCTTTCTTGGTGAGGTATTCATAAATCTCACCCAGTGACTCCACCACCTGGGAACCTGTCATAACAAACATTGGGTTGATGGACTACCCTAGCCTCTCACCTTTGCCTAAACATCCTAAAAATGTATCCAAACCTCATGATCCTTTTCCCTATCCTACCTCCCCTGGTCTTTCAACTTCTCCCATACCTTTTTCACCAACCACTCTCCAAAAATAGTGGGTCAAGGACACATACAAGCCTTTGGATGTGACAAAGATACTTGGATCACCTCATAATATCCCAAAGGGTTTAAAGGAATGGCTTCCCACCTTTTCAGGAGAGGACTCCACTATGACCAAAAATCATTTAGATGCCTTTATCAGTGTTTTGGAACCTTATCACCAATATGAATATGTGTTGATGAAACTTTTATCATATTCCCTCATCAAGAAGTCAAAAGAGTGGTATAATAATATTTCACCAAGGGAAATTACCAACTGGGATGTCTTTCGAAATCTTTTCATGAAGATATTCACGAAAATAAAATATTATATATCCCTTTATGATCAACTCTATCATTGCAATAGGAAACCAAGGGAAATCATACATGTTTTCAATGATCGATTCAACACCCTTGAAAAAAAATTCCCCAAGATTACAAACCCACTCAAAATTTTATCCTTAAGTCTTACATGTCAACCATAAATGACCCTTGCAGATTTCTAATAGGAAAGAACCGCCCTTCCACCTTGATTGAAGCCTAGGAAAGGGAATGTGAATTTGAGGAAAACATAGCTTCCTCTTTCCATCAAGATGAGGATTGCCTTGAATATATCTTGCAAATAAATCAAGTTGCAAACTTTATTGCTCCGCCTCTCATCTCTTTCCATGTCACCAAGGCCTACTTACATAAGGAAAAAAGAGAGGCTGCCAGCAGGGCTTCTGGTTAAAAAACAAGTTTTGTGAGAAAGAAGGAAGGACCAAAATCTAGAATAATGTCTCCCCCCAAAAAAGAAAGGATAAAAACTAAAATAACCCTAGCAGCGTAAAAAGAAGAAGAGAAATTATTGCAGTACATTCAGGAGACTTTGCTCCACCCCATGAAAAGGAACCTCTTTCCATTAAAGGTGAACCAGAAAAGGACATCAAAAGAGATGAATCCCACAAAGGCTCTATTATAGAACCATTCAAAGACTACATTTATCCATCCCATCAATTTCTCGACGAAGGAATCAACAACACATTTATCTTAGCAAACTCCTTATTTCAATATGAGGAGAGAAAGGATAGATGTTGGGGTTTGTAATTTGATGGTGCAAACTCAAGTTACAATTCATGCATTTGGGTGGTCTTGATATCACGAGACAAAGAGGCTACCCTTTTCTCATACAGAATTGATTTTAATTGAACTAACAACATAGCCGAGTATGAATCCCTCATTCTAGGTTTAAACTTGGATATCGATATGAACATCAAATCCTTACACATAAGAGGGGACTTGGATTTGATTGTTTCACAAATCAATGAGAACTTTGTTGTAAAGAAACCAACATTGAAATAGTACATAGACGATGTCTGGGATGCCATGAAAAAAATTGATGACTTTTCGATTGAAGCCATCCCTAGAGAAGAGAATCAACTAGCAGACAGTCTCACTATATCTGCTTCTACTTTGAAACATTTCAAAGAAATTGGTCTCTACAAAGTGGAAGTAAACTTCAAGCCCTCAATACCTGAAAACTTGGAGCATTGGTAGGTCATTGATGATGAGCACCAAATCTTGTGTTTCCTTCGAAATGAGGGTGAATTATCATAATCTCAGATAAACCTTTTAGTTGACAAAGAAAACGTTGAGATCATATATCTTCATGATGGACCCTTTCCTAAGGGAATCGTCCCCTTGGAAAGGTTTTTTGATCGAAATGACGTGTATAAGGGGAAGAAATCAAGAAAAATTGATAATGAATTCATTGAGTTTAATATTGGCACCATGGAATCCTGCAAAAATGGTTAAATTTGGGAAGGGGACAACCTTTGGTGAAAAGGAAAATTTGATGGATCTCATCATGGAATTTAATAATACATATTCTTTGTTGTATGAATATCTAAAAGGTTACTAAGAAGATGCTATACAACATGATATCCCCCTCTAGGAAGGCACAAAACCTTTCAGAAAAAATATCGGACAAATTAATCCAAAAGTTACACCCCGAGTCCAAAAGTAACTGCAAAAGATGGTTGAGGAAGGGATAATTGATCATGTCAGGTATTCATCCTGGGTATCCAATCCCTTAATTTTCCAAAAAAAGACTGGTGAGATCAAGATATGTGTCAATTTCAGAAACTTGAACCAAGCGCCACTTAAGGATAATTACCCTTTTCCAAACATGGAGTACCTTTTATAAAGGGTCACTGGAGCATAAATGATGTACATCTTGATGTTTTTTCAGGATATAACTAGGTGCTCGTAAAAGAGGATGAACAGCTTAAGACAACTTTCACTACTCTTTTGGGAACTTATAAGTATTTAAGGATTCCTTTCATATTAACTAACACAGGGGCCACCTTCCAGTGTGCCATGGATTATGATTTCATGGATTTGGTCAAAAAACTCATAGAAATCTACCAAAATGAACTCACCTTTATCTCCAAGAAAATAGCTCAGCATATCCAACACTTGAGGACGAGTTTTCAAAGGTGTATAGAGTATGGTATTTCTCTTAGTCCCAAGAAGACAATTTTTGGTGTAGAAAAAGGGAAGTTATTGGCACATATTATTTCCAAGGATGGAATATCAGTAGATCCTTCTAGAATTGAAGCCATAGATAAGATTCATCTCCCTAAAGATAAGAATTTCTTACAATCTTTCTTTGGTAAGATCAAATTCATAAGAAGATTCATCCCTAATTTTGCTAAAATCATGAAGCCTCTAAATCATTTGTTGAAAAAGGATGTTTGTTTTGAGTGGGACAATGATGGTAAGAAGGATTTTCAACATATCAAAGAGGTAATAACTATCGCACCCATATTTGTGAGCCCAAATGTTTCTAAATATTTTGCCTTTTTCTGATCCAAGTGGATATCGGTGGCCACCCACCTATTCCAACTCGCTCACATACAGATTTCATCTTGGCAGTTTTAATTTTCATCTTGATATTTTTTATTCTAGATATTCGGGTCCTAAACTTTCATAGTTGTTTTGAGGCCCTAAACAACGTTTTTTGGGCCCGCCACAGTCATCCTGTAGTAACAATTAGAGTGTGATTTCATAATGTGTGTTCCTTGGATAGACCTTTCCAACGAGCTATTGTACACCTAAAATAAATATCGTATGCAAAATTTACGACCCCGAGAAGTTGATGTACCAACTTACCCCAACATGACCCACGTGACGTATGGGCGCTTCATCTCCTAGGGTTAGGTTTTTGGATGTCTAGGATTTTGGCATTCATATTTGATGAAAAAAGGCATTTGGAGCCTTATTGTACTCATATTCTTTTGAATGAAAGTAGCTGTCACATCTCTTCTTAGAAAGGAGATTATATAGGATACCATTATTATTGTACTCATATTCTTATGAATGAGTGTTATCATTACTTTGGAAAGGATATTCTATAGGATACCATATTTAGTCCTATCTACCACTATCTCCTTGATCTTTGCCAAACAATGCAGGAAGATCATCTCTCAAATGGAGAAGTTTGTCTTCTTTGTGATTCATGCTCAAAGTAAGTGGAAGGTTGCATCCACATCCATGAAATCCATGAGAGGTATCTCCATGTAGCAGAATCAAGTGGATAAGGTCTTGGCAGAATACAAGAAGATCTTCTCCTCACCCAGTGGGGTACCTATGCACTGTCAAATCAAGCACTCAATCGATCTAACCCCTGATGCACCGCTACCGAATGGGCCAGTCTATCACCGCTCTCTGTTGTAAAATGAGGAAATAAAGCACCAGATCTAAGAGATGCTCGTAAAGGGGTACATCTGTCCAATCGCATCCCCTTGTGGAAGCCCAATCATGCTTCTGCAGAATAAATTTGATCCATGGTGACTCTGCATTGATTATCGGGCCCTAAATAAAATCATAGTCAGGAACTAGTATCCAATTCCCCAAATTGATGATCTCCTTGACCAGCTCAGTGGGGCCAAATACTTCAGTAAGATCAATATGAAGTCTGAATACCACCATTTTCCAATAGACTAGACCGATGTATGGAAGACTGACTTCAAGTACAAAGAAGTTATTTTTGAATAGTTGGTCATGCCCTTTGACTTGATAAATGCCCCAGCAACTTTCATGAGGACAATGGATGATATCTTGCAGAATTTCACAAATTATTTTTTGGTAGTGTATTTGGATGACATCCTCATCTTTAGCAAGAATTGGGCGGAACACTTGCAGCACATTCAACAAGTTTTGCACACTCTGCGAGAACACAAGCTATATGAAAATTTGGAAAAATGCTCCTTCAGCATGAACAGGGTCCAGTACCTAGGATACATTGTTGATGAGCATGGGGTGCATGTCGATCCAACCAAAATCTAGGTCATTCGTGACTGGACAGCCTTTACCACACTCACTAAGCTCTGGAGCTTCTTACGGCTTTCCAATTTCTATCGCAGGTTCATGTTGGGATTTTCCAAATTTCATGTGCCCTTAGCCAAGTAACTAGGGGTGGTGGAAAGGTAAAATTCATGTGGGTCCAGTCGCAACAGAAACCATTTGATGATTTGAAGCAGCACTTTTTCTCAACCCTGGTGGTCTCATTACCCAACCTGCAACATCCATTTGAGATAGAGACAGATGCTTCAGACTATGTTGTAAGTGCAGTTCTCACTCAGCATGGACATCTCGTGGCCTATCAGATATGGTTTGTAAGTACCCCACTTATGAAAAAGATATGTATTTCATTGTACAATACTATCGCCAATGGAGGCATTACATTCTCATGAAGGAGACAGTCATCCACACTTATCATAAGCCTCTGCAGTTCATGCAGACACAAGGAAAATTGCAGAATGATTGCCATCATAAGTGGTCCACATACTTGCACTATTTCCATCTCAACATCAATTATAATATAGGGAGCACCAACCACATCGTTGACTGCCTCAGACGACATCCAATTGTCACACTAACCATGGTGCTACACTCCTATGGACATGAGACCTCTGGATGGCCCCAACTTTATGAGCAATATCTTGACTTCGCCACTACTTATAAGATGTTGGGAACAAACACAATTGTCACTGATTTTCATCTACAGGACGGGTTATTGTGTCGTCTAGGCCATATTTATGTTCCATCAAGCGAGAGCACAAAGATAATTTGGGAATATCACTACAATCAGGTGGTAGGACACTTCAGTGTAGAGACGACAGTGGAAGTGTTGTAGCAACATTTGTATTGGTCGAAACTCCAACAGGATGTCAGCAAGTATATCAGATATTTCACATCCTGTGCCATTGCAGAGCCTCCCATTAAGAAACAAGGAATGTACACCCCTATTCCTACTCCTAACAGGCCCTAGGAATCCATCTCGATGGAATACATGTCAGGCCTTCCTTCAACAAAGTAGGGAAATGATTGTGTTTTCATGGTTGTTGATCGATTTTCCAAGATGGTGATTATGGTCGCCTGCAAGAAGAGCATCACAACAGAGGCCATTGCAAATTTCTTCTTCGAACAAGTGTGGGTACATTTTGGGATACCACAAACCATCATCTCCGATCGGGATAGTTAGTTCCTCAACACATTCTAGTCGAGCCTATATTCACGGCTAGAAAACAAGCTCAAAAAATCCACGGCCTTGTTGACGATGATTTTTTTCAACAGCACTTAGATGGAAAAGCGTTTCCAGGCTCCCCCCTCGTTCTGCAATTTCTTGCGCAAGTTGTATGTGCTCTTGCTGAGTTACCGCTACACATTCAAATAAAATTACATGAAAATTCACATGAAATCAAGTTCATTACATTTTTTTGGCGAAAGGTTCTTACCAAAACTATCATGGTTCTCGACCTATGATTCAAAATTCATGTTATCCCTTTTGACACCACTCTTAACCTTGTTATAATCTCACTCATAACCTTCAAGATTCCATTCCATATCATATCAAGTTTTCAAAAATAAATATATTATTATATATTTATTATACTTACTCTTCATTAAAATTCATGGCATGTTACATCCACATTTTCTCTTTTCCAAGATACTCTTATACTATTCCTTTTTCATGGTTATGAATTTAGTATTATCTCATGACTCCAAAAGAAAAATCTTTTATAATAAGTCTGTCATGTTTCGTTCCCATCATCTTGTATGCTCTCACCAATGGTCCTTGAAAAACATATTGTTATATATTATGGGTGACATGCCACATGGAAACTTTCTTATCCAAGAAAATGGTATTAACTTCATCATCATGTGGATTACTATACCCTATGTTTTCAAGCCACTACATAATATTCTATACACATACCTTTTCCATACATAAAGAAATAATATTCCCATAAAGGTTTTGGCCTACGTCATTTTGATCCCTTTATGAAAGTAGATTTGTGACATGAATGAATAATCTCCAAATACAAGGAGATTAAGTGGGGATCATTGAACAGATGCATGAAAACTCGTATTTTGTTGCACTTTCTGACAGTCAAGCTTCCAGAGACAAGAAGCTGAAAGGTAAAATAGAGTGATTTTTTCCATATTTGTTACAAATGATGTCAAGTTCAACAGGGCATGAATTTTTGGAGGTTATAGACACTCCATATAGTTTGGATCTACAAAATGGTGGGCACTCACACAGGATTGTTGATGCAAGCAATCTGAAACTGCTTGGCTTTCAAGAGAAAAGTCTAGAAAACAAAAACTTAAGTAGCAGAAGATGAGATCAGATTGTAGGAGAGACAGTTATTATAGGTTTGTCTAATGATTCAGAGAGAATTGAGATGAAGCAAGACATGTAGAGATTATTTAAGATTGGCTTGTTGAATCGGAGGCCAAGATCTAGCTGTAAAGGTTTAGTTCAGAATCCTGACTCTTCATGTTTTTCATGGACCTCTTCATGTGGACTGAAATTGAGGTCAAGTCGGGAGAATGGTTTTGTCCAAGAGGAAGGTAATGTAAAACCAGAAGGCATAGCCAACTCTTTATTACCTTTAGATATGGTCCTTACACAACCTTTCAGCCATCAAACATCAAAATTGCAGAGACAATTGTCCATGGAAACTTGTAATAAAATATATGCAGAAGATGAAAATATTCAACATTTCAATGTATCTCCTAATGGTAAAGTGTAAGTTAGAAGGAAAGGGAAGGAAATTATGTCTTCTCATGGAATTCTCTCATCTAATAAGCCTCAAAGAAAATCTCTATTATGTAATGGACGCACGTCTCCAATAAGTATTGATGTTGATGCTACTATATCAGACAAGTCTGTGAAAAACTACCAGAGGTGGGTGACAACATGAATGTGAGTGTTACATATAATGCATATATAGATAGAAAGGGTGTGGTCAATGAGGTTATTAAGCCTGATGGGAACATTTTACCCCATGTCTCTCAACAAGAAGATAGAAGAAAAGGCAAAGAAGTTATTTCTGGTAATTTTATTGAATGCAAGGATAATGATGTCCCATTACGACATAGCAAGAAGAGAATGAGGGAAAATCCATTATCTTGTGAAGAAGGCGATAATGCAGTGGAATATTATAACAACACAAGTCATGGGCTTGGTGGTTTGTCATGTTCTCTTGGTGAGTTCAGTAGCCAAGGCTGTGGAAATGATAATATGTTGAATAAGTCAGTTGATAATGTATTTGAAGGGTATTCACAACTGGCCAGAAAGTCGATCGGGTGTTCCAAAATATGTTTCCATGAAAAGAATTCATTAAGGTTTGACAGAAATAGAGCTCATGCACTGTATTTATATTTGGCAGGAGATCAAGAAAATTGTTTTGAAACAGCTTCCTCTAGTTATTTTCCTGACTCATGTAAGCAGCTACAGCAGGCCAATGTTAATGGAAATATTCAACACTCGTTAAAAAAAAGGCGCCTGCAAATTCCTTCAATGGATCAAGTATCAGCAGCATTGGATAATTCTAATGCTTCACCAGATGTTATTCGTGAAGTCATTAGACCATTGAGAAACAATTATTCTTATACGAGTAGTACTAATGTTGTTTTCCATCCACCTGTCTATGATGTTGATGAGCTTGCTAGTCACGAGCCCATTGATGTTGATAGTTTGGGATCACCTCAAACTGGAAGTGAAGAAATAAATACCTTGCTCTAGTTGTATTTCATACAATGGCTACTCACATCGAGTACCACATGATAAATCCTTGTTGGAATTTAACGAGTTATTCCTCGAAAACCACAGAGATTCATTGATGCATAGAGTTGTTGCTGCTAAGATGTTATTCATTCTGTCTCCTAAGGAAAAAAAAATAGAATCCATCAAGTTGATTGAATAATTTTTCAACAATATTGTTCTATGAGGCATTGCTTTTGGAGGAATAAGAAAATAGAGATTGACGAGTTGTGTGGCGATGCACAAATGGTTAGCTCGAATTTGATTTCTTTTTTAAGAAAATATGAGGTCATTTCTTCAGTTCGTTCACTGTGGAGTTTTATTTTTATTTTTATTTATCAAATAAAAATAAAAATAAAAGTAGTTCAAGTGGTTCGCTACAACCTGTTATAACTACATCAACCTTAACTACTTACCAAAACAATTTAAAGGAAGCAGTGCACAACCATTCGAAGGAGGAATTTTCTGAAGAAGATAATTTTGGGAGAAAATTTAGAGGAATAAAATTCTGAGAGAGAACTTTGGCAGAAAATTCTGAGAGAAGTATGCTTGGAGTGTTGTGAGGACTGCTTCATTTCGTTCTTCTCTTACATATTCAGCAGGGATTGACGAAATCGTTGGCAGCGAGGGGTCTTGCGAAGCAGAGAGAAGGATAGAGTGAGGATGAGCTTGTTGGCATTCATAAGGTGAATGTTTACTTGTTAGTTTGTTGTGTTCAAGCTCAATTTTATTCGGTGCTAATCAGTTTTTATATGCAAGTTTTCTCCTTGTGATTTTCCTTCATTGCTCCATTCCATTTCTGGCTCCGCTTTCTTTTTATTCTCCACGATTGGTCTCTCTATTGTAACATTGTTCTAGAGTGGCTAAAGATCATATACCTGGCCCTAGTCTACGCAGGGACTTGTAGGTTTCGAAAATTCAAGAGTTTGTATGGGAAACATATGAAATGAAGATCAAATTCTTTTTCATTCTAAACTATCTCTTTGTTATTTCTTTAAAATCCTCAGTTTTCCTCATCTTTTATTAATCCAACACTCAAAATAAAATTAAAAATAAAAATACATTCAAGGAAAATAGTAAAGTTATGACTGATGTAACATGATGTACATAAAATTCTCTCATAGTTAAAAGGCTTGCTACTTTATTTTTCCTAATTGCTTAGTTTTTATTTATAGTTTCACATATTTTTTTTATAAAACAAAAAATGCAAATTAAATATTAACTCATCATGTTGTTTTACAAATAGTTTGATGGTAATGAATTAATTGTTTAATAAGTTTAAATTTTTTTTAACACTAACTTCTCCTTTCTTTTAGTTTTGTTTTTAGTTACTTCTTAAAAAAAAAATTATATCATTAAAATGTTACTCCTTTATATTCTTCAAACTAATGTTTAATTAATAAAAAAAAATTAATTAGATCACTTTAAAATTAACACAGTTTTATTAACTTTCCCTAGCTTTTGCTTAACTTTGTTTTAGTTACTTTTGCTAAAATAAAAACAAAACAATTGCTTTTTCATTTTTATTATTTACATGTTTTTTATTTAATTTTGTTACTCTAAATGTATAAAGCCCCACATAGAAGTAATTGAATTGTAAAATAGCATAAAAATCATAAATTAAATAAAAATCAAATATTACTAAAAGTAAAACTACAAGGCAAAGGAATCCATGCTTGGACTGTAGGTTAAGGGAAATTTGGCCTAGAGTTCAATGCGCTTTCTTGTATGGGGCTTTAAGCCTAGGGTGATATTCTTGTCTCTTCTTGCCTAGACCTGCCTAGCCACACGAGAGGTTGAAATTTTGATGTGGGTGACTGTCTAGTCTCTTGATGTCAACATATTTTGGCGACCATACTGGGGACGACCGTTCAATGGTTTGTTCCTAGTTTTGTTTTAATTCTTTCATTTTTTATTTCTATTTTTCCTAGAGCTCAATGTCTCAACCAATTGGAATCTTGTTTGGTGGTTATAACCCTGTGGTTTCAGCTACTGACCCTGGGAAGTTCGTTCGCAAGTATGGCTTGTTTAAGTTTGAATAAGACATAAACAACTCTCCTTGGTTTGTGCCCATTCCCTTGAAGTTCGTTCACCTGCTTAATCCTTTACCTCACAAATTCAAGAATCATTTGCCTCTCTTTCATGGAAATGGAACTGTTACGGTGATTGAACATGTTCATGCATTTTTGAATTCTTGCGCCATTCTCAGAGTAAATAATAATGATAGTTGCATGTTGTTGTTTATGAATTCCTTTCTGTTGGAGTTACTTCACACACACCTAGGATTTCTTTTTCCTAAGTTTTTTCCTTGTTCATTAGTCATAATTAGTCATTATCCAGTCTCCTATATTTTACGGGAGAATATTCCACCTAGAGAATATTCTCTTTCAGTTGACACTTCATTTTGACTAGTTGAGTTGAGTTTAGATGTTGCATTGGTTTTGTCACCATGCAACATTGGGATCATCACCATATAATGTGCACTTTCCTTGGGATCATCACCAAACTAGCGCATTACCTTTGATTCCCTGATCTACTCCTCACTACTCTTTGTTCAGTCAGTTAATTGAAGACTAGTTGACTAGTTAACTCAGCCAGGTTGCAGTTCACTCCCGTAACTGCCTGAGAGAATAGACTGGGTGGAATTTCACTCCTGTAACTGTTGGTGTGTGTCCAGATCACTCTATACCACCACTATGTCACGTTGGTTCTCCTCTAATGCACACTCATTGAGTTATACAGAGTATATCATGTGTAAATTATTCATTATTCATAACGGTTAATGAAATTCTTCTATTCTTTCTCTCCTTCGTCTTCTTTCTCAAATTCTCTCTGCAAATGTGTGTATTATTGTTTAGATAAATTTATTTTTTCAAGGTTAAACACATTTACATGGTATCAGAGCTGATAGACTGCTAAGCAAAAGCTACACCAAACTTCTTTGCAGGTACAAAAGATTGAAGACAGTGGAAAGATGGATTTCCAAAAAGAATTAATTCTTACACCTTACAACTACTTTGCATGGAAAGAGAAAATAGCCATACATCTCCAAACCAGAGGGTTGTACAGGTTAACCTTGAATACAGATATAGAACCGACATCATCCATAGAAAAATCCAAGTACTTAAATCGCATGGATGAGGCACTCAGAACAATTTGCAGTCTTATTTCTCTCTATCTCATTTTTCACATATCTTCCTTTAAGACTCCCAATGAAGCTTGGACCACCTTGGAAGGGATATTTGGAAAACAGGATGAGATGAGGGGACACGTGTTGGAGGTGGAACGGCTCACATTGGATCCAAAACGCTTCAACAATATCCTAGATTTCTTTACAGAATTCAAGGATTTACTGTCGCAACTCAAAGCTTGCAGGGTTGATAAGTCGAAGGAGGAGAAACAAATGGTTCTCACCATTCTCTCCAAGCTTGGTCCTGAATTCTTTGTATTCATATCCACATTCCATTCTATCAAATTCTCCTCTGCAGCCACATAGAAGATGCCTTCTCTTGAGGAATTTATCAAATCCCTGACACAAGAGCAAACCAAGCTCATCAACATGGCAAGAATCAAAGGCCCAAAGGCGCATGCACCCACTGTGCAAGATTGCAGCCAAAAATATCAGAAATCTAAATATAAAGACAAATGTAAATCTCATGCACATTCGAAGAAGGAAGGGTACACAAAAACTTACACTAATGCTTCTAGATCAAAAGGGGAAAAGGGGAGAAATGCACGTACTGTCACAAAGGATTCCATTCAAAATCTGCATGCATGAAAAAACAAATAGATCTAATGACTCAAATACTTCAGAAAAACAACCTTGG
>JZKD02S1891796.1:83346-107592 GCA_000966675.3 Picea glauca
GGTCTAGGCATGGGATGATGGTAAAAAGTAAGAATCTTTAGGTCATTTATGCATGCATGATAAAACCCTTAGTGCTAGTCCATAGGAGGGATTTCCCACCCACAACAGAATTGGCAACTGTACTGGGGAGTCTCTAGGGTTCTTTGGGGATTTTTTATTGGGTATTTTGAAATTAGTTTTACTGCCTTTTTTGAGTTTCTGCAAGAAGTCTGAGTGTTCAGGGATTCTGGTTCTCAATACTAGTGTTCCTTACTTATCTTACCAAACTGTTTCTTTTTCTATTTTTCAAAGTCATGGATGCATACACGCCCTGTAGAGGGACAGCCCGTGTTTGCATGCGCCCTGCCTTTAGTCAGCCCGTGTATGTACGCCTGCTGCTGAAGTATTAGCTGTGTGTTTGAGAATCCAGAAAATCCTTCTCAGGAAGAGGCAGTCATCCTCTCCCCTACAAGAGTGATACTTATCAGGGGTCTTCTGGGTCCTTCTAGGTCTCTGTTTGAACAGTCAATAGCCAGGTAAAAACCTCATGTTAACTTTATTTTGCTATATTTTTCTCGCCTCTTTCTGTCAAAGTGAGTTTTTGCACCTTTAAGGGGTGCTGGTGTTCAATACCAGTATCCTCTGCTGAAGATTAGTTGCCCTTTTTTCCTTTTTTTTGTAGGATTCCAGAGGCACATGTGGCCTGCAGTGGGCCTGCCCGCGTGCACATGTTCCCTACCCTTCTATAGTTGGTGTATGCACGCTAGTTGTTGAAGAGATAGTCATGTACCTGTCCAGAAAAGTTTTTGGAGGTAGTCATCCTACTCCCTATTAAGTTATTTACTTCCCAGGGTCTTTCTTGTCTAAATGCGGTCTCTGTCATAGCATCTTAGCCTAGGTTTGGATTCTATTATAGCTTGCTTTTTCATTTAAAATATTTTTTTTGTTTCCTAGCTTTTTTTAACTTATTTTTAGCTTGAAATTTTAAGAAAAATGAGTTGCATTTTGAAAAAAAATTCCCCCTCATGGCCGGGGGGGGGCTTTGAATCGTGCATTCATCAGTTTCTTTTAGAATCTTTTGTTATTTCTACTTTGATTGGAAGAAAATATAAAAAAAAAAAAAAAACTTAGTTTGTTAGATCTCTTTCTTTCCTGGCATTTTCTTTGCATTGTTATTTGAAAAAGAAAAGAAATTAGCATAGTGTTGTGTTTTTTTCTCATCTTAAAAAGCATTTAATATATATATATATATATATATATATATATATATATATATATATATAATCATTCTCTGCCAGTGTTCATATAAGTTTCATCATTTTTCGCAAGAGTCTTAACACCATCAATTGCACTACCATACCCTTTTGAGTAAATCAAGCTAGTATTAAGAACGCTAATTAAAATTACTAGACTTTATATTTGTAGATTCCATCAACTAGATTAGGCTAGAGCCATGATTTAGGTGGGAGATGATACTCTTCAAGGCTATAAAACAAACATACAAGTCTGTGTTAAGGAGTGTAGAAGTCCAGTATCGTGAAAGTTATCTAGGACCCCCCTCTAACACAGGGGCTAAACATGAGGTTGCATGTGGAAAGGTAGCAAAGATAACCCCTCCAAAGCCAGACCAATCGTAGTGGAGAACACATAGAGAGGGCTTGTCTTGGGATTTCGTCGATTGCATTTAACACGAAGCTTCATGGGTCTCGAATCCGTTTGAGGTCCTCATTTTTCTTTCGGACCACTTGCTTTCGATACCCTTGGCAGGTTTCAGGCTTGATACCCTACTCATTGTGGTCTACCCGACTCTCGACTGTACCCACTTGGTGACTGTTCACGCACCGGAAACCTAGTTGCCTATATTTCTAGTGACATATACAGGTGACTACGAGGGTATACCACAGTACCTAGGACAGACATCGGGCCACGCTTTGCAGATTATACCCGAAGGGTGCTTCCATTTTCAAGTTTCACTTGCACCAATAAGTTGCTCTAGTATTGGTTCGTGTAACTGTTCTTCCAACTAGTTAGTCATTTGCTTGATTTTCCTTTAGGAACTTTTAGTGTGTGTTCTATGCTCCCTAGTTTTCCATAGTGAGTTAGTCAGTCGTGGCTTTGGGTCTCTGACCTAGGGTGGTAGACCACTCACTCTGTCGGTCGTGAGGACTTTGTTATCTTCCGCTTGGAAACGTGGAGCCGCCTCTTTATAGGTGTTGTTTTGATACCACTGGTTTGCCAGAGTCAGTGCGTGAGACTTTTACGGACTTGAACGATCCCGCAAGGGGAGAACCTTTGCATAGGATATTCATGGATAAGTTTCCTGAACATACCAACTAAGGATCCCCTTCACAAGGGGATTCTTGTGATTTTCCCTTCTTCAGAAACGTTGGTGTCCCTTCGATGGCCACTTTGAACATTCCTGGGTTGAATGTGGGACTACTGGTTTGGTTGGGTACCATTCCAAATGTCCCAAATGCTCTTGATGCTTCTCAGTTAAGCACTTTATTTCATGGGCACCCTATTGATGTTTCTTCGTCGGCAAAGTCTTCTCCTCCTCCTTCTCCTGCCTCTGGTGAAAGTACAATTACTAGTAACTGGAAGTCTAAACAAAATAGAAAGAGGAAGAATAGGAAGAAGAAATCACCAACCTCTGCGAGTCATGTTGGATATAGGTCAACAACCTCTGCAAGTCACGTTGAAGAGCAGCACCCAGCCTCTGCAAGTTATGTTGGGGGCACACACCCACCCTCTGCAAGTCATGCTAGGGGAAAAAGTCCATTCACTACTAGTCATACTAGTAATAGGTATGTAGCCTCTGCAAGTCATGTTATCGACCCATCACTAACCTCTGCAAGTCACGTTGGATATGTGCAACCAACAACTACTAGTCATGTTGGGGGCATCAATTCTGTTGAGAAACCTAGATGGATAGTATGTAAGCCTAATTTCCCTTGTAATCTTTGCAAGGGAGATCACCTTACTCATTTGTGCCCTGGCTTTACAGAGGTACAAAGATTGCAGTCCCTGTCTACAAGCTCTTCTGATTCCGAGTCTTTTGAGGTTTCCTTGCAATCTATTCAACCATTGGTTGCAAAAGTGGTCATGCCAATGCAATCATTGGCTAATCCCACTCATCTTTTGGGGGGTGAGGTACGTTTAGACCATGTAGTCTCGCAGCCTATTCATCCATTGGTTGCAAAAGTGGTCATGCTAATGCAGTCATTAGCTGATCCCACTCCTCTTCTGGGGGCTGACGTACCTTTAGCCCATGTAGTCTCGCAGCCTATTCATCCATTGGTTGCGAAAGTGGTCATGCCGATGTAGTCATCAACTAATCCCACTCCTCTTCTGGGGGGTGAGGTACCCTTAGACCATGTAGTCTTGTAGCCTATTCAGCCATTGGTTGTGAAAGTGGTCATGCTGATGCATTCATCGGCTGGTCCCACTCCTCTTCTAGGGGCTGAGGTACATTTAGACCATTTAGTCCCGCAGCCTATTCATCCATTGGTTGCAAAAGTGGTCATGTTGATGCAGTCATTGGATGATCCCACTCTTCTTTTGGGGAGTGACGTGTCTATCGACTATGTTTTTAGCATTTCCATTTCAGTACTTTCAGAACAAGGGGGCATTCTGCTCATTCCGAGAACACCCCCTCCAAACCCTGGGATGGTTTCCTTTGATTGGAATGACCTTGTTGAGCCTCGTCTTCCTTCTGCCGCACCTTTTCAAATAAGGGTTGAATTTAATTCAACAAACATTTATCGATGTATTGTGGATGAGGGAGCATCTGCAATTATTTTGTCCTCCTCGGTTTGGAAATTCTTGGGATCTCCCAAGCTTGTGTTTGCTTTGCATGAACTGTTGGCTTTTGACATACGTGCTAGTGAATATTTGGGGGTTCTTCCTCAGTTGCCTATATCGTTAGGTGGGAATATTGTCCTTGTTGATGTTATAGTGGTGCAAGGCCCGTTAGATTTCAATATGCTTCTTGGGTGTGATTATGTATATGCTATGAACATTGTGGTATCTACGCTCTTCTGGGTGATGCATTTCCCTCACAATGGAAGCATTATCACTATCGACCAGCTAGCATCTGATAATCACCATCCTAATTTGGCATTATTTCAGACTACCCCTTTATATGTTCCTAGTGTTCATGTAGACTCCACCCTGCCATGGGTTAATTATGTGGTGTCTTATGCTCGGTGTTCAATTGCTTCTGAGAAGGAACCTGTACAATCATGCTTTCCTTCTCGAGACTTGCAATTAGCAATTGATCCATTAGTGTATCCAATGGGGGCATGGGAGCCCTTGATTCCCCCTCTTGGTCCAAGTAGGCTTGAGTATCCTTCTGAGTCAGATCTCATTGTTTGTAGATCCTCAAGCCCTCATGCTCGTGACTTTTCACTAATAGACTCTTCCAGTCCTAGCCAGAACCTCCATCAATCATATGGTGTATCGTCAGTTTAATTCACCCTTTGGGACTGTCGACCCTCGTTTGCGTGATTTCTCGAATTTTGAATTGCCTTCAGATGAGGCTATCCTTGAAGCCATGACTACGGTTTCTCTACTGCGGGAGGAATTACACCGTGGTTTTTGTTTTATTCCCTTTTGGGAGACTTCCCAAGTTGACTATCGAAGAGACTCCTGGTCTGAGCCTAGCAGCGGACCTGAACTAGTTTCATACATGACTTGTAGCCCCCTTGGAGTCTTCTTTAAGCCCTTTTCAAACTCCCTAAAGATGAAAATATTGTCGAGTAACCTTGTTTATTCACACTCGTTAAATTGGTCCAGAAGAACATTCCTTACATGGGTCTTCTTTTAAGCCCTTTTCAGACCCTCTAAACATGAAAAGATTGTCGAGCGATCTTGTCGACTTTCATGCTCGTTAAACTAAAATTTGAAGTCATGTCTGTCCGGCGGTAGTTTACCCCTTTTTCGGTCCAGACGGTCAACTGTACGAACAAAGGTATACTCTAAGGAACTCTAGTTCTCTAGAAGAGTATCCTCAGGTATCTTTTTAACCCTTTTTCAAGCCTGAGGGACTAAATGTATGAAAAAGGAACCCCCACGGAGTCCATAGTTAAGCTCTTTTCAAACTCTCTAAAATTGAAAAGATCATTGAGTGACCTTAATCTTTCACACTCATTAAAATGGTCCAAAAGAACATTATTGATGGAGTCCATAGTTAAGCTTTTTTCAGACTCCTTAAAAATGAAAAAATGGCCGAGTGATCTTGTCTTTATCACACTCATTAAAATGGTTTTGAATAGACGTATTTTCAGTGCTAATTTACCCCTTTTTCGAACCGACTAGACTGCTTTCGAAAAAGGTACCCCATTGAAGTCTCCTTTTACATTTTCCAAACTCTCTAAATATGAAAAACTGTCGATCTTACCTTCTCTGGGCTCGTTAAACTTACATCGAAGGACGTTACCATTGTGTGTTTTATTAATCACATTTGCATACCCGCATCTTTGGCCTAATGTCGGCTCCATGTTGCTCTCAACTGAACCATCTAAAGCATGCCTTATACACAAGCCCTGTAGCACTTTTCCTCTGCGTCTTGACACCTTTGGCCCCTAGAGGATTTTTCCCGATTGTCCTTAATTTGAACATCAGTCTTGTCCTTGTGCCTCGAGCTTGTATGTTTGCAACACTCATCCCTCCTTTGTAACATAGCATTCTTTTATTCTTTTTCCAAAATTATTGCAAAAGACAAAAAAAATCAAATATACCCCAAAAAGAGGAAGGGAAAAATATTTTCTTTTTATTGAAAGCACAATGAGTCGCCCTTGGATAAAGCACATTTGTACGTTTGTTTGTCAAACCCTGGTATTTAATGTGACCTTAGGAATCTTTTCCCGCTACATTGAGTTGTGTCCTCCTTCGTTTGGTTATTCTTCCAAACATATGGAGAGTTTGTGTTGCCTCTTGCCTTGTAAACTTATGTTAATGCCATGTTGCCTGAGTCTCATCATTTGTTGTGCTATTGTCCAAGGGAATTTTTTACCAAGCCTGAGTCAGCCCCTCTACAGTTTGTCTCTTGCCTTCATGCCCGGCCATCCCAAAAGTCCAATCAAATCTTTGTTCGAAATCAATGAAGCCTTCAGTCTGATAATCAAAATTCTCTAGTCCATGACCGACGAGCCATCGAAGACCTTTGGGTAGTGAAGTCATACACTCATATTACACTCCTACCCGAGTTTTGAAGATTTTGAAGTTGTTTCTCGAGCTCTGTTGACCTCATCTCCAGCCATCGGGCCTTATCAGCTTCTAGAAGATGGATACTCTACACATATATCTTTTTGATTTCGAGATGTAGCTCCGTTGTGTATTGCTCGCGTCTACACTTTATATAGTTATATGACATGGATCTACAGTTTATTTGATTGGTAGCCATGGTTTTATTTTATTTTGAGCATGGGTATGCCCGCCTCAGTGAGACAATTATTATTTTGCAGACGACACCTTCCAATTTCTGGTCCCTGGGCTCACTTGTTTGGAATGTTGGTGAAGATTGTTAATGTATTAGGGGGCATCTGTTATAACCCTAATTTGCACCAAACATGCTTACCTGGCATCAGGCCATCTTAGATTCCTTCTCTGCCAAAACACTACTAAACAACTCTTCTTAAAAAACCCTTTTATAAAGGCCCACGCGCCCTGCTCCATTACTGCACGCGTGTACATGCTAGCTAACCCAAGACATCCCACATGTACCTACAAAAGCATGAAAAAAGGAAAGTTTTTTACGGAACATACAGCTTTGGGTAAGTTAACTAAACCATACGGCCATGCATGGTCGGTCACTCGACCAAATACCTAGCTTCTTCTAGCCTATAAAATAAGGGTTAGGGGTCCCATTTGAAAGGAGGAGAATCATAGTAAAGAAACTATACCTGATTGAGCATTCCCTTTGTCCCAAACTTTAGCCATCCTTGTGCAAAGAGAAGTATAGAGAAAATTAGTTGGAAGACAATGGAAGAAGATCCCGGGACTAGGATCGAGGAGCAGTAGTCGACTTTATCATTGTATGGTATCATTGTGAAGTTAATAAAAGAGTTGCTTTTCCCGTCCTACCATATGAGATTGTCATTATTGGAATATTGAGTGTACGATTGATTAATTCTCTAACTCGTTAGTTCATAGATCAAATGCATGTGGAGTTCCTTGTTTGTCTTTAGTGAATGCAGGTCAGCATTGGGAGGAGAGTTGCAGTCAAAGAACGACCAAGCGCGAAAAGGGATCGACATCAAACATGAAGAATAAGGTACGTCAACTTAATCTCTTAAGCCTTGTATTTGCATATGAGTAATGGGGGTCTAGGCATGGGATGATGGTAAAAAGTAAGAATCTTTAGGTCATTTATGCATGCATGATAAAACCTTTAGTGCTAGTCCGTAGGAGGGATTTTCCACCCACAAAAGTATTCTCATGGAATTCTCTCATCCAAGAAGCCTCAAAGAAAATCACTGGTACACAATGGATGCATATCTCCAATAAGTATTGATGTTGATGCTACTATATCAGACAAGTCTGTGAAAACATACCAGAGGTGGGTGACAACATGATTGTGAGTGTTACAGATAATGCATATATGGATAGAAAGGGTGTGGTCAATGAGGTTCTTAAGCCTGATGGGAACAATTTACCCCATGTCTCTTAACAAGAAGATAGAAGAAAAGGAAAAGAAAATATTTCTGGTCATATTATTGAATGCAACGATAGTGATGCCCCATTATGACAGAGCAAAAAGAGAATGAGGGAAAATCCATTATCTTGTGAAGAAGGTGATAAAGAAGTGGCATATTATAACAACACAAGTCCTAGGCTTGGTGGTTTGTCATGTTCTCTTGGTGAGGTCAGCAACCTAGACTGTGGAAATGATAATCTATTGAATAAGTCAGTTGATAATGTATTTGACGGGTATTCACAACTATCCAAAAAGTCAATCGAGTGTTCCAAAATACGTTTCCATGAAAAGAATTCATTAAGGTCTGATAGAAATAGAGCTCGTGTACCATATTTATATTTCTCAGGAAATCAAGAACGTTGTTTTGAAATAGCTTCCTCTATTTGTTTTCCTTACTGGTGTAATCAACTGTAGCAAGCCAATGTTGATGGAAATCTTCAACACTCGTTAAAAAAAAGGCTCCTACAAATTCCTTCCATATCTCAAGTATCAGCAACATTGGATAATTTTGATGCTTCACCAAATATTATTCGTGAATTCATCTACACCATTGAGAAACAATTCTTCTTCTACCAGTAGTACTAATGTTGTTTTCCATGCACCTGTTTGTGATGTTGACGAGGCTTCTAGTCACGAGCCCATTGATGTTTATAGCTTAGGATCACCTCCAACTAGAAGTGAAGAATAAAAGACCCTGCTCCAGTTGTATTTCAAACAGTGACTATTCACACTAAGTGTCGCATGATAAATTATTGTTGGAGGTTAATGAGTTATTCCTCGAAAACCATAGAGATTCATTGATGCATAGAGTTGATGCTGTTGAGATGTTATTCCTTCTGTCTCCTAAGGAAAAAAAAATAGAATCCATCAAGTTGATTGAATATTATTTCAACAATATTGTTCTAAGAGGCGGTTCTTTTGGAGGAATCAGATAATAGACATTGATGAGTTGTGTGGAAGTGCACAAATGGTTAGCTCGAATTTGATTTCATTTTGAAGAAAATTTGAGGTCGTTTCTTCAATTCGTTCACGATGGAGTTTTTTATTATTATTATTTATCAAATAAATAAATAAATAAAAAGAAGTTCAAGTGGTTAGCTATAGCCCGTTATAACTACATCAACCTTAACTACCAGAATGACTTACCAAAATAATTTAAAGGAAGCAATGCACAGCCATTAGGAGGAGGAATTTTCTAAAGAAGATAATTTTAGGAGAATATTTAGAGGAATAAAATTCTAAGAGAGAACTTTGACAGAAAATTCAGAGAGAAGTATGCTTGGAGTGTTATGAGGACTGCTTCATTTCGCTCTTCTCTTACATATTCAGCAGGGATGGACAGAATCGTTGGTAGTAAGGGGTCTTGCGAAGCAGCGAAAAGGATAAAGAAAAGATGACCTTGTTGGCCTTCATAAGGTGAATGTTTACTTGTTAGTTTGTTGTGTTCAAGCTCAATTTTATTCAGTGCTAATCAATTTTTATATGCAGGTTTTCTCCTTGTGATTCGCCTTCATTTCTCCATTCCATTTATGGCTCATCTTTTTTTTTCTTCTCCCTCCTTGGTCTCTCTATTGTAACATTGTTCTAGAGTGGCTAAAGATCATATACCTTTCCCTAGTCTACGCAAGGATTTGTAGGTTTCGAAAATTCAAGAGTTTACATGGGAAACATCTGAAATGAAGATCAAATTCTTTTTCATTATGAACTATCTCTTTGTTATTTCTTTAAAATCCTCAATTTTCCTCATCTTTTATTAATCCAACACTCAAAATAAAATTAAAAATGAAAATACATTCAAGGAAAATAGTAAGGCTATGACTAATGTAACATGATGTACATAAAATTCTCTCATAGGTAAAAGGCTTGCTACTTTCTTTTTCCTAATTGCTTAGTTATTTTTAATTATAGTTTCACATATTTTTTTATAAAAAAAAATGCAAATTAAATATTAAATTATCATGTTGTTTTACAAATAGTTTGATGGTAATGAATTAATTGTTTAATAAGTTTTTTAGCACTAACTTCTCCTTTCTTTTAGTTTTGTTTTTAGTTACTTTTAAAATAAAATATTATATCATTAAAATGTTACTCCTTTATATTCTTCAAACTAATGTTTAATTAATAAACTTTTTTTTATTAGATCTCTTTAAAACTAACATAGTTTTATTAACTTTCCATGGTTTTTGGTTAACTTTGTTTTAGTTACTTTTGCTAAAATAAAAACAAAATAATTGTTTTTTCATTTTTATTATTTACGTGTTCTTTATTTAATTTTGTTACTCCAAATGTATAAAACCTCACATAGAAGTAATTGAATTGTAAAATAGCATAAAAATCATAAATTAAATAAAAATCAAATATTACTAAAAGTAAAACTACAAGGCAAAGGAATCCATGCTTGGACTGTAGGTTAAGGGAAATTTGGCCTAGAGTTCAATGCACTTTCTTGTATGGGAATTTAAGCCTAGGGTGACATTCTCGTCTCTTCTCGCCTAGCCCCGTGAGAGGTTTAAATGTTGATGTTGGTGACTCTCTAGTCTCTTGATGTCAACAGACCTTCCACTCTCAAATGGATGGCCAAACTGAGGTCGTCAATAGGATGATCGTGCATATTCTACGTATGTACAATTCCAAGAATCCACGCACATGGGATGAGAGTCTTCCCTATGTTCAGTACAATTACAATAGAGTCATACATAGCTCAATCAGCCACATATCCTTTCAGGTGGGGTTGGGATTTCAACCATTGGGTCCCATGGATGTTGCATAACCCCTTTCATATACACAGGAAGAATCATCCCATGCACAAACAAAAGTCGAAAAAGTCACCTGGTTCATTGAACAAATCCAACACATCCTCCAACAGGTTCAAGATATTTTGCAAAATTTCAATGCCAAGTACAAGCAGTGCCATGATCAACATCGGGTGCCACACAAGTTTCAAGTGGGAGATAAAGTTTGGTTGCACTTGCAGAAAGAATGCCTTACAGGACCCCATCGGAAGCTTCGTCTACTTATCTATGGACCTTATATCATCACCAACGCTATGGGTGAAAATGATTTTGAGCTTAACATTCCCCCCTTCCTTGGTTTGCACCTAGTGTTTAATGTGGACCTCCTTCAGGCAGACTTTCCACCATTATTTGACATTTCAAAAGTAGCATAACAATTGAGACCGACAGAGCTCAACCCTGATTGCATGGAACATGCACCCACTGATCATATCGTGGACACACAGATCAGGGAACTTGCCAACAAAAGTTTCATCTTTATCATGTTGTCAAAGCATGGCAGCTCTTGCACCAAGGCAAGTAGCTCACTCGGGGCCAAATTCAGCATAAATTTCCTCATTTGATGGGGGAACTCAATGCAATGGAGACCATTGTTTCTTAATGGGAGAGGATTGATATAGGTGGAAATCGGTGGCCACCCACCTATTCCAACTGTATCACATACATATTTTATCTTGGCAATTTCATTTTTCATCTTGACAGTTTTTTTTTCTAGATTTTCGGGTCCTAAACTTCTGGGGCCGTTTTGAGGCCCTAAATATCAAATTTTGGGCCCGCCATAGTCACACTGCAATCCATATAAAATATCCATGGTATAATGTGTATTCCTCGGATATACCTTTCCAACGGGATATCATGTGCCTAAAACGGAGATCATATGAAAAATTTATGACCCCGGGAAGTTGATGTACCAACTTACCCCAATGGGGCCCATGTGACTTTTGGTGCTTCATCTCCTAGGGTTAGGTTTTTGGATGTATACATTTTTGGCATTCATGTTTGATGAAAAAAGGCCTTTAGAGCCTCATTGTACTCATATTCTTCAGAATGAGCGTAGCCATCACATCTCTTCTTAGAGATAAGTTGTCACCATTCTAGAAAGCTTGTTTCAATCTACATTTTACAGTTTCAACATATTTCTTATTAAATAGAAGCCAAGTTTGATTGTCTCTATGTTATTATTCATTGTGTCTCTGTGTTAATATTATATATCTTTGTTTCAACATATTTCATCTAAATCCCCCTAGGGTCACCGAGATTCCCCCCTTGTGGTGACTTATTATCACTAAAGCAAGGGGAGTATCTATCTAAGGTGACAATGGGTAGTTACTCTCGTAGTTGTCACACTATTGTAGATTGTAATAACCACTCCTTACGGGCACGTAAAGAAATTTAAAGATGAAATAGAAAAGTCCATCAAGGAGTTACTAGAGATGGGGCATAACAATCCCAGTTCCAATCCTTTCTCTTCTTCAGTTGTCTTGGTCAAGATAAAGGATGGAACCATGAGGATGTGCATCAACTAAAGGGACATGAACAAGAATATGATCAAGAAAATATACCCTATAACCAGGATTGATGAGCTTTTGGATAAGTTGCATGGAGTTGTTTATTTTTCGAAGATTGATCTTCGATCGGGGTATCATCAGATTAGAGTCATAGAGCATGAAATTCCCAAGAATGATTTCAGGTGACATTATGGGAACTATGATTTTCTAGTCATTCCTTTTGAGTTGACCAACACACTAGCCACCTTTCAGTCCTGCATGAACCACGTATTCAAAAAGCAGTTAATGAAGTTTTTGTTGGTATTCTTTGATGATCTTCTTATATATAGCAAAACATGGGAGGAACACTTGGATCATCTGGAGAACATTTTGAGAATCATGGAGGATCATTCATTATATGTCAAGGATTCAAAGGGTGAGTTTGGCATGACAGAGGTCATATACTTGGGCCATGTGGTGAGTGCTCAGGGAGTACAGGTGCATAGGGAGACGATCCAATCCATACTAGATTGGCCACCTCCCAAAAACCTTACACACTTGCATGGATTCTTTCGAAGATGCAGCTACTACATGAGGTTTGTAAAGGGATTCTCACACTTAGCTGCACCACTTACATATATTACGAAGAAAGGGGCATTCAGGTGGACAAAGGAGGACCAAAGGACTTTTGAAGGGATGAAGGAAGTGATGAGCACTTTCCCAGTTTTAATACTTCCTAATTTAACCCAGCCTTTTGTGCTTGAGTGTGATGCATCGGGTGAGGGGATAAGAGAATTTTTGATGCAGAAAAGACATATGATATCATATGAGAGTAGAAATCTCACAAAGTTGGAAAGACTCTACTCCATCTATGACAAGGAAATGATCTCCATCATGGATGCCTTGGAAAAATTCAGACAATACATGGTAGGTGGAAAATTTGTGGGTAAGGATAACCAAAACAATTCGAGACACTTCGTGGGCCAGAAGGACTTGAATGAGAGGCAACATAAGTGAATCTTAAAATTGCAGGCATATGAATTTGAAATTGAGTATGTGAAAGGGAAGAAAAATGTAGTTGTTGATGCTCTCTCTAGGAAACTGGAGATATGTTCACTTGCAAATATTTCAGCTGACTAGAAATATCATCTCTTGGTAGAGTGTTCCAAGAACAAATTTTCTTGTGAGTTGATGCATCATGGTGTATAGGATGATAGGTACAAAGTGGTGGATGACATCATCTACTACAAGGACCACATATACTTAGTCTCGAAATATACAATGAAGGAGAAGATTATGAGGGCTATGCAGGTTACACCTTTGGCAGGGCATCCTAGATACTTTAAAACTAACGGGAAGATTAGGGATAGGTTCACTTGGAAGGGCCTCAAAGATGATGTACTGAGACATGTAAGGGAGTGTATGACTTGTCAACAAAACAAGTCAGAGAAAACTCATCTTGCAGGGTTACTTTGGCCATTTCCCATTCTAGAGCATAAGTGGGAAATCATATCCATGGACTTCATCATATGTCTATCGAAGGTACAAGGAAGAGATTGCATATATGTGGTGGTCGATCGGTTGACCAAGCTTGCATAATTCTTTTCCATATCCTCATAATAAAAGTAACACATGTAGTGTTGTTTTTCTTCAGGGAGGTATTCAGACTCCATGGGTTGTCGAAGTACATTGTCAATGACAGAGACAATAGGTTCCATAGTGCATTTTGGTAGGATTTGTTCAGGTTGGCTGGCACAAAGTTGACTCCTACCACTAGTTACCACCCCTAGACAAAAGGTCAGATCGAGATAGTGAAAAAATGTCTCAAGGGGTATTTGTGTAACTATGTGTCTGGGCAGCAAAAGGCATGGATCAAGTGGTTACATTTGGGGGAACATTGTTATAACACCACTTATCACATGTCCATTGGTATGACCCCATTCCGAGAATTATATGGCTATGATGCTCCTTCATTTGTTGAGTTGTCATTTTGGGATAGCAGGGCCCCCAAAGCCAAGGACTGGATCTAGGAGAGTCAAGAAATCCTCAAGACTCTGAAGGACAATCTACATATGACCCAATATCAATAGAAGATTTATGCAGACAGGCACATGGTCGAGCGCACTTTCGAAGTGGGAGACTTGGTATTCTTGATATTACAACCATACAACACTTTCGAAGTGGGAGACTTGGTATTCTTGAGATTACATCCATATAGACAATCTTCATTGAAGAAAAGTGGTGTAGAAAATCTTAAGCCATGCTTTTATGGCCCCTACAGGGTGATTCGGAGAATTGGTGAGGTAGCTTATGAGTTGGAGTTGTCAGAAGGAAGTAAGATTCATAATGTATTTCATGTTTCGTGTCTCAAGAAGGCATTGGGACAACATGTCACTACTTCAGAAAAGTTACCTCCATTGGATGAGGAGGGGAAATTAGTGTTGGTTCCTTAGGAGGTATTGGAGGTTCAGGAGAGGAAATTGTGAAACTGGGTGATCTGAGAATACCTCATCCGATGGAGAGATTTTCCAGTAGATGATACAACATGGGAAAGAGACTAGATCTTGCAGCATCCTAACTTGCAGTTTCTTAAGGGAAAATGATCTCAAGAAAGGAGCATTGTAATGTCCCTTTCCAAATAATCACTTTGGGAGATCGAATTAATAGCCTAAGTGATTCTCTTAGGCTATAGTTAGTGGAAAAGGGGAATTATTTAATTATTTAATGTCATCGGAGTGGGAAATAAATATTTTTTAAAAAATGAGTAATCAGGTGAAAAGGTGCTTAAGTGATTATTGAGTTAATAAAGTCACTTTAATTTATAAAAAGGGTAAAAGGGTCAAAAAAGGGTCAATGAGAGAATAAAAGGAGAATGAGGGCACCCTCTCTCATTATTCATTTGTTACTTTCTAAAATCGAAATTGAGAGAGCTCTTGTGGCTTTGGCTCTTGGGACAAAAAATCCTAGAGGAGTTTAGGATTGTCTTCGGTGGTGAAACTATCCACCCTAGTCGATCGAAGAGGAGAAATCATTTGGATTTCTTTATCATGGTTTAGTGTAGCAAAGTATTTCATCATTTTGGCAGCTAGGCTTCATTTGTGGGGTCAATTTCTACTTGAGTAGAGTCATTTTGGTTTTGTGGGAAACATTCTCTTAGCTTAGAGGCTAAATTTATCAGTGTGGAGCGAATATTTTCCTTGTTGGGTCAAATTGAGGGCTATATGGGATTAATTTCTACATTAGGAGGTCGAACTCTCTTCATTGGGGATTTTCTGATCTAGGAGGATCTTGGTGGCCACCCACCTTGTCCAACTGGCTCAAAACGGTTTTTTGGCAACTTACTATTTTTAGCAATTTTTTGGTTCCTGAACTTCCGGGGCCATTTTGAGGGCCTAAATGACGCTTTTTCATGATCATCCACCTTAATGATAGACAAAGGCTCTTATTGATCCCACTAAATGAATATCCTCGTCAATACCTTTCCAATGAGATATCATGCACCCTAAATGGATATCGTACACAAAAGTTACGACCCCGGGAAGTTGATGTACTAACTTACCCCAATGGGGCCCACATAACTTTTGGCACTTCATCTCCTAGGGTTAGGTTTTTTGATGTATAGGGTTTTGGAATTCATGTTTATTGTAAAATTTCCTTTAGATCCTCAATGTACTCATCTTCTTGTGAATGAGTGTAGGCGTCACAACTCTTCTCGGAGATAAGTTGCCACCATTCTAGCAAAGCTTGTTTTCAGTCTGCATTTTACAGTTTTCAGCATATTTCTTATTTAATAGAAACCAAGTTTTATTGTATCTATGTTATTTTTCACTGTGTCTCTGTGTTAATATTATCAATTTGTGGTTTCATTTCGTTCCGCTCATAAATCCTTGTCGTTTTTTTAATGCATGTCCCTGACGCAGTCAGGGTATAGAGAGTTAGGTCTCGAGCTTGTTTCTCTTGAGGTCAACTTCTCTCGCATGCCTAAGAAACTATCCATGGTGGGAAAAAATAAATACAACGAGATAGGCTATCATTTCAAAATATTTCTCGAGGAATACCTTGAGCGACAAAGGAATGAGATGATAGACAGCTTTGCACAAATATTTTGACGACTGCCGACAAGTGATGCATCCACCTCAAGCGGAAGTGCCACCCCCTTCAAGGTACATATAAACTTTGATATTCCTATATTTGAATTTCAAATAGATGTCGATGCCATAGATAAATGGTTAAACCTTCTAGAAGGGTATTTTTTTTTCCACAACTTTTTCAATAGAGAAAATATTACGTTTGTTCTCCTCAAGGTCATCCCCCATGTCAAATATTGGTGGGAGACTTTCTGTGAGCAAAAGGAAATATAGGGATCCACATCATTTGCAGTTTCACCCACTTGGGGTTCCTTCAGGGATGTTATTAAGGAACAATACTACCCTGTTGAAAGTCATGATGACTAGTATACAATATGGACCACACTGTGACAGGAAAGAGACCAAACAGTGTCAGAGTTCACTAATGTCTTCCATAACTTCCACACCAAGATGGGTATAAAATATTCTGAGAGAAATATAGTGATCAAGTATAGCAGAGGTTTGAATAGATACATCCAGACAGAAATGGATTTTTTGGACATCTCATCCTTGGGTGTGGCCTATTAATATGTCGTCAAAATCAAGCAAAAGCTAAAACAAAATTTGCGGTAGTTTGGGTATGGGAACCCCGCACAGCAGAAGAAGAGAAAGGGAAGCCCCAACCTGCAAAACAAAGGAAAGAGAAAATATGGGAAACCTCAAGAAAACCAATCCAAGACGCAAGAAAAGAAGGACAATGGGAAGATGAAGAAAGATATTGGGAAGTGGTGTGACTTCCATAAGAGCCCCTCGAATAACACCATTGATTTCCGCTCAAAGCAGTCATTGGTGGATGAGGTAAAATTATTTGAATTAGATGTGGTTTTCGACTCTGAGTCGGAACCAGAAAATAGGAGACACATCATTGACGTGGAACCCAATGCCACTATTGCTACCACCAAGATCTAGCCCGGTGAACCTGATGATCCAGAGGAAGGCGGGCACCTCTTTCAGTCATAGATGTGGGTAAAACGCACTCCGTTGCACTTCATTGTTGATAGTGGTAGCCAAAAGAACCTCATCTTAGTAGAGGTCATCAAGCAGCTAGCCTTGTCGACAACGTCACACCCGCATCCCTACACCATTGGATGGCTCCATTAAGGAAGCAATCTTCGCGTCAGCCAACAATGTCGACTGTCATATGGGATCAAGCCATTCAAAGATGAGGTATTGTGTGATGTTGCTCCCCTTGAAGTTTGTGATGTTCTTTTGGGCCAACCTTATTTATGGAAATGTCATGATGTATATTATTCTAGGCCTCGCAATGTTATTATTACTCAGAACAAGAAATTGTATAGGATACTCGAGGCAGTCCCACCTAGTGTTATTTCCTTAATCTTTGCTAAGTAATAGAGGAAGGTCATTTCTCAAACTGAGAAGTTTGTCTTCTTCGTGATTCGCTCTCAGAGTGAGCAAAAAGTTGCAACTACATCCATGGCCTCCATGACCGACCTCTCCATAGAGCAGAAGCAATTGGATAAGATCGTAGAAGAATACAAAGACATCTTCTCATCACCTATTGGGGTACCTCTGCACTATCAGGTCAAGCATCCCATCGATCTGACCCTCGGTGCACCACTGCCCAATGGACCATTCTATCATCTCTCTCTGCTAGAAAATGAGGATATCAAGCGTCAGATCCAAGAACTGATCCACAAGGGGCACATCTGACCCAGCTCATCACCCTATGGAATCCCAATCATGCTGGTGCAGAAGAAAGATGGGACTTGGCGACTCTGCATGGATTATCAGCCCTAAATAAATTTACAGTAAGAAACCAGTACTTGATTACCCAAATCGACGAGCTCATTGATCATCTCAAGGTGGCCAAATACTTCAGTAAGATTAATCTGAAGTTTGGATACCATCAGGTCCCAATAGAACCAACAGATGTATGAAAAAATTCCTTCAAGTCAAAAGAAGGTATTTTTAAATGGTTGGTCATGCCCTTTGGTTTGACAAATGCCCTGGAAAATTTCATGAGGATGATGGATGATATCTTACGAAATTTCACTAATTATTTTGTGGTAGTGTATCTGGATGACATCCTCATCTATAGCAAGATTTGGGAGAAACACTTACAGCATATTCAGGAGGTTCTGCACACTTTGCGGCAGCACAAGCTATATGACAACTTGGAAAAATGCTCCTTTGACATGGATAGGGTCAAATACCTCTGCTACATTGTTGATGTGCATAGTGTGCATGTTGATCCAGCCAAGATCCAAGTCATCTATAATCGGTCAGTCCCAACCACACTCATTGAGCTTCGAAGCTTCTTAGGCCTTTCCAATTTCTATCGGAGGTTCATGTTGGGATTCTCCCATATTACATGGGCCCTCAGCCAAATAATCAGAGTTGGTGGTAAGGAAAAATTCGTGTGGGGCATGTCCCAATAGAAAACATTCGATCATATGAAGCAGCACTTGTGCTCCGCCCCAGTGCTTTCATTACTTGACCTACAACAGCCCTTTGAGATCAATACATATGCTTCAAACTATGATGTGGGTGCAGTCACCACTCAGCACAGCCACCCCATGACCTATCATAGTGATACACTATTAGATGTCATTCATAAGTACCCTACTTATGAAAAATAATTGTACTCCATTGTGAAAGCATGTCACCAGTGGAGGCATTACATTCTCAGGAAGGAGAGAGTCATCCACACTGGTCATAAGTCGTTGCAGTTCATGCAGACACAAGGAAAATTGCAGAATGATCGCCATCATAAGTGGTCCACATATTTGCAGCAGTTCCACCTCAACATCAAGTATAAAACAGGAAGTACCAACCAAGTCATTGATTTCCTCGGCTAACCTCCAGTCACGTCACTCACCATAGTGCTCGATTCTTGCGGCCAAGAGACCTCTGAGTGGCCCCACCTCTATGAGACAGATCCTGACTTTGCAAACACCTACCAGATGTTGGGTGCAAACACAGTTTTCACCAATTTCCATCTTCAGGACGGGTTGTTGTTCCATCTGGTCCATCTATGTGTTCCATCAAGTGAGAGAGCTAAGTTGATTTAGGAATCCCACTATAGTCGGGTGGCAGGACACTTCGGAGTGGAAAAGGCAATGGCAGTGTTGCAGCTACATTTCTACTGGCCGAAACTTCAACAGGATGTCAACAAGTATATATGGTCCTACACTGCCTACATTATTGCTAAACTAGACATTAAGAAACAACACTTGTACACTCTTATGCCTACTCCTGATAGGCCCTGGGAATCTGTCTCAATGGACTACATGTTGGGACTTCCATCCACCAAGAAGAGAAATTACTTTTTTTGTGGTTTTTGACCACTTTTCCAAGATGGAGATTCTGGCCACCTACAAGAAGAGCATCAGAGCAGAGGCCATTCCCAAGCTCTTCTTTGAACTAGTGTGGGTACACTTTTGGATCCCACAAACCATTATCTCATATCGGGATAGTCTGATCCTCATCACATTTTGGTCGAGCCTCTGGTCACTACTGGACACCAAGCTCACCAAGTCCATTGCCTTCCACCCCGAGACAAATGGACAAACCAAGGTCGTCAAAAGGATGATCATGCACATATTACTCATGTATAATTCCAAGCATGCTCACACCAGGGATGAGATTCATCCCTATGTTCATCACAGCTACAACAGATTCATACATAGCTCAATCGGCCACAACCCCTTTCAGGTTGATCCAAAATGGATCCAAGAAGGCCTAAAAATAAAAGTTCTCATAATCGAATGAAACCAATTCCATTTCGTCTTTCTCGTTGTGTTGATTCAATCCATATAATTGTTTCCTCAAACAGACACCGTATGCGAAATTTATCGTGTTCTGATCAAATTCCCAAACAGGCAAAAAGTCAACCTGGTCAAATTCAATGCTGACGTCAACAGTACGATAGGTGACATCATGATGACATGGAATCACCAAGAGGTGACACGTGTCACGCAAATTCAGAATTTTCAAGCCAAGTTGGCACTGTACAGATTTGACACGTGTCATTGTACAGATGACACATGGCAGTTCATACATGACGTGGCCTAATGACAGGATGACATGTGGTAGTACGAAAGACAGTTGGACCTATATGGTAGGTGACTGAACATGTGACTGTGTTGTACAGATGTGATGTGGCATGACACATGGCAGGTACGATAGTGAGACATGTGGAAGGTACGGTGGTGATGTGGCAGGTTGACTGGACGTTGACTATGTTGTTGACTGTGATGGTACGGACCAATCACAGGGAGACACGTGGCCCAATCAGAGGGTTCCATGTGGCACCCCATATTTAGCCAAGGTTGGTTGGGTAAAAGGTTTGTTTCACCTATAGGGGAATCCAACCTGTGACCTCCGAGCAAGCCTAAGTCTTCGCAACCTCTGGCGGACCGACCAGGCTATGGATGTGACTTAGTAACCAAACAGTGCATATATTATATGAGGTTGTGGTGGCATGATTTTGGGGATAATCCTCGATCAACGAGGGCCAGCCCCGTCCGACCAAGGAGCCAGGGCAGTTGAGGCACGTGGGAACCAGAGCCATGGCCATATGGCCATGTGCATAGAACCATGACCTAACGACCTGGGGCTCAACAGTTATCTCCCATCCCAAGGACACTTAGAGTCTACCATATGAACAGGAGCCTGAAAATAGGGGGTTGTGCCCTGAATCATTCCCAAATTTGGGTTTTTTTACCATATTATATGATTTTTAGTGGATTTTCAACCTGTTTTGGGGAGTTTTTGTCCATTATTGGAGGATCTAGAGCCCTTTTTGAGGCCAGATCTTGGGAGGAAGTTGGGGGATTTTTGCCAACTTCAAACCTATATAAACAATAGGTTCTTGGCAGCCTTAAACAAGTTCAGAAGAGGAGAAATTATATAGAATTGTGAAGCCAAAGACATTTTTATGCAGGGAAGCCATTGAGGAGAGGAACTTTGTGGACCAATTTCGAGAGCTTCACTCAACCATTTTCAGTGTCGTCAGTTGTGTTGGATTATTGAGGTCAAGAAGAACACATCCAAACCAGTTTGTAATTCATTTGACACTTTTATTATGTATTTTTTTAGCTTTGAAGAGAAATAATAAATCCTCACCCACTAAGACAAAGGCCCAAAGACGTAGGCAAATCTTGTCGAACTCCGTTAACAACTTTGTTGTTATGGCTTGTTGATTCTTTATGCTTACTTTCAAATCTGTTTTTCTAATTATGGCTGCCATGTTATATCATTAATTTCTTCCTCTTTCTTCAATTCCTAAATGGTAATGAACTCATTCTTTAAAAACTTAACCATAGTCTTTAAAATATCTTTTCGGATCACAGGTGGGGTTGGGATTTCAACCATTGGGTCCCATGGATGTTTCACTACCCCTTGTGGCCACCCAGGAATACTTCTCACTTGCTCCAACTAGATCTGACAAATCCATCCGGTTCATTGAGTGGATCCAACACATCTGCCAACAGGTTCAGGATATTTTACAAAAGTCCAATGCCAAGTACAAGCAACGTTATGATCAACATTGGGTGCCACACCAATTTCAGGTGGGAGAAAAAGTTTGGTTACACTTGTAGAAAGAACGCCTTACAGGGCTTCATTGAAAGCTTCATCCACTCCATTATGGACCCTACACCATCACCAAGGTTGTGGGTGACAATTGTTTTAAGCTCAACCTTCCCCCATTCCTTAGCTTACACTCAGTATTCAATGTGGACCTCCTTCGTCCTTATTTTCCACCATTATTGGACACCTCAGAGATAGCAGAATAGTTGACACCAACATAGCTCAACCCTGACTTCATGGAACAGGAATCCACTGATCAAATCGTGGACACACGGGTTAAGGGAACTCACTAGCAGAGGATCCATCTTTATCGAGTTGTCAAAGCAGGGCAGCTCCTGCACCAAGGCAAGTGGCTCACCCGGGACCAAATTCAGCAAAAAATTCCTCATCTGATGGGGGTACTCAACGTAATGGAGACCATTTCTTCCTTGAGGGGGGAGGATTGATCCAAGAGGATCTTGGTGGCCACCCAGCTTATCCAACTAGCTCAAAGCCATTTTTTGGAAACTTACTATTTTTAGCAGTTTTTCGGTTCCTGAACTTTCGGGGCCATTTTGAGGGCCTAAACGATGTGTTTTTGTTATCAGACACTTTAATGATATCCAAAGGCTATGATTGAGCCCCCTAAATGAATTTCCTCATCAATACCTTTCCAACAAGTTATCGTGCGGCCTAAACGGAGATCGTACACAAACATTACGACCCCATGAAGTTGATGTACTAACTTACCCCAACGGGGCCCACATGATTTTTGGAATTTCATCTCCTAGAGTTAGGTTTTTGGATGTCTAAGGTTTATGCCTTCATGTTTATTGTAAAAATTCCTTCAGAGCCTCATTGTACTCATCTTCTTGCGAATGAGCATAGTCATCACATCTCTTCTCAGAGATAAGATGCCACCATTCTTGCAAGCTTGTTTTAAGTCTGCATTTTACAGTTGTCAACATATTTATTATTTAATAGAAATCAAGTTTTATTGTATCTCTGTTATTTTTCACTGTGTCTCTATATTAATATTATCAATATGTAGTTTCATTTCGTTACGCTCATAAATCTGGATCATTTTCCCTGAGTCTAAGCACATTCTCCTTGAGGTTGGGCATACTTATTGAGGAAATATTGCAGTTGAGTCATGATATTTTCATGTTGGACACATTCTTCAACAAAGGGGTAGAGAATAACATTGTTTGAATGTAATTTTACAGCCAAAAAGGACCTAATTTGTTGTTGCAATGATCTTTGAGTGGACAACACTCACTTTCTAAGGAAAGAGATCGAATTTTCTTACAAAAAAGACATAGATTCTTGTGGGTTTTATCTATTGAATTTGGTGAACACATCTGGCAGCCAGATCTGGGTGCATTCATCTCAAAAAGGACAAATACAACCTCCAAAAATTTGTATCATGTTCCTCTTTATTGTATTGTATTGTTGTTGTGATTTTCTAGTGTATTACAGTTGCTTACACATTAATGCAATAAGTGTGTTTATGTTTCTGTATTGGTGTTATCTTTGGTGAATCATTAACGGAAATTACATTTACTGTGTGTATTGTTGATAGAATACTTTGAATGCAAATTGTTTGTCTCAATGTCTGAACCACAAAACTAAGAAAAAAAAACAACAAAAATTAGTGGGGACATTACACTAACATTGTGATAAACTAGAGCTTGAAATTGTTACCATAAGTGCTTGGATATGTCTCTTGAGTAACCTCCAAATTTAGTTGTTTGAAATGTCCCAGAAGAAAAGTTATAACGAAAATTCCAAGATGACTCATTTGAAGAAGCAAAACCCTAGGATCAATGCTCTAAAACCAAATGTTATGAACCAATGCCTTGAGAATGATAAAAAAAAACAATGAATAACTATCCACTTCGAGGTAGAAACCTCATTTTACAATATATTCAATGTACAAGATGAGATGAGATGAAATTAAGACTAGGTCCCCTTGGTGTGTGTGTGTGTGTGTGTAAGAGATAAAGGGTACAATTATAATGAAAGGGTACAATGAAGGGTTCTAGCCTATATACAAATATAATACTAGAAATGTAATAATTATATATCTAGGGGTTAATAAGAGGTTTTATACTTAACACGGGGCTTTGTCTAGGGATTAACATTGCTTTGTAAGGAGGAGATCATGTTAGAGTCCCACCCTAACTCCTTTAATTAGTAGAATAGGTTGTTACTTAATGTATTGGGGCCATGTGTATTAAACAAGGTCCACAAGGTAGTAGAATGTGAAATCAATAAATGTAAGTTGGCCTCATTAAATAAGTTCCACTAGTTAGTGGTCAAGGACTTATTAATGGAAGTTTACTAGGTGGTTGGGGTTTTGGTCAGTTATAAACTATATATGTTAGTAGAAGTTATGTAATGGGTTGCCAAATGAATAATGTTGTATTTGGAGCTTTGCTTAGTTGGAGGTTTCCCCCTCTAAGAAGAAAGTAAAAATTGATCTCAATTCTAAATATAAATAAAAGTTTGCTTGTTATTGTTATTTCGATACTTTGGTTCTATTTATTTGCTTTCCACGGTTATATTTATCTCTATGTTGCTCTAAATATTTGGTTTAACAAGAACACCACAAAATTGGTATTATATATAAT
>JZKD02S1891796.1:107642-119592 GCA_000966675.3 Picea glauca
TACAGCCAAAAAGGACCTAATTTGTTGTTGCAATGATCTTTGAGTGGACAACACTCATTTTCTAAGGAAAGAGATCGAATTTTCTTACAAAAAAGACATAGAGTCTTGTGGGTTTTATCTATTGAATTTGGTGAACACATCTGGCAGCCAGATCTGGGTGCATTCATCTCAAAAAGGACAAAGACAACCTCCAAAAATTTGTATCATGTTCCTCTTTATTGTATTGTATTGTTGTTGTGATTTTCTAGTGTATTACAGTTGCTTACACATTAATGCAATAAGTGTGTTTGTGTTTCTGTATTGGTGTTATCTTTGGTAAATCATTAGCGGAAATTACATTTACTGTGTGTATTGTTGATAGAATACTTTGAATGCAAATTGTTTGTCTCAATGTCTGAACCACAAAACTAAGAAAAAACAACAACAAAAATTAGTGGGGACATTACACTGACATTGTGATAAACTAGAACTTGAAATTGTTACCATAAGTGCTTGGATATGTCTCTTGAGTAACCTCCAAATTTAGTTTTTTGAAATGTCCCAGAAGAAAAGTTATAACGAAAATTCCAAGATGACTCATTTGAAGAAGCAAAGCCCTAGGATTGATGCTCTGAAACCAAATGTTATGAACCAGTGCCTTGAGAATTATAAAAAAAAACAATGAATAACTATCCACTTCGAGGTAGAAACCTCATTTTACAATATATTCAATGTACAAGATGAGATGAGATGAATTTAAGACTAGGTCCCCTTGGTGTGTGTGTGTGTGTGTGTGTGTGTGTGTGTGTGTGTGTGTGTGTGTGTGTAAGAGATAAAGGGTACAATTATAATGAAAGGGTACAATGAAGGGTTCTAGCCTATATACAAATATAATACTAGAAATGTAATAATTCAATATCTAGGGCTTAATAAGAGGTTTTATACTTAACATGAGGTTTTGTCTAGGGCTTAACATTGCTTTGTAAGGAGGAGATCATGTTAAGGTCCCACCCTAACTCCTTTAATTAGTAGAATAGGTTGTTACTTAATGTATTGGGGCCATGTGCATTAAATAAGGTCCACAAGGTAGTAGAATGTGAAATCAATAAATGTAAGTTGGCCGCATTAAATAAGTTTCACTAGTTAGTGGTCAAGGACTTATTAATGGAAGTTCACTAGGTGGTTAGGGTTTTGGTCAGTTATAAACTATATATGTTAGTAGAAGTTATGTAATGGGTTGCCAAGTGAATAATGTTGTATTTGGAGCTTTGCTTAGTCGGAGGTTTCCCCCTCTAAGAAGAAAGTAAAAATTGATCTCAATTCTAAATATAAATAACAGTTTGCTTGTTGTTGTTATTTCGATACTTTGGTTCTATTTATTTGCTTTCCACGGTTATATTTATCTCTATGTTGCTCTAAATATTTGGTTTAACAAGAACACCACAAAATTGGTATTATATATAATACATATGTTATAAAATATAACATATGTATTATATATAATACATATGTTATATGATATAACATATGTATTATATAAGAGTCAAGGACTTATTAATGGAAGTTTACTAGGTGGTTGGGATTTTGGTCAGTTATAAACTATATATGTTAGTAGAAGCTATGTAATGGATTACCAAGTGAATAATGTTGTATTTGGAGCTTTGCTTAGTTGGAGATTTCCCCCTCTAAAAAGAAAATAAAAATTAATCTCAATTCTAAATATAAATAAAAGTTTGCTTGTTATTGTTATTTCGATACTTTGATTCTATTTATTTACTTTCCACAATTATATTTATCTCTATATTTCTTTAAATATTTGGTTTAACAAAAACACCACAAAATTGATATTATATATAATACATATATTATAAAATATACAATATGTATTATATATAATACATATGTTATAAAATATAACGTAATATATATAATAAATATGTTATATATAAGATATGTATTATATAAAAGATCATTTAAAGTTATTTCTCTTACAACCATTAAGTATAAAAAGAAATAAGGGAAACATATTGTGTGTAATATGTGAGTAAAACGCTCATTTATAATGGAAGATTTGAATTCAAAGATGATAAGATTATAGTCGCACATGATTTTCTAAGAATGGATTTTCTTGTCAATGATGTCATGAGTTTTGAACAATTTTCGTATTAAAATTATTTTCTTGTCATGAGTTTCGAAGAATGGGTATGAAATATTCAATGCAAAGGCCACTACACTCTCATATAATAATCTTTTCCACCTCTCTATGTTTGACTCCGTCACAATCCCACCAACCCAAACTATGTTAATCAAAATCAAATCCAAGAGTCGAATATTTCGTTTGAAATGATTTTATGAATAATCAGTTGAATATATTAGATCCCATAGCCGAATATTTCGTTTGAAATTATTTGATTGGTTAATACGAATAATCAAAATCGATTTTCAGTAAGTTTTGGATAATGTCAACCCATGTTCATTGCCATTTTAATTTTTGAAAGTGACAAAAAACTAGGAAATTTAATGGATGTATGTGGCGAACATGCAAACTGGGGGAGAGAAACAATTATATTCATGTCACTTGAAGCCTAAGCGTTTCCATGGTTTTCTTTTTATGTGGGGCCTTCTACAACCTACATGTTTTATTCTAAATAATCACACCAAGACCAAGACCATGTCTGGTCCATGCTTAACCTAACCTTTTGAATAATAATTCCTTTGCCAAAGGAAATGAAGGCTCCCACCAAGCTCTCCACTTTGGTTAGATTTCCAACAAACAACTTTCCACGATATTTCCCTTGCGGTACCGATGTTTTTGCCATCTATCGAATGTTATCACACAAAAAGAGGTGTGGCTAATGGTTCCATGTTGTCGACCCTAAAACTGACTCCAATCGAAACATCACTAATTAATCATTCACATGGTGTGGATATCCTTTTCTTCACAATTCCATTTTTTATCATTTTGGATTTTTTTTTTGTTTATCATTCATGAATCATGGAAAAGTATTTGGAAAATTTTCGATGATTAATGAATCATGGCATGGAAAAGTATTTGGAAAATTTTCGATGATTGATGAATCATGGCATAGAAAAGTACTTGAAAATTTTTCTGCGAAATGTTTTCGATATGAAAAATGATTAATTTTTCTTTTCGTTTTTAACATTTTTTTTTTCTTAAAATAAGATTTTGTTTTTTCTAATGCTTTAGCTAAACATTATTAGTTTATAATTGGCATTAAACTCTATCCAAACATTATTAATTTATAATTTCGACATTATTATATTGTTGATTTTCTTAATTGTAATTTTTTTTAAACTTTATTTTTATATATGGTTACGTGGTCTTATACATTATTTAATGAATTAAACAATTTATCTATAAAACTTATTAAAGAAGTGATTGAAATTAAACCTATAATGTAAATAATTTACGATATGTAGATTTTAACTTAAAATTATAATAATAGATTTGATCATTTTTACATTTTTTATGCATTATATGACATGTGATGGATAAAGCTTGTATGTTGAAAAAAACATGCCTTATAACAGGTGATGGATAAAGCTTGCATGTTGAAAAAACTATACCTTATAAAAAGACTATTAGGGGAAAAGATGTAGCAAATTTGTTCTTTGAGAGGGTTTAGGTGTAGTTTGGGACATCAAGGAGGGTTGTTTCGGATAGAGATACTACATTTCTCGATGACTTTTGGATTACACTCTAGGAGAAGATAAACACCAAGCTAAAGAGATATATAGCTTTCCATCCATAAACTAATGGGTATAAGAAGTGGTGAATATGACGTTGGTTTATCTTTTGAGAGGTTACAATCAGAAACATCCAAAGACTTGGGATGATAACTTGATATACACTCAACACTCTTATAACATAGTGGTCCATACTTCCACTAGAAAGTCCCCTTTTGAAACTTGTTTTGGATATTTGTCACCTCCACCTCTAGATGTTCTATATGGACAACATGGAGGAGAGAAGTAACATAACAACGAGAAGCCCTAAAGGTTGAAAGTCGTCAAAAAGATCAGGCAAATTCATTTGCAAGTACATGAAACGCTGAAGAAATAATAGGAAAAGTGCAAGATTAGGTATCAGCAACACAAAATTGAGAAGACATTCAAGTTATGAAACATACTTGGTTGCACCTTAAAAAAGAGAGATTCTAGGGACTTTGTAAGAAGATTAAAGATTTGTGATATGGTCCTTTTAAAGTGTTGGGATAGGTAAGAGATAATGCATACATACTCAATTGACCATCATATTGGCACGTCTAACTAGTATTGAATGTGGAGAATTTGGAACTCTATCAACCATTTGTGTTAGGTGAGGAAAATGTGGTGCAAGTCTTACCTAGACCATAAATGACTTAGAATTAGAAGATCAAGCAGAATTAGAATAACATATAGTTTTGCAAAAGAATTCTAAAATAACTAGACCTAGGCAATAAGAACTTTCACAGGTTGGCTTAAAAAGTCAACTTCCAAGTGAACCCAAGTGGTATTGCATGGAGAAAGTTGGGATTTTTTTCATATCCTTCAGTAAAACCTTTTGGGGACCAAAAGCCTCCCAAAATGGGGACGCGTGATCTAAAATGGATCACTATACAATTTTTCCTCCGTTTTGGTACTTGGGACACTGCAATAGTTGTGTCTCCTTCTCTAAACTTGCACCTTGCTTCTGTGTAGTTGGGAGAGTGTGAGTGAGTGAAAAAATGAGCTAAGGTGCCTCTTATTTATAGTCTCCATGTCCTTCTAGCTGGGCTAAATTCTCTTCTAGGAAGGTGTCTTTTCATTATACTTTATTCTTCTGGGCCAACTTCTCGTCTAGGGTATTTCAACATCTGTCCAATGGATCTCTTGCTTCCAGAATCTTTTTTGCATCTAAGAAAGGTCATCTAGGAGGGAAAGATCCTCCTGCAACTACCAAAACATCAACACTCCCTCTTAGCTAAGGAGGCATCTTTTACGATGTCTTCATATGGTAGTCCACTGACTACTCTGCAATCTGCTAGCAGGCACACGGCTGCTACAATGCCTTTGGAAGCTCGAATTATCATGCACTGTCTCTACGATCAAACAGTAGCACACACAGTTACATCCAAATGATTTTTTAATCTCCATGACGATCAGCTACTAGCACACAACTACTACAATGTCATCCAATAGATCACAATTATTGCCAAGTAGTACACAACTATTGTCCAGTGACGCACAATCACTGCCAGTGGAACACATCCACTGTAGTAGCAAAAATATATTGTCTGGAGTCACACAGCCTCCGCTAGTGGAATAAATCCACTGAAGTATCACATTGCTACTGTTCGGACTCACACAACCTCCACCAATGGAACACATCCACCGAAGTAGCACACAACTATTGTTTGTAGTCACACAACCTCTACCATAGTCTTACGACTACGTGTGTGATGTTTCTTCTCTAAACAAGTCTGACAATGCATTACCCCCTTAGTCACCTGACGTGACTAATCCAGGGAACCCTTGGCCAGAGGGATTATTCGACATGAGAAGAAACAACACACCTCCCTCTTAATGAGGGTGAACATTCGAAAACACTCCAAGCTTGTCACTGAAGTACTCATACTTCACTCTTGACAAGGGCTTGGTGAGAATGTCCATTATCTGCTCATCCATGGATATGTATTGGAGATCCACAACTCCTCTCTGTACCATGTCTCGTATGTAATGATATTTGATCTCTATATGCTTAAACCTGTCATGGAATACATGGTTCTCGGTAAGCTTCACGCAACTTTGATTGTCACAATGCATCAAGGTTGGCTCCAATTCTAGATCAAATATCTCAGCTAGAAACTTCCAGAGCCATGTTGCTTCACGGCTTACCATGCTTGTTGCAATATACTCTCCTTCTGATGTATCGAGTTCCATTGATGTCTTCTTCCTACTCAACCATGAGATCATGCATGATCCCAAACTAAAACAACATCCAAAAGTACTCTTTCGATCCACTGCACTCCCTCCCCAGTCAAAATCTATATATCCCTGCATCTTCACATCTTCACCCGAGACATATCTTAATCCATATCCAATTGTACCATTAATGTACCTCAACATATGTTTTGTTGCTATCCAATGTACCTGTCTAGGTTCAACCATGTGTTGACTCAAGGTATTCACTGCAAAGCATATGTATGGTATGGTGTTAACCATGTACATCAAGGATCCAAACAATTGTCTGTACATCATGGGATCCACCAAATATGAAGATTTGTCACTCAAAAGATTCATATTTATCGTCATAGGTGTGATCATGGACTTCCATTCCATCATCCCAAATTTCTTCAGGATCTCAATAGTATATTTTCGTTGGCTAAGGAAAATCTCATCTTATCTATGCCACACTTTCAATCCCAAGAAGAAACACATCAACCCTATATCCTTCTTCTTGAACTCTGAAGCGAGATCCCTCTTACACCCATCAATGAGATTCTCGTTTCCTATTAGAAACATGTCATCTACATATAGAACCAAGATCAATGGGTATCCATCCTCAACCTTATAGTAAAGGTTAGGATCTTCCTCACTCTTGGTAAATCCCAAGCGCATCAAATATCCATCTATTCTGGCATACCATGCCCTGGGTTCTTTCTTCATCCCATACAAGGCCTTCTTTAGTCTGCACACATGGGACTCCTTCCCATGGATCACAAATCCTTGTGGTTGTTCTATGTACAATTCTTCCTCTATTACACCATTCAAGAAAGAAGTCTTTACGTCCATCTAGTGTAATTTCCATCCCATTGTGGAAGCAATCACAATGATTGATCTAATGGAAGTGTATTTTTCTACAGGAGAAAAGGTTTCATCATGGTCTTCTCCATCTTTCTGGGAGAACCCTCGAGCCACAAACCCTCATTTGTACTTCTCTATGATGTCATCTGCGGCATGCTTGATCTTGTAGATCCATCTGGAAGTCACAACTGACTTCCCTTCTTTTCTCGAAACAACCTCCCATACATCATTCTTCACGATGGATTGATACTCCTCCATCATGGCATCCTTCCATTCTAACTTCTCAACAACTTCTTCAAAAGTGGAAGGTTTTGAATCAATGATGTTGCTCATTAGTGCCACATAGCTAGAAAACTTATGTGGTCTCTTGCTCTCTCTAAAGGAGCCTTTGGGAGNACACATCTACTACAATGTCATCCAATAGATCACAATTGTTTCCAAGTAGTACACAACTATTGTCCAGTGACGCACAATCATTGCCAGTGGAACACATCCGCTGTAGTAGAAAAAAGATATTGTCTGGAGTCACACAACCTCCGCTAGTGGAATAAATCCACCGAAGTAGCACATAGCTATTGTTCGGAGTCACACAGCCTCCACCAATGGAACACATCTACCGAAGTAGCACACAACTATTGTTCGTAGTCACACAACCTCTTCCATAGTCTTACGACTACGTGTGTGATGCTTCTTCTCTAAACAAGTCCGACAATGCATTACCCCCTTAGTCACCTGATGTGACTAATCCATGGAACCCTTGGCCAGAAGGATTATTCAGCATGAGAAGAAACAACACACCTCCCTCTTAATGAGGGTGAACATTCGGCAACACTCCAAGCTTATCACTGAAGTACTCATACTTCACTCTTGACAAGGGCTTGGTGAGAATGTCCACTATCTGGTCATCCATGGATATGTACTGGAGATCCACAACTCCTCTCTGCACCATGTATCGGATGTAATGATATTTGATCTCTATATGCTTAAACCTGTCCTGGAATACATGGTTCTCGGTAAGCTTCACACAACTTTTATTGTCATAATGTATCAAGGTTGGCTCCAATTCTAGATCAAATATCTCAGCTAGCAACTTCCAGAGCCATGTTGCTTCACGGCTTTCCATGCTTGTTGCAATATACTATCCTTCCAATGTACCGAGTGCCACTGATGTCTTCGTCCTACTCAACCATGAGATCATTCCTGATCCCAAACTAAAACAACATCCAGAAGTACTCTTTCGATCCACTGCACTCCCTCCCCAATCAGAATCTATATATCCCTTCATCTTCACATCTTCACCCGAGACATATCTTAATCCATATCCAATTGTACCATTAATGTACCTCAACATATGTTTTGTTTCTATCCAATGTACCTGTCTAGGTTCAACCATGTGTTGACTCAAGGTATTCATTGCAAAGAATATGTATGGTCTGGAGTTAACCAGGTACATCAAGGATCCAATCAACTGTCTGTACATCATGGGATCCACCAAATATGAAGATTTGTCACTCAAAAGATTCATATTTATCGTCATAGGTGTGATCATGGACTTCCATTCCATCATCCCAAATTTCTTCAGGATCTCAACAATATATTTTCCTTGGCTAAGGAAAATATCATCTTATCTATGCCACACTTTCAATCCTAAGAAGAACACATCAACCCTATATCCTTATTCTCGAACTCTGAAGCAAGATCCCTCTTACACCCATCAATGAGATTCTCGTCTTCTATTAGAAACATGTCATCTACATATAGAACCAAGATCAATGGGTATCCATCCTCAACCTTATAGTAAAGGTTAGGATCTTCCTCACTCTTAGTAAATCCCAAGCTCATCAAATATCCATCTATTCTGGCATACCATGCCCTGGGTTCTTTCTTCATCCCATACAAGGCCTTCTTCAGTCTGCACACATGGGACTCCTTCCCATGGATCACAAATCCTTATGGTTGTTCTATGTACAATTCTTCCTCTATTACACCATTCAAGAAAGAAGTCTTGGCGTCCATCTAGTGTAATTTCCATCCCATTGTGGAAGCAATCGCAATGATTGATCTAATGGAAGTGTATTTTTCTACAGGAGAAAAGGTTTCATCATTGTCTTCTCCATCTTTCTGGGAGAACCCTCTAGCCACAAACCCTTCTTTGTACTTCTCTATGATGTCATCTATAGCATGCTTGATCTTGTAGATCCATCTGGAAGTCACAACTGACTTCCCTTTTGGTCTCGAAACAACCTCCCATACAACATTCTTCACGATGGATTGATACTCCTCCATCATGGCATCCTTCCATTCTAACTTCTCAGCAGCTTCTTCAAAAGTGGAAGGTTTTGAATCAATGATGTTGCTCATTAGTGCCACATAGCTAGAAAACTTATGTGGTCTCTTTCTCTCTCTAAAGGAGCCTTTGGGAGATGCATGTACTTTAGCTTTCTGCAAGGTGTTCCGAAGCCAAGCTGGTCTCTTCCTGGTAGCCATAGCTTCTTCAGGTAGATCTTCAGGTCTTTCTGACTCTACCATATCATCCTGAACTTTTGGGATGGTTTCTTCAGGTGTAGATTCTACCACGACTGCATCTTTGGGAGCCTCTTGCTCTATTTGGTCTTCATCTATGTGAGATTCCCTTGATCTTCTAAAGGCTTCATCTTCATCAAAAGTTACATCCCAGATGATATTGATTTGTCTCTACCCTGGAATGTAAATTATATAGGCCTTCGAAGTTTCATTGTATCCAACGAATGTTTCGTTCTTTCCTAAAGGTTCCAATTTTGTTCTCTTTTCCTTGGGAACATGTATAAACACTGGAACACAAAAAATCCTCAAGTGACTAACTTCTGGCTTATTTCCAATGAACACCTCTTCAAGTGTCTTGTTCTCCAATATCTTATGAGAGATTTTGTTCTGCATGTATACAGTCGTATTGGATTTTTCTGCCCATAAGTGCATGGGTAGGCCCTGGTCATGTATCATCTCTTTTATTGCTTCTATGATGGATCTATTCTTTATTTCTGCAACCCCATTCTGTTGGGGGTTGTAGGGAGTTTTAAGATCCCTCTTAATCCATGCTTCTTGGAAAAAGTATTTAAACTCCTTTGAGGTGTACTCACCTCCATTGTCAAATCTCAAAACTTTAATCTCCCTCTGAGAGATATTCTCAACTAAATCTTTGAATTCTTGAAACTTGTTAAAGAATTCATGTAATATACCAGATATAAAATGTATGCAGAATAGAAATAAAATGCTAGTAATGGCAGAATAACAACAATATAACCAGAACATTTACCACAATAACACTGAAATGATATAAGAATAACAACAGAAATAGCACTTTGAATCTGAAAGCAATGTTCACGGGCCTCTTCGAGGGGGAAACCTCCAATTGAGCTGAGCTCTATTACAATAATATACAAGCTAGGGTTCTCATACCCTCGACTCCCATTTATACTAAAAAGAAGCATCTAGAGGAAGATCCTTCTAGAAGCGGAATCTTTTATTAGGTCTTCTTACATCCACCTTATTCTATTTTATTGAAAGGCCTTATTAATATTGACCTTTATTACATTCGAATATATTATTCTACCTATGTGCGGGTTAGGACCCTAACATGTCCACCCCCTTAAAAACAGCCTTGTCCTCAAGGCTTGAGATGAGGAAATTGTTGCAGAATGGTAGTTGGTTCCAAAGTGGTGTCTGTTGGAGTTGTATCTTTCCACTGGACTAGCACTTCCTTGATGGTTCTCTGACGTACGCAACACTCACACTGGTCCAAAACTGCTTCTGGTTGTAGCCAAATGGATCCTTCTTCAGCTAACTCTGGAAGGTTGGTTTGAATTTGGCACTTAGCTCCAATCACCTTTTTTAAGCATGAAACATGAAAAACAGGATGTAGCTTCGAATGGCTGGGCAAAGCTAACTGATAAGTGACTTGTCCCACATGCTTGAGCATGGTATAAGGACCATAAAATTTGGGCAGTAGCTTCTGACAATGCTCAGCCTTGAGGGAAGTTTGCTTGTAAGGTTGCAGTCGAAGAAACACCTTATCCCCTTTTGCAAATTAACGTTCAAAGCGACCTTGATCTGCTTGTTGCTTCATGTGATTATGTGCCATGGCCAAATTCTCTTTGAGGGTATGAAGAATAGCCTCTCAAGCTGTAAGTGTTAGGTCAACTGCCTGGACCTTCGAGGTACCCGGTAAGTATGAGAGAACTGAAGGTGGCTTATGTCCATATACCGCTTCAAAAGGAGTCATGTGCGTAGTTGTATGGTATGAAGTGTTGTACCACCATTCAGCTAGGGGTAACCATTGAGCCCACTGATTTTTCTTTTCTGAGGAAAAACACCTCAAATATGTTTCCAAACACTTGTTGACAACTTTCGTTCGGCCATTAGTCTGGGGATGATAAGTTGTGATGAGATGCAATTCTATGCCTTGTATCTTGAACAGTTGTAGCCAAAAATTGCTTGTGAAAGTTGGGTCGTGATCAGAAACAATAGAGTGCGGCATGCCATGAAGCTTGAAGACCTGATCCATGAAAATTTGAGCCACCATGGATGTTGTAAACGAGTGTTGAAGGGTGCAGAAATGAGCATACTTGGAAAGGCGATCAACAACCACCATGATGACGAATTTATTTCCCGATTTGGGTAAGGTGGTAATAAAATCCATAGAGATATCCTTCCAAATAGCAGGTGGAATCGGGAGCGGTTGTAGTGTGCCTGGAGATTTGACTGTTTCTCCCTTGTTGCATTGACACGCATCACATTCAGCTACAAAATTATGAATGTCTTGTTTCATGCCATCCCAGAAAACGGAACGTTTGACCCTGTCATAGGTTTTGGTGAACCCGGAGTGCCCTGCTGTGGGTGTAGCATGAAGCTCAGAAAATACCATGGATTTAAGCTTTGATTGTTTACTTAAATAAAAACAGCCTTTGTATCAAAGTTCCTCATGGAGCCAAGAGTACCCTGGGGAAGCTGGAGCATTGGACTGCAATTGTTGGATCAACTGTGAACTTTTGGGATCTTGTAGCCATTCCTGGGGAACGGCTTGGAGCCAATCTTGTACAATGAATGAAAGAGAAAAAAGGGATCCTTCATCTTCATATTTTCAAGAAAGTGCATCCGCAACCACATTGTCTTTTCCTTTCTTATAAATGATCTCATAATCATATCCAAA
>JZKD02S1891796.1:119602-133281 GCA_000966675.3 Picea glauca
GGATCTGTTGAGATCAAAGCAAAATCAAGAAACTAGGATACCCCCTGGGCTTAGCATAGGTGAGAGATCAAAAAAGTTTGGATCCCATGAGGCCAGTAGGCCCCCCGAATTCCCCACCGAACTTGCTGCGCAGGAGATCCAGCTCGGACGGAACTGATGCAGAAAATCCCTGGCCACTGCTACTTCCACTAAGGTTTCTTGTAAGAATATGATAGACGGTTGGGTCTGTTCGAGGAGTCTTCGAATGGAGGCTTGTTTCAGGGGCCCTCCAACCCCTCTCACATTGAAGGATAGCAGAATCATGATTTCCCTCTTGCAAGGGCTTTTAAATCTCTAAGCGCCCCGTGAGTTGGAACAGAGGTAGAAATGGCCAAAGATGACGAACCTGTCAGAGTCTTCTTTCGCACACTGCTTGTTTTTAGTGGTGAAAGTTCCAGCCTGATACCTTTTGACCAGGTAGGATCTATAACCGGAGTAGGGTTTCTCGTGGATGAAGAAGGCTGATCAGTAAGAGGAGGGGAAGGTTGCACAAGGGTTTTCCCATTAAAGGTTTGTAAGGGTATCGAATCAAAAGGAAGGGTGGTTGCTGGGATAAAGTCCTGGATCAAGTTATCTAGTTGTGTACCAGAATGGGACAGTTCAGAATATCCAGCTGGGGGGAAGGAATCTTGAGATAAATCAGTCACCGAAATGGGAACCTTCCCTGAAACTCTAGTAGGAGAAGGTAAGGGAAGAGTGGAGCTCGTATTGACTGTTGGAGTAGGCTCGGGTGAAGATGGTCTGCATGCTGGGGGCAAAGTGGAGAAGACAGACTGATCTGTGAGGGGGGGCGAAGGGTCAGGAGGCATTAAAAGGTCTGCTTGCTCAATAATGTGGAGCCTATCCTGGGCTGAGAGTGAACCATAAAGAGAAGGACAACAATTTTGTAACTTAACCAAAATGTTGTCACCCAAAGAAGTATCGATTCCACTCTGTTTTGAAGTCTCCTGCGTTGGCTGCTCTGGTGAGGAGATATATCCATTGAAAAACCGATCTTCCACTGGGTCTAAGTCCAATTCAGGCAGTGGGAATTTTGAACAATCCCTTCTCAGATGACCGGTTCTGCGGCAAATAGAACAACGAAATGGGATCCCAAGGTAGTCTAGTCGCTGTGAGACGAGTTGGTTGCGCCAGTCTATCTCCAACACTTCAGGAAGTCCAGCCTGTATATCTATTTCCACATAGATCCGCACCATTCTTCTGTCTGATGTCTCAAGTTGGTTTTTGTCTGCCATTAGAAAACCTCCTAAGGAAGCTCCAATGGATTCAAAAGCCCGGTAATTCCAGAGTTGTAAAGGGAGACCTGGAAGGAGAACCCATAAGTGTTTATGGCTAAAGAACTCCGTGGATGGATTAAAGCCTAGTCTCCAACATTTAAGCATGAGACTTCCCCCATCAATAGGCTAGAATCTTTCCAAGATCAATGCAGAATCTTCTGGAGACTTGAAAATAAAACCTATCCATCCATTTAGAAGCAGAAGTTGTTTAGGCAGGTAGCCTAGGAGTGGTTTCTAGTGGTGTGCGATCCAAACCTCCAGCTTCTGGGTACACTTTTCTTTGTAAGCCAAATGCCCTACTAGTGCACACAAAGCTAGATTACAAGCTTCAGAAAGACCAATATCCATTCCAAGAACCAGTTTGGGATGTTTACGTTTTGGTTTCCAGACCTTTTGTGGTTTCTTGCGGAGACCTGAAGCCTTTTGTGGGGGGGAAAATTCCGAGGTCCTGTTGCCTGGTATAGAGGTTCCCTTGCCGGGTCTGTGTTCTATCTGTGTAAAACCTTCATGATTGTTATGCAGTTTTGCTGGAGAGCTAGCATTTGCTTCTTCTAGAGAAGGAAAAGATGAAATGACAGTCCCAGGAGCAGCTGATAGATGAGACAGACTGGCAGAGCAGGAAGTGTTCTTGGGTCTGTTGATTAAAAGCAGGTTTGGGTCAGCGCGGTTTTTTGAAAGAAAATGACTTGTGCAGAGGTTATCTATCGAATCAATAAAGTCCTGTCGGTCCCATGGATCACCCTGACTTTCTGCAGAAGGAACATGATCATATGGCTCCATTGGGCGCCTAAAAGGGGACAAAAATAGGATAATCCAAGCAGGCTAAGTCCAAAAGGTTTTTCAGGTGCGGGGGCCCATCCAAAATGGCGAGGCAAGTGGGGAGCATGAGAGGATAAAAGAGCAGAGTGGAAAAAGGAAAAAAGTCTAGGGGTCAATACAGATCAGCCAAAGTCAGTAAGATAGAGCCTTGGAAACAACAGTCCTATTGTATATACCAAAGCTCAAATGACGTAAAACAAGGTAACGCTGCCTTCTGTCAACGGGAGACAGAAACCAGAAGAATGTATAGTCTTGAAGAACCCAGCAAAATACCTTCAACGATGTGAAGGTCACCGCTCGAGACTACACTGTAACCAAGTTGATAGATGGAGAGAAAAGGCCGCAGAAGTGGACTGTGCAGAGACAGGTCTGTTCAGAGGGACAGTCAGTACTTTGGCTAGTTTAAAAGCAGAAAAAACCATGAAAGCAAACAGAGCAGAGACAGGTCTATCGAAACTTTAGTGCTTGGGAAGTGTGGAGGTCACCGCTCGAGACTACACTGTCTCCAAGTAGTCCAAACCGACGTATGGAGTATTTGGATTTGTCAATGGCGCAAGTGGTTCCACGCAAAGTTACGCCTGTCTTGGGCGCCAAAATCTTTAGTCTTAACCCGATTCAAAAATGTCATCCTAAATTTTCCGCTGGAGCTTCAACGGAAAGTTTGATGTACCTATCTAGAGGCAGTATGGCCAAGTTTCGCTGGGAGAAAATGAACAACACGTGATGCAATGAATGGGGAATGAAAATCGATAAACAAAGTAAATACACAACGAAAGACAATAAAACTAGAGATTGTTTAGTAGAAAGATAGTCATCTTATCGATTCCTATTTGAACTGGTTTAAACTCAATCTTTCCGGACCTCCCTCCAGGGAAAATTCAAAAATCGCCTCAACTCTGGTTCCTCCATTTTCCTATTCCTTTGTTCCATACAAACACAAAAACCGTAAAATCTTTGTGTATAATACATATGTTATATTTTATAACATATGTATAATACATATGTTATATTTTATAACATATGTATAATACATATGTTATATTTTATAACATATGTATTATATATAATATTAATTTTGTGGTGTTCTTGTTAAACCAAATATTTAAAGAAATATAGAGATAAATATAACCGTGGAAAGTAATAAATGGAATCAAAGTATTGAAATAACAATAACAAGCAAACTTTTATTTATATTTAGAATTGAGATTAATTTTTATTTTCTTTTTAGAGTGGGAAACCTCCAACTAAGCAAAGTTCCAAATACAACATTATTCACTTGGCAATCCATTACATAACTTCTACTAACATATATAGTTTATAATTGACCAAAACCCCAACCACCTAGTGAACTTCCATTAATAAGTCCTTGACTCTTATATAATACATATGTTATATCATATAACATATGTATTATATATAATACATATGTTATATTTTATAACATATGTATTATATATAATACCAATTTTGTGGTGTTCTTGTTAAACCAAATATTTAGAGCAACATAGAGATAAATATAACCGTGGAAAGCAAATAAATAGAACCAAAGTATCGAAATAACAATAACAAGCAAACTTTTATTTATATTTAGAATTGAGATCAATTTTTACTTTCTTCTTAGAGGGGGAAACCTCCAACTAAGCAAAGCTCCAAATACAACATTATTCATTTGGCAACCCATTACATAACTTCTACTAACATATATAGTTTATAACTGACCAAAACCCCAACCACCTAGTAAACTTCCATTAATAAGTCCTTGACCACTAACTAGTGGAACTTATTTAATGAGGCCAACTTACATTTATTGATTTCACATTCTACTACCTTGTGGACCTTGTTTAATACACATGGCCCCAATACATTAAGTAACAACCTATTCTACTAATTAAAGGAGTTAGGGTGGGACTCTAACATGATCTCCTCCTTACAAAGCAATGTTAATCCCTAGACAAAGCCCCGTGTTAAGTATAAAACCTCTTATTAACCCCTAGATATATAATTATTACATTTCTAGTATTATATTTGTATATAGGCTAGAACCCTTCATTGTACCCTTTCATTATAATTGTACCCTTTATCTCTTACACACACACACACACACACCAAGGGGACCTAGTCTTAATTTCATCTCATCTCATCTTGTACATTGAATATATTGTAAAATGAGGTTTCTACCTCGAAGTGGATAGTTATTCATTGTTTTTTTTTATCATTCTCAAGGCATTGGTTCATAACATTTGGTTTTAGAGCATTGATCCTAGGGTTTTGCTTCTTCAAATGAGTCATCTTGGAATTTTCGTTATAACTTTTCTTCTGGGACATTTCAAACAACTAAATTTGGAGGTTACTCAAGAGACATATCCAAGCACTTATGGTAACAATTTCAAGCTCTAGTTTATCACAATGTTAGTGTAATGTCCCCACTAATTTTTGTTGTTTTTTTTTCTTAGTTTTGTGGTTCAGACATTGAGACAAACAATTTGCATTCAAAGTATTCTATCAACAATACACACAGTAAATGTAATTTCCGTTAATGATTCACCAAAGATAACACCAATACAGAAACATAAACACACTTATTGCATTAATGTGTAAGCAACTGTAATACACTAGAAAATCACAACAACAATACAATACAATAAAGAGGAACATGATACAAATTTTTGGAGGTTGTATTTGTCCTTTTTGAGATGAATGCACCCAGATCTGGCTGCCAGATGTGTTCACCAAATTCAATAGATAAAACCCACAAGAATCTATGTCTTTTTTGTAAGAAAATTCGATCTCTTTCCTTAGAAAGTGAGTGTTGTCCACTCAAAGATCATTGCAACAACAAATTAGGTCCTTTTTGGCTGTAAAATTACATTCAAACAATGTTATTCTCTACCCCTTTGTTGAAGAATGTGTCCAACATGAAAATATCATGACTCAACTGCAATATTTCCTCAATAAGTATGCCCAACCTCAAGGAGAATGTGCTTAGACTCAGGGAAAATGATCCAGATTTATGAGCGTAACGAAATGAAACTACATATTGATAATATTAATATAGAGACACAGTGAAAAATAACAGAGATACAATAAAACTTGATTTCTATTAAATAATAAATATGTTGACAACTGTAAAATGCAGACTTAAAACAAGCTTGCAAGAATGGTGGCATCTTATCTCTGAGAAGAGATGTGATGACTATGCTCATTCGCAAGAAGATGAGTACAATGAGGCTCTGAAGGAATTTTTACAATAAACATGAAGGCATAAACCCTAGACATCCAAAAACCTAACCCTAGGAGATGAAATTCCAAAAATCATGTGGGCCTTGTTGGGGTAAGTTAGTACATCAACTTCATGGGGTCATAATGTTTGTGTACGAATTCCGTTTAGGCCGCACGATAACTTGTTGGAAAGGTATTGACTAGGAAATTCATTTAGGGGGCTCAAACATAGACTTTGGATATCATTAAAGTTTCTGATAACAAAAACACATCGTTTAGGCTCTCAAAATGGCCCCGGAAGTTCAAGAACTGAAAAACTGCTAAAAATAGTAAGTTTCCAAAAAACTGCTTTGAGCTAGTTGGATACGCTGAGTGGCCACCAAGATCCTCTTGGATCAATCCTCCCCCCTCAAGGAAGAATTGGTCTCCATTACGTTGAGTGCCCCCATCAGATGAGGAAATTTTTGCTGAATTTGGCCCCGGGTGAGCCACTTGCCTTGGTGCAGGAGCTGCCCTGCTTTGACAACTCGATAAAGATGGATCCTCTACTAGTGAGTTCCCTTAACCTGTGTGTCCACGATTTTATCAGTGGATTCCTGTTCCATGAAGTCAGGGTTGATCTATGTTGGTGTCAACTATTCTACTATCTTCGGGGTGTCCAATAATGGTGGAAAATAAGGCCGAAGGAGGTCCACATTGAATACTGAGTGCAAGCTAAGGAACATGGGAAGGTTGAGCTTAAAACAATTGTCACCCACAACCTTGGTGATGGTGTAGGGTCCATAATGGAGTGGATGAAGATTTTGATGAGTCCCTGTAAGGCGTTCTTTCTACAAGTGCAACCAAACTTTTTCTCCCACCTGAAATTGGTGTGGCACCCAATGTTGATCATAACGCTACTTGTACTTGGCATTGGACTTCTGTAAAATATCCTGAACCTGTTGGCGGATGTGTTGGATCCACTAAATGAACCGAATGGCTTTGTTAGCTCTAGTTGGAGCATGTGACAAGTCTTCCCGGGTGGCCACAAGGGGTAGTGAAACATCCATGGGACCCAATGGTTGAAATCCCAACCCCACCTGTGATCCAAAAAGATATTTTAAAGACTATGGTTAAGTTTTTAAAGCACAAGTTCATTAACCATTTAGGAATTGAAGAAAGAGGAAGAAATTACTGATATAACATGGTCGCCATAATTAGAAATACAGATCTAAAAGTAAGCATAAAGAATCAACAAACCATAAAAACAAAGTTGTTAACGGAGTTTGACAAGATTTGCCTACGTCTTTGGGCCTTTGTCTTAGTGGGTGAGGATTTATTATTTCTCTTCAAAGCTCAAAAAATACATAATAAAAGTGTCAAATGGATTACAAACTGGTCTAGATGTGTTCTTCTCGACCTCAATAATCCAACACAACTGACGACACTGAAAATGGTTGAGTGAAGCTCCCGGAATTGGCCCACAAAATTCCTCTCCTCAATGGCTTCCCTGCGTAAAAATGTCTTTGGCTTCACAAATCTATAGAATTTCTCCTCTTCTGAACTCGTCTAAGGCTTCCAAGAACCTATGGTTTATATAGGGTTGAAGTTGGAAAAAATCCCCCAACTTCCTCACAAGATTTGGCCTCAAAAAGGGCTCCAGATCCTCCAATAATGGACAAAACTCCCAAAAACAGGCTGAAAATCCACTAAAAATCATATAATATGGTAAAAAAACCCAAATTTAGGAATAATTTAGGGCACGACCCCCTATTCTCGGGCTCCTGGTCATATGGTAGACTCCATGTGTCCTTGGGCTGGGAGATAACTATTGATCCCCAGGTCGTTAGGTCATGGTTCTATGCGCATGGCCATATGGCCATGGCTCTGGCTCCCACGCGCCCCAACTGCCCTAGCTCCCTAGTCACTAGTCCCTGGTCGGACAGGGCTGGCCCCCGTCGATCGAGGATTATCCCCAAAATCACGCCACCACAACCTCATATAATATATGCGCTATTTGGTTACTAAGTCACATCCATAGCCCGGTCGGTCCGCCAGAGGTTGCAAAGACTTAGGCTTGCTCGGAGGTCACAGGTTAGATTCCCCCGTAGGAGAAACAAACCTTTTACCCAGCCAACCTTGGCTAAATATGGGGTGCCACATTGAACCCTTTGATTGGGCCACGTGTCTCCCTGTCATTGGTCCGTACCATCACAGTCAACAACACAGTCAACATCTAGTCAACCTGCCACGTCACCACCGTACCTTCCACATGTCGCACTATCGTACCTACCATGTGTCATGCCATGTCACATCTGTACAACACAGTCACATGTTTAGTCACTTATCGTATAGGTGTAATTGCCTTCTGTACTGCCACGTGTCATCCTGTCATTGGTCCACATCATGTATGAACTACCATGTGTCATCCGTACAGTGACACATGTCAAATCTGTACAGTGCCAAATTGGCTCAAAAATTTTGAATCTGCATGACATGTGTCACCTCCCGGTGATGCCATGTCATCATGATGACATCATCATGAAGTCACCTATCGTAATGTTGACGTCAGCATTGAATTCGACCAGGTTGAATTTTTGCCTGTTTGGGAATTTTATCAGAACACGATAACTTTTGCATATGGTGTCCGTTTGAGGAAACAATTATATGGACTGAATCAACATGACGAGATGGACGAAATGGCATTGGTTTCATTCGATTATGAGAACTTTTGTTTTTAGGCCTTCCTAGATCCATTTTGGATCAACCTGAAAGGGGTTGTGGCCAGTTGAGCTATGTATGAATCTGTTGTAGCTGTGATGAACATAGGGATGAATCTCATTCCTGTTGCGAGCATTCTTGGAATTATACATGCACAATATGTGCATGATCATCTTGTTGACAACCTCGGTTTGGCCATTTGTCTCGGGGTGGAAGGCAATGGACTTGGTGAGCTTGGTGTCCAGTAGTGACCAGAGGCTCGACCAGAATGTGATGAGGATCAGACTATCCCGATATGAGATAATGGTTTGTGGGATCTGAAAGTGTACCCACACTAATTCAAAGAAGAGCTTGGGAATGGCCTCTGCTCTGATGCTCTTCTTGTAGGTGGCTAGAATCTCCATCTTGGAAAAGCGGTCAAAAACCACAAAAAACGTAATTTCTCTACTTGGTGGATGGAAGTCCCAACATGTAGTCCATTGAGATGGATTCCCAGGGCCTGTCAGGAGTAGGCATAGGAGTGTACAAGTGTTGTTTCTTAATGTCTAGTTTAACAATAATGCAGGCAGTGCAGGACCATATATACTTGCTGACATCCTATCGAAGTTTCGGCCAGTAGAAATGTAGCTGCAACAATGCCATTGCCTTTTCCACTCCGAAGTGTTCTACCACCCGACTATAGTGGGATTCCCAAATCAACTTCACTCTTTCGCTTGATGGAACACATAGATGGACTAGATGGCACAACAAGCCGTCCTGAAGATGGAAATTGGTGACAACTGTGTTTGCGCCCAACATCTGGTAGGTGTTTCGAAGTCAGGATCTGTCTCATAGAGGTGGGGCCACTCGGAGGTCTCTTGGATGCAAGAATCGAGCACTATGGTGAGTGACGTGACTGGAGGTTAGCTGAGGAAATCAACGACTCGGTTGGTACTTCCTATTTTGTACTTGATGTTGAGGTGGAACTGCTGGAATATGTGGACCACTTCTGATGGTGATCATTCTGCAATTTTCCTTGTGTCTGCATGAACTGCAACGACTTATGACTAGTGTGAATGACTCTCTCCTTCCCGAGAATGTAATGCCTCCACTGGTGACATGCTTGCACAATGGAGTACATTTATTTGTCATAAGTAGGGTACTTATGAATGACATCTGATAGTGTCTCACTATGATAGGTCATGGGGTGGCCGTGCTGAGTGATGACTGCACCCACATCATAGTTTGAAGCATATGTATTGATCTCAAAGGGCTGTTGTAGGTCAAGTAATGAAAGCACTGGGGCGGAGCACAAGTGCTGCTTCATATCATCGAACTCTTTCTATTGGGACATGCCCCACACAAATTTTTCCTTACCACCAGCTCTAATTATTTGATTGAGGGCCCATGTAATATGGGAGAATCCCAACACGAACCTCTTGTTGTTCCTAAGTCTGTACTTAAGGCTTAAACGTACAGTGTCAAGGCATCCGAAAGTGGGTGATAGGTGTAGAAGAGGGAAGCGTAAACCTTCGGTGAAGGAAACTAGGGAAGATTTCTACGTTGGCGCTGTCTAGCTTCCAACTGTTCCTAGGTAGTTATGTCTCGTTCAATGGCTATCCATGATTGTTCAAGTTCGACCCATTTAGTTTCCGTTTTAAGAATGATGTTGAAGAGATTTAAGGCAATGTGCACTTGATTCGATAGTCTGGGTTCAACGTTAGGTTGTGTTGGTACAAGAACTGTCATGGGGGAACAATAAAGGTAGGAAAGACTTTAAAAGCGATTAAGTGCTGTCTCAGTTGGGTCGCATAAAAGAGAATTTACGATTGCAAAGATAAAATATGAATGCAAATCTAAGGCTCTTTCCCATAACTGTATTATATTTTAATAAAAGGTGTGAAGTGGGGGAAAAAAATTCAGCTGTATATAACGCAAGCATCCTGTCAAAGGGAAATATGACATATAAACAGAAGAGGAAAATAGTAAGGAAACAACCGACGTAGCATAGAATATATGTAGAATTCTGAAAATGCAGATTGGTCTTACACCCACTGATAGCTGGTGCAGAGGAAAGACAATAAACAATTACAGAAAACCAAAATTCATTCGTTATAGTAGTAGTCGTACTAAAGTATAACGAAGCACATCAGTTAAGAATATGAAATGAAATGGAAAATTGAGATACAAGGAAGCAAACTTGTAATACAGTAGTGACAGAATAAAAAATCTCCAGATCTGCTTGTATTAACTTTCAATGTAAAAACTCTATTACAAATGACTCACAAAGGTCCAACCCTATTTATTTCTTTCTGGGATATATTTATACAATTTTTACAAAGCAGGTAGAATCTTAATAGTCGTAAAATTTCGGTTATGACCGAGAAGAGAGAAATCGATCCATTTCGCCTACTCTGTCTTCACTTGGTGCCAGATGTTTGTCGTCACACAGACTCGGTGCAGGCGATACATCTTTCCACTAGCTAGGATATGAGCCGTGATGGTTCGGCTTGACAGCTGGCCTCGACGAAGTAACATTCTCGAGCTAACTGCTGCAACTTGTCTTCCATTTGTGAGTCGATGATGTCGAGGGCACTTAGTTGCGCGCTGGGTTTGATCATGTACTTATCAACTAGGACTATGTCCACCATATTCATCTGAGAGATATCAGCTGAATCTCTTTCTTCCTTATCTTTCATATCAAGTGAGATCTATTCCACATTCATTTGCATCAACGCTTCGACATTGCCTCCGCTGTCAATGCCCAACAACTCACCGTCTATAGAATTAAAGGCTTCTTCTAGGGAATTGGTTACCTTTTGGGCTTGCTCCTTGCCCATGGCGATGTTTTGCTCCCACTCCTCCAACAGAATATTTCCTCGGGTTTGCTCCGAAATAGTGAACCTGGGAGTACCCACCAAAACCCGGTTGTTCGTGGCTATTATCGCCTCTTGGAAGGCGACCTGAGCCACTCCTGAATCCCTTTCTATGACCGATAAATTATCAGAAACCTGATTGATCAACAGACAATGTTCCCGGATCGCTCCCACCTTGGCGAGCAAATTCTGCTGTGCCGAAGAGATTCTGCTCCGAATCTCGCTCGCTTTGGATTTAAATATACCGAGGTCTATCATTCTGCTCTCGGCGATTTCTACTCGGACGCGCAGTTGTTCAATCAAACTACTCTGTTGGCTCGCCTGCGTCCGACCATCTCGGACCGCCAACTGTGCTTGTTCAAGATTATCTTTGAGCACCTCTTTTTCATTTTTGTCAGCCAATCTGGCCTATTCTATTTCCACACTCACCTGACCTTTAGCATTCTCCGCGACTGTGGGCAATCTGGCTTCAAGAGTCTCGATCAAGCGATTCTTTATTTTAAGTTGGTTCTTCAAAAGTCCGACTGAGAATTGATTCGCCGAGGCATACGCTCCTAGCGTCCCTGCGATTTTAGTGGTGAATTTCTCGTTTTTTTATCTTTTTCATCTATCATAACATTATACTTTTTGGCAGTCAACTCTCCTTCCTGGTAGAATTCTCTTTTTACCACTGCTTTTCTCTTTTTATCAAAGAAAAACTCATTCGGAGGGAGTTCTTCTACTCTTATGGGCCTCAGCTCCTCATTAAATATCCATCCTTCTTCTATATTTCCCTGCGTCGACTATAAGGGGGTGACAGATGTGATGGGTGCTTCGATCTGTTTCATCGATTTTCCTGGGGTGTTGACCGGGTTCTGCTTCTTTGGTGGTTCTGGGGTCTTTATCTCGGTCTCCAGATTCTATTTCTTTGGTGGGTCCGGAGTCTTTTCCTCTACTTCTGGACTCTTTGTTTATTCCTCCTTGTCTTGGTGTTTTCCCTGGTCAGGAGTTGCATCTTTAGAACCTTCAACATCCTTTTGTTTCGTTTCCGAAATACCGGGACCCTCACCGTGCAGTACAACGGGGAGACAGCTATGTCAGTGTCCTTGCAACTTCAATGCCTCGGCTCTATCCTCGGGCGCCAAGGATTGAATCTGGACTAGAATTTCCTCATAGGACCTCGCTCCTCGGAAAACATCATCCGGGGGTGAATTCTCATGTTCAAATATTTTTAGCCCACAATTGGCCAAATGATTGCTCACGACCCTCTGTGGATCATGCTTCTTGTATTCGATGGAGACGAAATTAATGTCTTCCAGGGCAGCAGCCTCGGCTTTGGCATGCCCAAAATCTAATAAAGAATAAGAATTCAAACGAATGGGAAAAGATGACCATACCTTCTTTGAATACCCTTTGATCTCCTTACTTACACCGCCAATTACTGTCTGCCGGGCGACCTCGCGACAAGCCAGCTTGTCAGGAATGAACAATGGCAGCGCATGCGGGGGAACAAAGGCCCCAGAAACTCTGAGGTATAAAAACTCTGCCTCCACGTACCAGTCTTCTATGCTGCTCAGATTTGTCGCAATGCTGTCTGAAATACGAGGTGGCGGGTGACCAAAAATGGCGATATGCAGGGGCACCATTACCCAGTTAAAAATTTCATATGCGAACTTTTCTGCTTTGTTTTCACATAACTTTTCATGATATACATGTATGGGTTTGTCTTCGACCGGAGTCCAACCCCAACTCATTAATGGAAATGGTGTCATAGAACAAATTGCGTCCATAATATATGCGGACATGAATAATGAGGAAGGCCTCCCATTTTCCTTCTGCTCCCGATACTCTGTGACCCGATTAGCCAAGCTATCCGAAAGTATCTTTGCCCAATTAAAAGAACAACCTTCTGCGGCCCGAAACATTAGAGGCACCCATGCAAGGTAAAAATGCGATGTGTCCTCTCTCCCATATAACCGACATGTCATCATGGCCACATATTTATACTGCGGTTCCAACAAAGAGATTGAATAAACACCTTGGTCATTAGCTCTGAACTTCGTGGTGCGCAAAACCCAATCCTTTATCAAAAAGGACATGGTTTTATCATACTGTGTGCACTCCTTCTCCTTGAATTCCTCCAGGAACTCAACGCCATATGTGTATTTGGACGTCGTAGGTAGCTTATACATGGTTTGCATATGCTCAGGCCTAAAAGTCCCTATAGTGACTCTCTGCTCATTCATGATAGTCCTGGTTGGTATGTCCACATGATCCAATGCCCATAGGAGCATGTCATAATATGGAAGCAACCGTGGCTGGGCTGCTACTCTGTGCATTCCGAATTGGATGACTATTTTGTACTTGGTGTTTAGATCATCTCTTTCGTTGTCGTCAGAGTCGTCGGAATAATTCACCAATTCAGATTGCAGGATGTCTGAAACAAATGACCAGTTAGGGACTGAGTCGACACTTCGGGGCGAAGTATCAGAGACATTGTCTAAGATTTGTCCTGCAACCTCAACATTCGCCTTCGCTGCTTTCCACAGAGCCATGGTTGAAGCTTGCATCTTAGCTCTTCTGCGATAGAACTGCGTATATATACAGAAGTTAGTTTACTCAGAAGTGATGAGCTCTACGTGCTATGAAAATGCATTTGTTACAATGAATTGCAGCTCTTACATATATTTGAAAACTCAGTACCTTTCAAAACAAACCTGTCAATTCAAAATTAGAAATAAATTTATGCCGTAAAAATCCGATCTTACACATAGATTTACCCTATTTCCCC
>JZKD02S1891796.1:133992-150337 GCA_000966675.3 Picea glauca
AAAATCATCGCTGCTCACGTGACAAGGTTTCAGAGGTCTCAAAATCTCGGAGGGAAAAAGAAAACCATCTCTAGATTTCAAGTATCAAAATGAAAATTGTGATAGACTAAAAAAAACAAGGGCGGCTCCAACACCTCCGATAGAAATTGGAAAGGCCTAAGAAGCTCTGAAGCTCAATGAGTGTGGTTGGGACTGGCCAGTTATAGATGACTTGGATCTTGGTTGGATCAACATGCACACTATGCACATCAACAATGTAGCAGAGGTATTTGACCCTATCCATGTCGAAGGAGCATTTTTCCAAGTTGGCATATAGCTTGTGCTGCCGCAAAGTATGCAGAACCTCCTGAATATGCTGTAAGTGTTTTTCCCAAATCTTGCTGTAGACGAGGATGTCATCCATATACACCACCACAAAAGAATTAGTGAAATTCCACAAGATATCGTCCATCATCCTCATGAAATTTGCTAGGGCATTTGTCACACCAAAGGGCATGACCAACCATTCAAAAATACCTTCTTTTGACTTGAAGGAATTTTTTCATACATCTGTTGGTTCTATTGGGACCCGATGGTATCCAAACTTCAAATTAATCTTACTAAAGTATTTGGCTAGCTTGAGATGATCAATGAGCTCGTCGATTTGGATAATCAGGTACTAGTTTCTTACTGTAAATTTATTTAGGGCCGATAATCCATGAAGAGTCGCCAAGTCCCATATTTCTTCTGACCAACATGATTGGGATTCCATAGGGTGATGAGCTGGGTTAGATGTGCCCCTTGTGGATCAGTTCTTGGATCTGACGCTTGATATCCTCATTTTCTAGAATAGAGAGACGATAGACTGGTCCATTGGGTAGTGGTGCACCGAGGGTCAGATCAATGGGATGCTTGACCTGATAGTGCAGAGGTACCCCAATAGGTGATGAGAATATGTCTTTGTATTCTTCTACGATCTTATCCAATTGCTTCTGCTTCGTGGATAGGTCGGTCATGGAGGCCATGGATGTAGTTGCAACCTTTCACTCACTCTGAGAGCGAATCACGAAGAAGACAAACTTCCCGCTTTGAGAAATTACCTTCCTCTATTACTTAGTAGAGATTAAGGAAATAACACTAGGTGGGACTACCTCGAGTATCCTATACAATTTCCTGTTCAAAGTAATAATAACATTGCGAGGCCTAGAATCATATACATCATGACATTTCCATAAATAAGGTTGGCCCAAAAGAACATCACAAACTTCAAGGGGAACAACATCACACAATACCTCATCTTTGAATGGCTTGATGCCATATGACAGTCGACATTGTTAGCTGACGCAAAGATTTCTTCCTTAATGGAGCCATCCGATGGTGTAGGGATGCGGGTGCGACGTTGTCGATAGGGCTAGCTGCTTGATGACCTCTACTAAGATGAGGTTCTTTTGGCTACCACTATCAACAATGAAGTGCAACGGAGTGCCTTTTACCCACATCTATGACTGAAAGAGGTGCTCGCCTTCCTCTGGCTCATTAGGTTCACCGGGCTAGATCTTGGTGGTAGCAACAGTGGCATTGGGTTCCACGTCAATGATGTGTCTCCTATTTTTTGGTTCTGACTCAGAGTCGGAAACCACATCTAATTCAAAGGATTTTACCTCAGCCACCAATGACTGCTTTGAGTGGCAATCAACGATGTTATTCCAGGGGCTCTTATGGAAGTCACACCACTTCCCAGTATCTTTCTTCATCTTCCCATTGTCCTTCTTTTCTTGTGTCTTGGATTGGTTTTCTTGAGGTTTCCCATATTTTCTCTTTCCTTTGTTTTGCAGGTTGGGGCTTCCCTTTCTCTTCTTCTACTGTGAGGGGTTCCCATACCCAAATTGCCGCAAATTTTGTTTCAACTTTTGCTTGATTTTGACGACATATTAATAGGCCACACCCAAGGATGAGATGTCCAAAAAATCCATTTCTGTCTAGATGTATCTATTCAAACCTATGCTATACTTGATCACTATATTTTGCTTAGAATCTTTGATACCCATCTTGGTGCGAAAGTTATGGAAGACATTAGTGAACTTTGACACTGTTTGGTCTCTTTCCTGTCGCAGTGTGGTCCATATTGTATACTAGTCATCATAAATTTCAACAGGGTAGTATTGTTCCTTAATAACATCCCTGAAGGAACCCTAAGTGGGTGAAAATGCAAATAATGTGGATCCCTATATTTCCTTTTGCTCACAGAAAGTCTCCCACCAATATTTGACATGGGGGATGACCTTGAGGAGCACAAACGTAATATTTTCTCTATTGAAAAAGTTGTGGAAAAAAAATACCCTTCTAGAAGGTTTAACCATTTATCTATGGCATCGACATCTATTTGAACTTCAAATATAGGAATATCAAAGTTTATATGTACCTTTAAGGGGGTGACACTTTTTCTTGAGGTGGATGCATCACTTGTTGACAACCATCAAAATATTTGTGCAAAGTTGTCCATCATCTCATTCCTTTGTCGCTCAAAGGATTCCTCAAGAAATATTTTGAAAGGATATCCTATCCCGTTGTCTTTATTTTTTCCCACCATGGATAGTTTCTTAGGCATGCTAGAGAAGTTGACCTCAAGAGAAACAAGCTCGAGACCCAACTCTCTATACCCTGACCACGTCAGGGACATGCATTAAAAAAACGACAAGGATTTATGAGCGGAACGAAATGAAACCACGAATTGATAATATTAACATAGAGACACAGTGAAAAATAACAGTGATACAGTAAAACTCGGTTTCTATCAAATAAGAAACATGCTGAAAACTGTAAAATGCAGACCGGAAACAAGCTTTGCTAGAATGGTGGCAACTTATCTCTGAGAAGAGTTGTGACGGCTACACTCATTCGCAAGAAGATGAGTACATTTAGGCTCTAAAGGAAATTTTACAATAAACATGAATTCCAAAACCCTATACATCAAAAAACCTAACCCTAGGAGATGAAGCGCCAAAAGTTATGTGGGCCCCATTGGGGTAAGTTAGTACATCAACTTCTCGGGGTCATAACTTTTGTGTACGATCTCCGTTTAGGGTGCATGATATCTCATTGGAAAGGTATTGACGAGGATATTCATTTAGTGGGATCAATAAGAGCCTTTGTTTATCATTAAGGTGGATGATCATGAAAAAGCGTCGTTTAGGCCCTCAAAATGGCCCCGAAAGTTCATGAACCAAAAAATTGCTAAAAATAGTAAGTTGCCAAAAAACTGTTTTGAGCCAGTTGGACAAGGTGGGTGGCCACTAAGATCCTCCTAGATCGAAAAATCCCCAACGAAGAGAGTTCGGCCTCCTAATGTAGAAAATAATCCCATATAGCCCTCAATTTGACCCAACAAGGAAAATATTTGCTCCACACTGATAAATTCAGCCTCTAATCTAAGAGAATGTTTCCCACAATACCAAAATGACTCTACTCAAGTAGAAATTGACCCCACAAATGAAGCCTAGCTGCCAAAATGCTGAAATACTCTGCTACACTAAAACATGATAAAGAAATCCAAATGATTTCTCCTCTTCGATTGACTAGGGTGGATAGTTTCACCACTGAAGACAATCCTAAACTCCTCTAGGATTTTTCGTCCCAAGAGCCAAAGCCACAAGATCTCTCTCAATTTCGATTTTAGAAAGTAACAAATGAATAATGAGAGAGGGTGCCCTCATTCTCCTTTTATTCTCTCATTGACCCTTTTTCAACCCTTTTACCCTTTTTATAAATTAAAGTGACTTTATTAACTCAATAGTCACTTAAGCACCTTTTCACCTGATTACTCAATGTCACTTTTAAAAAAAATATTTATTTCCCACTCCGATGACATTACATAATTAAATAATTCCCTTTTTCCACTAACTATAGCCTAAGAGAATCACTTAGGCTATTAATTTGATCTCCCAAAGTGATTATTTGGAAAGGGACATTACAATGCTCCTTTCTCGAGATCATTTTCCCTTAAGAAACTGCAAGTTAGGATGCTGCAAGATCTGGTCTCTTTCCCATGTTGTATCATCTACTGGAAAATATCTCGATCGGATGAGGTATTCTCGGATCACCCAGTTTCACAATTTCCTCTCCTGAACCTCCAATACCTCTTAAGGAACCAACACTAATTTCCCCTCCTCATCCAATGGAGGTAACTTTTCCGAAGTAGTGACATGTTGTCCCAATGCCTTCTTGATACACGAAACATGAAATACATTGTGAATTTTACTTCCTTCCGACAACTCCAACTCATAAGCTACCTCACCAACTCTCCGAATCACCTTGTAGGGGCCATAAAAGCATGGCTTAAGCTTTTCTACACCACTTTTCTTCAATGAATATTGTCTATATGGATGTAATCTCAAGAATACCAAGTCTCCCACTTCAAAAGTGTTGTATGGTTGTAATCTCAAGAATACCAAGTCTCCCACTTTGAAAGTGTTGTATGGTTGTAATCTCAAGAATACCAAGTCTCCCACTTCGAAAGTGCGCTTGACCTTGTACCTGTCTGCATAAATATTCTATTGATACTGGGTCATTTGTAGATTTTCCTTGAGAGTCTTGAGGATTTCTTGACTCTCCTAGATCCAGTCCTTGGCTTTGGGGGCCCTGCTATCCCAAAATGACAACTCAACAAATGAAGGAGCATAATAGCCATATAATTCTCGAAATGGGGTCATACCAATGGACATGTGATAAGTGGTGTTATAACAATGTTCCCCCAAATGTAACAACTTGATCCATGCCTTTTGCTGCCTGGACACATAGTTACACAAATACCCCTTGAGACATTTTTTCACTATCTCTATCTGACCTTCTATCTAGGGGTGGTAACTAGTGCTAGGAGTCAACTCTATGCCAACCAACCTGAACAACTCCTACCAAAATGCACTAAGGAACCTATTGTCTCTGGCATTTACAATGTACTTCGACAATCCACAGAGTTTGAATACCTCCCTGAAGAAAAACTTCACTACATGTGTTGCTTGTATTATGAGGATATGGAAAAGAATTGTGCAAGCTTGGTCAACCGATCGACCACCACATATATGCAATCTCTTCCTTATACCTTCGATAGACATATGATGAAGTCCATGTATATGTTTTCCCACTTCTTCTCTAGAATGGGAAATGACCGAAGTAACGCTCAGGATGAGTTTGCTTTGACTTGTTTTGTTGAAAAGTCATACACTCCCTTACATGTCTCAGTACATCATCTTTGAGGCCCTTCCAAGTGAACATATCCCTAATCTTCCTGTTAGTTTTAAAGTATCTAGAATGCTTTGCCAAAGGTGTGACATGCATAGCCCTCATAATCTTCTCCTTCATTGTAGATTTCGAGACTAAGTATATGCGGTCCTTGTAGTAGATGATGTCATCCACCACTTTGTACCTATCATCCTATGCACCGTGATGCATCAACTCACAAGAAAATTTGTTCTTAGAATACTCTACCAAGAGATGATATTTCCAGTCAGCTGAAATATCTGCAAGTGAACATATCTCTGGTTTCCTAGAGAGAGCATCAACAACTACATTTTTCTTCCCTTTCACATACTCAATGTTGAATTCATATGCCTACAATTTTAAGATCCACTTTTGGTGCCAATCATTCAATTCCTTCTAGCCCACGACGTGTCTCGAATTGTTGTGGTTAGCCTTAATGACAAATTTTCCACCTACCAAGTATTGTCTAAATTTTTCCAAGGCATCCATGATGGAGATCATTTCCTTGTCGTAGATGGAGTAGAGTCTTTCCAACTTTGTGAGATTTATTCTCTCATATGACATCAAATGTATTTTCTGCATCAAAACTTCTCTTATCCCCTCACTCGATGCATCACACTCAAGAACAAAGGGCTGAGTGAAATTAGGAAGTGTTAAAACTAGGAAAGTTCTCATCACTTCCTTCATCCCTTCAAAAGTCCTATGGTCCTCCTCTGTCCACTTGAATGCCCCTTTCTTCGTAATATATGTAAGTGGTGCAGCTAAGTGTGAGAATCCCTTTACAAACCTCATGTAGTAGCTGCATCTCTGAAAGAATCCATGCAAGTGTGTAAGGTTTTTGGGAGGTGGCCAATCTAGTATGGTTTTGATCGTCTCCCTATGCACCTGTACTCCCTGAGCACTCACCACATGGCCCAAGTATAAGACCTCTATCATTCCAAAGTCACCCTTTGAATCCTTGACATATAATGAATGATCCTCCACGATGCTCAAAATATCCTCCAGATGATCCAAGTGTTCCTCCCATGTTTTGCTATACATAAGAAGATCATCAAAGAATACCAACAAAAACTTCATTAACTGCTTTTTAAATATGTGGTTCATGCAGGAATGAAAGGTGGCTAGTGTGTTGGTCAACCCAAAAGGAATGACTATAAAATCATAGTTCCCATAATGTCACCTGAAATCATTCTTGGGAATTTCATGCTCTATGACTCTTATCTGATGATACCCCGATCGAAGATCAATATTCGAAAAATAAACAACTCCATGCAACTCATCCAGAAGCTCATCAATCCTGGTTATAGGGTATATTTTCTTGATCATCTTCTTTTTCATGTCCCTTTAGTTGATGCACATCCTCATGGTTCCATCCTTCATATTGACCAAGACAACTGAAGAAGAGAAAGGACTGGAACTGGGTTTGATATGCCCCATCTCTAGTAACTCCTTGATGTAATTTTCTATTTCATCTTTAAATTTCTTCAGGTGCCTGTAAGGAGTGGTTATTAAAATCCATAATATTGTGAAAACTACGAGAGTAACTACCCATTGTCACCTTAGATAGATTCTCCCCTCACTTTAGTGATAATAAGTCACCATAAGGGGGGAATCTTTGTGACCCTAGGGGGATTTAGATGAAATATGCTTAAACACATATATATAATATTAATACAGAGACACAATGAATAATAACATAGATACAATCAAACTTGGCTTCTGTTTAATAAGAAATATGCTGAAACTGTAAAATGTAGATTGAAACAAGCTTTTTAGAATGGTGGCAACTTATCTCTGAGAAGAGATGTGATGGCTATGCTCATTCTGAAGAATATGAGTACAATGAGGCTCCAAAGGCCTTTTTTCATCAAACATGAATGAAAAAACTGTAGACATCCAAAAACCTAACCCTAGGAGATGAAGCACCAAAAGTCACGTGGGCCCCGTTGGGGTAAGTTGGTACATCAACTTCCCGGGATCATAAATTTTTCATACGATCTCCATTTTAGGCACATGATAGCCCGTTGGAAATTTATATCCGAGGAATACACATTATACCATGGATATTTGATATAGATTGTAGTGTGATTGTGGCGGGCCCAAAAATTGTTATTTAGGGCCTCAAAACAGCCCCAGAAGTTTAGGATCCGAAAATCTAGAAAAAAAAAACTGTCAAGATGAAAAATGAAACTGCCAAGATAAAACATGTATTTGATACAGTTGGAATAGGTGGGTGGCCACTGATTTCCACCTATATCAATCCTCTCCCATTAAGAAGAAATGGTCTCCATTGCGTTGAGTTCCCCCATAAGATGAGGAAATTTCTGCTGAATTTGGCCCCGAGTGAGCTACTTGTCTTGGTGCAGGAGCTGCCATGCTTTGACAACATGATAAAGATGAAACTTCTGTTGGCAAGTTCCCTTGACCCGTGTGTCCACAATATGATTAGTGGGTGCATGTTCCATGTAATCAGGGTTGAGCTCTGTCGGTGTCAATTGTTATGTTACCTTTGAAATGTCAAATAATGGTGGAAAGTCTTCCCAAAGGAGGTCCACTTTAAACACTAGGTGCAAGCCAAGGAAGGGGGGAATGTTAAGCTCAAAATCATTTTCACCCATAGCCTTGGTCTGATGGGGTCCTATAATGCATTCTTTCTGCAAGTGCAACCAAACTTTATCTCCCACTTTAAGCTTGTGTGGCACCCGATGTTGATCATGGAATTGCTTGTACTTGGCATTGGACTTTTGCAAAATATCTTGAACTTGTTGGAGGATGTGTTGGATTCGTTCAATGAACCAGGTGGATTTTTCAACTTTGGTTTGCGCATGGGATGATTCTTTCTATGTAGACGCAAGGGGTAGTGCAACATCCATGGGACCCAATGGTTGAAATCCCAACCCCACCTGAAAGGATATGTGGTCGATTGAGCTATGCATGGCTCTATTTTAATTGTGCTGAACATAGGGAAGACTCTCATCCCATGTGCGTGGATTCTTGGAATTGTACATACGTAGAATATGCACGATCATCCTGTTGACAACCTCGGTTTGGCCATCCGTTTGAGAGTGGAAAGCCTGTTGATGTCAAGAGACTAGAGATTCACCAACATCAACATTTCAACCTCTCGTGGGGCTAGGCGAGAAGAGACGGGAATATCACCTTAGGCTTAAATCCCCATACAAGAAAGTGCATTGAACTCAAGGCCAAATTTCCCGTAACCTACAGTCCAAGCATGGATTCCTTTGCCTTGTAGTCTTACTTTTATAATATTTGACTTTTATTTAATTTATGATTTTTATGTTATTTTACAATTCAATTACTTCTATGTGGAGTTTTATACATTTAGAGTAACAAAATTAAATAAATAACATGTAAATTATAAAAATGAAAAAGCGATTATTTTGTTTTTATTTTAGAAAAAGTAACTAAAACAAAGTTAACCGGGAAAGTTAATAAGACTATGTTAGTTTTAAAGTGATCTAATTAATTTTTTTTTATTAATTAAACATTAGTTTGAAGAATATAAAGGAGTAACATTTTGATGATATAATATTTTCTTTTAGAAGTAACTAAAAACAAAACTAAAAGAAAGGAGAAGTTAGTGCTATTAAAAAAAAAAAAAAAACTTATTAAACAATTAATTCATTACCATCAAACTATTTGTAAAACAAAATGACGAGTTAATATTTAATTTGTATTTTTTTTTTATAAAAAAAAAAATGTGAAACTATAATTAAAAAAACAAAACTAAGCAATTAGGAAAAAGAAAGTAGCAAGCCTTTTACCTATGAGAGAATTTTATGTACATCTTGTTACATTAGTCATAGCCTTACTATTTTCCTTGAATGTATTTTCATTTTCAATTTTATTTTTAGTGTTGGATTAATAAAAGATGAGGAAAACTGAGGATTTTAAAGAAATAACAAAGATATAGTTCAGAATGAAAAATAATTTGATCTTCATTTCAGATGTTTCCCATACAAACTCTTGAATTTTCGAAACCTACAAGTCCTTGCATAGACTAGGGCAAGGTATATGATCTTTAGTCACTCTAGAACAATGTTACAATAGAGAGACCAAGCGCGGAGAAGAAAAAAAAATGAGCCAGAAATGGAATGGAGCAATGAAGGCAAATCACAAGCAAAAAACCTACATATAAAAGCTGATTAGCTATGAATAAAATCGAGCTTGAACACAACCAACTAACAAGTAAACATTCACCTTATGAAGGCCAACAAGGTCATCCTCGCTTTATCCTTCTCGCTGCTTCGCAAGACCCCCTGCTACCAACGATTCTGTCCATCCCCGCTGAATATGTAAGAGAAGAACGAAATGAAGCAATCCTCTTAGCACTCCAAGATCTCTCTGAATTTTATGGCAAAGTTCTCTCTCAGAATTTTATTCCTCTAAATTTTCTCCTAAAATTATCTTCTTTAGAAAATTCCTCCTCCTAATGGTTGTGCGTTGCTTCCTTTAAATTATTTTGGTAAGTAGTTCTGGTAGTTAAGGTTGATGTAGTTATAATAGGCTATAGCTAACCACTTGAACTACTTTTTATTTATTTATTTGATAAATAATAATAAAAAAAAACTCCATCCTGAACAAACTGAAGAAACAACCTCAAAGTTTCTTCAAAATGAAATCAAATTCAAGCTAACCGTTTGTTTATTGCCACACAACTCATCAATATCTATTATCTGATTCCTCCAAAAGAATCGCCTCTTAGAACAATATTGTTGACATAATATTCAATCAACTTGATGGATTCTATTTTTTTTTTCCTTAGGAGACAAAAGGAATAACATCTCGGCAACAACAACTCTATGCATCAATGAATCTCTATGGTTTTTGAGGAATAACTCGTTAACCTACAACAATAATTTATCATGCAGGTAGTCACTGTTTGAAATACAACTGGAGCAGGGTCTTTTATTTCTTCACTTCTAGTTGGAGGTGATCCCAAACTATCAACATCAATGGGCTCGTGACTAGAAGCATCGTCAACATCACAGACAGGTGCATGGAAAACAACATTAGTACTATTGATAGAAGAAGAATTGTTTCTCAATGGTCTAGATGAATTCACAAATAATATTTGGTGAAGCATCAAAATTATCCAATGTTGCTGATACTTGAGACATGGAAGGAATTTGCAGGCACCTTTTTTTTTAATGAGTGTTGAAGATTTCCATTAACATTGGCTTGCTGCAACTGATTACACGAGTAAGGAAAACAACTAGAGGAAGCTGTTTCAAAACAATGTTCTTGATCTCATGAGAAAGATAAATATGGTGCACGAGCTCTATTTTTGTCAGACCTTAATGAATTCTTTTCATGGCAATGTATTTTGGAACACTCGAACAACTTTTTGGATAGTTGTGAATACCCTTCAAATACATTATCAACTGACTTATTCAACAGATTATCATTTCCAAAGTCTAGGTTGCTGACCTTACCAAGACAACATGACAAACCACCAAGCCTAGGACTTGTGTTGTTATAATATGCCACTGCTTTATCACATTCTTCACAAGATAATGAATCTTTCCTCATTCTCTTCCTACTCTATCGTAATGGGGCATCACTATCCTTGCATTCAATAATATGACCAGAAATAATTTCTTTTCCTTTTCTTCTATCTTCTTATTGAGAGACATGGGGTAAACTATTCCCATCAGGCTTAAGAACCTCATTGACCACACCCTTTCTATCTGTATATGCATTATTTGTAACACTCACATTCATGTTTTCACCCACCTCTGGTATTTTTTCACAGCCTTGTCTGATATAGTAGCATCAACATCAATACTTATTGGAGATATGCGTCCATTGTGTACCAGTGATTTTCTATGAGGCTTCTTAGATGAGATAATTCCTTGAGAAGCCATAAATTCCTTCCCTTTCCTTCTAACTTCCACTTTACCATTAGTAGATACATTGAAATGTTGAATATTTTCATCTTCTACAAGTTTCCATGGACACTTGTCCTTGAAATTTTGATGTCTAATGGATGAAAGGTTGTGTAGGGACCATATATGAATGCAATAAAGAGTTAGCTGTGCCTTATGGCTATACATTACCTTCCTCTTGGACAAAAATATTCTCTCGACTTGACCTCAATTTCAGTCCATATGAAGAGGTCCATGAAAAACATGAAGAGTCAGAATTCTGAACTAAACCTTTACAACTAGATCTTGGCCTCCGATTCAACAAGACAATATTAACTACTCTCTCCATGTATTTCTTCTTCTCATTTTGCTCTGAATCATTAGACAAACCTCTAACAACTGTCTCTCCTACAATCTGATCTCGTCTTCTGCTACTTAAATTTTTGTTTTCTAGACTTTTTTTCTTGAAATCCAAGTAGTTTTAGATTCTTTGCATCAACAATCTTGTGTGAGCATCCACCATTTTGAAGATCCAAACGATCTAGAGTGTATGGAACCTCCAACAATTCATGCCCTGTTGAACTTGACATCATTTGCAAATGAAAATGGCAAAAAAACGCTCTATTTTACCTTTCAACTTCTTGTCTCTGGAAGCTTGAGTGTTAGAAAGTGCAACAAAATACGAGTTTTCACGCATCTGTTCAACGATCCCCACTTAATCTCCTTCTATTTGAATATTATTCATTCATGGCACAAATCTACTTTTATAAAGGGCTCAAAATGACGTAGGCCAAAACCTTTATGGGAATATTATTTCTTTGTGTATGGAAAATGTATGTGTATAGAATATTATGTAGTGGTTTGAAAACATAGGGTATAGTAATCCACATGATGATGAAGTTAATACCATTTTCTTGGATAATGAAGTTTCCATGTGGCATGTCACCCATAATATATAACAACCATTGGTGAGAGCATAAAAGATGATGGGAAGGAAACATGGTAGACTTATTATAAAGGATTTTTCTTTTGGAGTCATGAGATAATACTAAATTCATAACCATGAAAAAGGCATAGTATAAGAGTATCTTGGAAAAGATAAAATGTGGATGTAATATGCCATGACTTATTATAAAGGATTTTTCTTTTGGAGTCATGAGATAATACTAAATTCATAACCATGAAAAAGGCATAGTATAAGAGTATCTTGGAAAAGAGAAAATGTGGATGTAACATGGCATGACTTTTAATGAAGAGTAAGTATAATAAATATGTAATAATATATTTATTTTTGAAAACTTGATATGGAATGAAATCTTGAAGGTTATGAGTGAGATTATAACAAGGTTAAGAGTGGTTTCAAAAGGGATAACAAGCCTTTTGAATCTTAAGTTGAGAACTATGACAGTTTTGGCAAGAACCTTGCATCAACAACTTGTAATGAACTTGATTCCATGTGAATGCTAATGTAACTTTGTTTGAATGTGTAGCGGTAACTAAGCAAGAGCGCATACTACTTGCGCAAGAAATTGCAGAATGAGGGGGGAGCCTAACAACACTTTTCCAGATAAGTATTGTTGACAAAAATCTTTGTCAAGAATTTCCAACCAACATATGCACATCGCTTACAATGGCGTGAAATATTTAAACAATAACTTATGATATTTGATTCCCTAGAAGAAAGGGGAAGGTAGGGTAACGAAAGGATTGAGGGTGACTCAATGTGGAACGAGAAGAGGCTGATAGGGTTGGGTGGACTAGGTTATACAATAGGGGGAGACGCGATGGAGGTCAATGGATTCATGGATTGGGACTTCGTGGAATAACTCATGGAACGTGGTAAGTATGAGGGGGTTTGGTCCTATTGTATAACTTTAAGGGACAACACTTCGAATCTTGAAAAGATGATTATAAGGCTAGAAAACTGTCGTGGAGGTGCATTGAGGGAAAGAACCAAGTTTAACACTGAGCATCCACAACGCGTATCCTAGAGGCATATAAAAATGAAGGGGACGAAGAAAGGGAAATAAGGAAGATGGGTATAGGACTATTGGAAGCAGGCCAAAGCAGAAAGAAAGGCTGTTTTGGGAAGGAAGGCATGCACGAGGAAAGCAACAACTTGAAGGAAGAGTAGCACACACACATGCATGGAAGACCTAACAACGTTAGGGTTAGATATTTTTTAATACATTGTAATGGCTGGTGAGCCAGAAATGTATAAATATGGATACCTAGGTCTCATAGAAGGAGAGCTGAGTTGGATGGGATATAGAGAGTCTAGAGGAGGAGTCCTTTTTTTTATAGCTAGTTGTAATATTTTTCTATATGACCTAATTTTGTAAGCTGTTGAGCTGGAGAGGAGTAAGGAGGGTGGATCTTGAGGGTTAGATTGCAGCTTGAGGAGCCTGGTGCGACCTATTCTGCCTCATAATAGATCTCAACCCAACCGAGAAGAGTTGTAAAGCACGTGACATTGTAGTTTGGAACTGTTATAATAAAAGATCTTAAGAGCCAGATCTTTGTGGATGTAGCCCAGGAGGGGGTGAACCACGATAAACCTTGTGTTATGTGGTTGAATGCATGTGTTTTCGTACTGTTTAAGGTAGTTGTTGATATGCTAAATGAATGAGTTGATTATATTCCATGCATAATCATGAATGACAGTTTATTGCGTTAATAAGTTAAAATAGAACTCTCAACACACAATTCTCAGATATCCACTTAATCATGGGCTGCAAAAACATGAGTATTGCAACCATCCATCAAGAATATCTCGGGTGAGACTGTGCAGTGCACTCTGTGTGTTGCATTGTCTTCTGGTTTACTAGGAGGGCTGATAGTTTTAGAGGTTTTGTTGGAACCCTAGTAGACATGAACACTGGGTCAAACAAGTTGAGGTATAAACTCAAACATACAAATATTAATAACGAACAAGGATTGACGAACGTGACGAGCGAGGTTATCTCACGTATCAAGCACATGGTAGACAAGAGAGGGATTATGACAAAGGAAGTTAGCTTGGTCCACCTGGAAGTCTGCTGTCCACGAAAACAAATTTGGTCAATCTGTTAAAAATATACAGATACCCTGCTTATTAATATCACCAATCATTTCTCCATCAGTTTTGATCATCAAAAATGACAAAAATGAAAGAAAGCGAAAGAAATAAAAGCGAGAAAATAGACTGAGTAAATGTGAAATCAACCCAAAACTAATCTAGCCCTTCCCATTATATATATATATATATATATATATATATATATATATATATATATATATATATATATATATATATATATATATATATATATGTACAAAGGAAAAGAAACCATTAGCTTGGACTTATGTCGGATGAAAGTTAGCTTAAAGGAATGCGTCACCTGCTTTGCATGCGGGTCTAATGAGTTTGAATTTTTTTGTGTGGAGGAACTTCCAAAATGCCAACCAACAAATGTGTATGGTGCAAAGATATGATTAATCAATACCCAAAAGAAACGACCACCAACCTCCAAGACATGCCAACCAACAGATGCTTTTCCAGTAACGATGAAGGTATTGATTGAATTAGACTTAGGTTTTGGGGTTTGTACCTTAAAGGGATGATCCATGAATTCAACAAAAAAATTAGTATCGCCTTTATGGTTCTTTTAATCAGGAACAAAGTCGTCATGATGCAAAGAAGATTCATAACATGGATTAAAAAACATAGTAATATCCCTACAATAGTCATTATCATTGAAATAAAAAGTGCAGCTAGGAGGGACATGCTTGATGGTGTCAAGTTATTTAACCTCTTTTGATTGAAACAAAGGATTATCAAAAAATTTATACATTTTAATAAGGTCTCGATTGAATTCATGAATATCTTCAAAAGAGGATTCCTCACATGCATCATTAAAGTCATGTTGGTCTTCATCAATTTGTGTTGACCACTCATTAGCATCATCATCGAATACAAATGTATCATAAATTGGTTTGACATAGTTATAATTGATTTCTTCATTTGCATAATCAAAATTTCCATCGTATGCGTGTGGATAAGAAGCTTGAGATGAAAGTGATTTTGAGGTTGAGTTTCTTTATGAGCTTTAAGAAGGGTGTGAGAGGTGGATTGGTCATTAAGCATCATGATATACTCACAATCCTCTTCACATCCACACTCTTAACCACAAGTAGTGAATTCATCATAAATAGGCCCTAAGAGAGAGGGCTCCTGAGATATACTCCCAACATAATTTGAAGATTGAGATTCAAAAAAGAACAAGCAATCTTGTAACCTCTTGATGATGGGTATTAAAGAAGATAAATCCTTGTGTGAATCATGAATACAAAAAGGGTGACTTGTTCTACAGATTTCTCCTCGAAGTCAAGGCAAGTGGATAGAGCTAGATGTAGATTCTGAACATTCTTTTCTTCCAACTGCCATCGGTAAACATGAGGTAGAAGTTCGTAGTATGCAACATGGTAGATAAGTTAGTAGGATGAATGGACGTAGGAATTAAATTGGATGAATTGATAAACCTAAGGTTAAATGTAAGAATGTGTTCATTATCCTTAATATGTAACTAATTAAATCTTTTAATATGCTCATAAGGATTATCCAAATGCCCAAAGGTAGAGGTAAACCAATAAGAAATTTCAAACCAAGTAGAGATGCATCCATTAGGAAGGATGGATAATAAGGAGGTGACATTGCCCTGAAGGTGTAAATGTGTTGAACCTGCACAAAATAGATCTAGCTAAACAATGATACACGAATTTGCAGAGAGAATTTGAGAAAGAAGAAGAAGGAGAGAAAGAATAGAATAATTCTCATTAATCGTTATGAATAATGAATAATTTACACATGATATACTCTGTATAACTCAATGAGTGAGCAATGGAGGAGAACCAATGCACCATAGTGGTGGTTTAGAGTGATCTGGATACACATCATCAGTTACGGGAGTGAACTGCCACCTAGTTGTTGGACAACTGAGAGGGGGGGGGGTGAATCAGTTGTTACCGTGATTAAACAATTATGCTTATTTTAAATTCTTTACAAAGCACTTAATGACAATCACAATAATGCAGGGAAATAAGAAATAGCACATTCAACATCAATCACACATATGAGATACACAAGGACATATATTTCCTGAGGAAACCCATAAAGGGTAAAAACCTCTTCTTCTTTATATGATAAGTAATATTTACATTCTTTACATTATCATACATATGAG
>JZKD02S1891796.1:171464-186928 GCA_000966675.3 Picea glauca
CCATGAGCTATATTTCTTGAATACCATTACCACTAGTGTAGAGTAAGAACTTTGGCTAGGTCTAATAATGCCAGCCTCTAACATTTCTTCAACCATGCGCTCAATTTCACTCTTAGGGATTAACATAATGCGCCAGTCTGGTGATGATCCCAAGGAAAGTGCACATTAGATGGTGATGATCCCAATGTTGCATGGTGACAAAACCAATGCAACATCTAAACTAAACTGAACTAGTCAAAATGAAGTGTCAACTGAAAGAGAATATTCTCCAGGTGGAATATTCTCCCCTAAAATATAGGAGACTGGATAATGACTAATTATGACTAATAAACAAGGAAAAACCTTAGGAAAAAGAAATCCTAGGTGTGTGTGAAGTAACTCCAACAGAAGGGAATTCATAAACAACAACATGCAAGTATCATTATTATTTACTCCGAGAATGGCGCAAGAATTATAAAACACACAAACATGTTCAATCACCATAACGGTTCCATTGCCATGAAAGAGAGGCAAATGATTCTTGAATTTGTGAGGTAAAGGTTTAACCAGGTGAGCAAACTTCAAGGGAATGGGCACAAACCAAGGAGAATTGTTTATGTCTTCCTCAAAATCAAACAATCCATACTTGCGAACAACCTTCCCAGGGTCAGTAGCTGAAACCACATGGTTACAACCACCAAACAAGATTCCAATCAGTGGAGACATTGAGGTCTAGGAAAAATAGAAATAAAATTGAAAGAATTGAAACAAAACTAGAAACATACCATTGAATGGTCGTCCCCAGTATGGTCGCCAAAATATGTTGACGTCAAGAGACTAGACAGTCACCCACATCAAAATTTCAACCTCTCGCGGGGCTAGGCAGGGCTAGGCAAGCAGATACGAGAATATCACCCTAGGCTTAAATCCCCATACAAGAAAGCACATTGAAGTCTAGGCCAAATTTCCCATAACCTACAGTCCAAGAATGGATTCCTTTACCTTGTAGTTTTACTTTTAGTAATATTTGATTTTTATTTAATTTATGATTTTTATGCTATTTTACAATTCAATTACTTCTATGTGGGGTTTTATACATTTGGAGTAACAAAATTAAATAAAGAACATGTAAACAATAAAAATTAAAAAGTAATTGTTTTGTTTTTATTTTGGCAAAAATAAGTAAAACAAAGTTTTTAATAAAACTATGTTAATTTTAAAGTGATCTAATTAATTTTTTTATGTATTAATTAAACATTAGTTTGAAGAATATAAAGGAGTAACATTTTAATGATATAATTTTTTTTTTTATTTTTTATTTTTTTATAGAAGTAACTAAAAACAAAACTAAAAGAAAGAAGAAGTTAGTGCTAAAAAAAATTAAAAAACAAAACTTATTAAACAATTAATTCATTACCATCAAACTATTTGTAAAACAACATGATGAGTTAATATTTAATTTGCATTTTTTTTTTATAAAAAAAATATGTGAAACTATAATTAAAAAAACTAAGCAATTAAGAAAAGGAAAGTAGCAAGCCTTTTACCTATGAGAGAATTTTATGTACATCATGTTACATTAGTCATAGTTTTACTATTTTCCTTGAATATATTTTCATTTTTAATTTTATTTTGAGTGTTGGATTAATAAAAGATGATGAAAACTGAGGATTTTAAAGAAATAACAAAGAGATAGTTCATAATGAAAAAGAATTTGATCTTCATTTCATATGTTTCCCATAAAAACTATTGAATTTTCGAAACCTACAAGTCCCTGCATAAACTAGGGCCAAGTATATGATCTTTAGCCACTCTAGAACAATGTTACAATAGAGAGACCAATCGCGGAGAAGAAAAAGAAAGTTGAGCCAAAAATGGAATGGAGCAATGAAGGAAAATCACAAGGAGAAAACCTGCATATAAAAACTGATTAGCACCGAATAAAATTGATCTTGAAGACAACAAACTAACAAGTAAACATGCACCTTATGAAGGCCAACAAGCTCATCCTCACTTTATCCTGCTCTCTTCTTCGCAAGACCCCCTGCTGCCAACGATTCCGTCAATCCCTACTGAATATGTAAGAGAAGAACGAAATGAAGCAGTCCTCACAACACTCCAAGCATGCTTCTCTCTGAATTTTCTGCCAAAGTTCTCTCTCAGAATTTAATTCCTCTAAATTTCCTCCTAAAATTATCTTCTTTAGAAAATTCCTCCTCCTAATGGCTGTGCACTGCTTCCTTTAAATTGTTTTGGTAGTTAAGGTTGATGTAGTTATAACGGGCTGTAGCAAACCACTTGAACTACTTTTTTTATTTTTATTTGATAAAAAAAAGAAAAAACTCGATCGTGAACGAAGTGAAGAAATGACCTCATATTTTCTTCAAAATGAAATCAAATTTGAGCTAACCATTTGTGCACCACCACACAAATCGTCAATCTCTATTCTCCGATTCCTCCAAAAGCAATGCATCTTAGAACAATATTGTTGATAGATTATTCAATCAACTTGATGGATTCTATTTTTTTTTCCTTAGGAGATAGAAGGAATAACATCTCAGTAGCAACAACTCTATGCATCAATGAATCTCTATGGTTTTTGAGGAATAACTCGTTAACCTCCAATAAGGATTTATCATGTGGTACTCGGTGTGAGTAGTCACTGTCTGAAATACAACTGGAGAAGGGTATTTTATTTCTTCACTTCTAGTTGGAGGTGATCCCAAACTATCAACATTAATGGGCTCGTGACTAGCAACCTCGTCAACATCACAGACAGGTGGATGGAAAACAACATTAGTACTACTGGTAGAAGAAGAATTGTTTCTTAATGGTCTAGATGACTTCACGAATAACATATGGTGAAGAATTAGAATTATTCAATGCTGTTGATACTTGAGCCATTGAAGGAATTTGTAGGTGCCTTTTTTTTAACAAGTGTTGAATATTTCCATTAACATTGGCCTGTTGTAGCTGCTTACATGAGTCAGGAAAACAACTAGAAGAAGCTGTTTCAAAACAATGATCTTGATCTCCTGCCAAATATAAATACGCTGCATGAGCTCTATTTCTGTCAGACCTTAATGAATTCTTTTCATGGAAACATATTTTGGAACACCCGATCGACTTTCTGGCCAGTTGTGAATACCCTTCAAATACATTATCAATTGACTTATTCAATAGATTATCATTTCCACAGTCTAGGCTACTGACCTCACCAAGAGAACATGACAAACCACAAATCCCATGACTTGTGCTATTATAAGATGCCACTGCATTATCGCCTTCTTCACAAGATAATGGATTTTCCCTCATTCTCTTCCTACTCTGTCGTAATGGGACATCATTATCCTTGCATTCAATAAAATTACTGGAAATAATTTCTTTGCCTTTTATTCTATCTTCTTGTTGAGAGACATGGGGTAAAATGCTCCCATCAGGATTAAGAATCTCATTGATCACACCCTTTCTATCTATATATGCATTATTTGTAACACTCACATTCATGTTGTCATCCACCTCTGGTATTTTTTCACAGACTTGTCTGATATAGTAGCATCAACGTCAATACTTATTGGAGACATGTGTCCATTATGTACTAGAGATTTTCTTTGAGGCTTATTAGATGAGAGAATTCCATGAGAAGACATAATTTCCTTCCCTTTCCTTCTAACTTCCACTTTACCATTAGGAGATACATTGAAATGTTGAATATTTTCATCTTCTACAGATATTTTATTACAAGTTTCCATGGATGATTGTCTCTACAATTTTGATGTCCGATGGCTGAAAGGTTGTGTAGGGACCATATATGAAGGTAATAAAGAGTTGGTTGTGCCTTCTAGTTGTACATTACCTTCCTCTTGGACAAAACCATTCTTCCGACTTGACCTCAATTTCAGTCCACATGAAGAGGTCCATGAAAAACATGAAGAGTCAGAATTCTGAACTAAACCATTACAACTAGATCTTGGCCTTCGATTCAACAAACCAATATTAACTACTCTCTCCATGTATTGCTTCATCTCATTTCACTTTGAATCATTAGACAAACCTATAACAATTGTCTCTCCTACAATCTGATCTTGTCTTCTGCTACTTAAGGTTTTGTTTTCTAGACTTTTCTCTTGAAAGCCAAGCAGTTTCAGATTGCTTGCATCAACAATACTATGCGAGTGTCCACCATTTTGCAAATCCAAATGATCTGGAGTGTCTGGAACCTCCAACAATTCATGCCCTGTTGAACTTGACATCATTTTCAGACAAATATGACAAAAATCACTCTATTTTACCATTCAACTTCTTGTCTCTGGAAGCTTGACTGTCAGAAAGTGCAACAAAATACGAGTTTTCATGCATCTGTTCAATGATCCCCACTTAATATCCTTCTATTTGGATATTATTCATTCATGTCACAAATCTACTTTCATAAAAGGCTCAAAATGACGTAGGCCAAAACCTTTATGGGAATATTATTTCTTTATGTATGGAAAAGGTATGTGTATAGAATATTATGTAGTGGCTTGAAAACATAGGGTATAGTAATCCACATGATGATGAAGTTAATACCATTTTCTTGGATAAGGAAGTTTCCATGTGGCATGTCACCCATAATATATAACAATATGTTTTTCAAGGACCATTGGTGAGAGCATAAAAGATGATGGGAACAAAACATGGAAGACTTATTATAAAAGATTTTTCTCTTGGAGTCATGAAATAATACTAAATTCATAACCATGAAAAAGGAATAGTATCAGAGTATATTGAAAAAGAGAAAATGTGGATGTAACATGCCATGAATTTTAATGAAGAGTAAGTATAATAAATATATAATAATATATTTATTTTTGAAAACTTGATATGACATGGAATGGAATCTTGAAGGTTATGAGTGAGATTATAACAAAGTTAAGAGTGGTGTCAAAAGGGATAACATGACTTTTGAATCATAGGTTGAGAACCATGATAGTTTTGGCAAGAACCTTGTGTCAACAAATTGTAATGAACTTTATTCCATGTGAATGCTCATGTAACTTTATTTGAATGTGTACTGGTAACTCAGCGGGAGCACATACAACTTGCGCAAGAAATTGCAGAACGAGGGGGGAGCCCAATACTATTGAAAAAAATCATCGTCAACAAGGCCATGGATTTTTTGAGCTTGTTGTCTAGCCGTGACTATAGGCTTGACTAGAATGTGTTGAGGAACTGACTGTCTTGATCGGAGATGATGGTTTGTGGTATCCCAAAATGTACCCACACTTGTTTGAAGAAGAAATTTGCAATGGCCTCTGCTGTGATGCTCTTCTTGTAGGCGACCATAATCACCATCTTGGAAAATCGATCAACAACCATGAAACACAATCATTTCCCTACTTGGTTGAAGGAAGTCCTGACATATATTCCATCAATATGGATTCCTAGGGCCTGTTAGGAGTAGGCATAGGGGTGTACATTCCTTGTTTCTTAATGGGAGGCTCTGCAATGGCACATAATGTGTAGTATCTGATATACTTGCTGACATCCTGTCGAAGTTCCAACCAATATAAATGTTGATGCAACACTGTCACTGTCTTCTCTACACTGAAGTGTCCTACCACCTGCCTATAGTGAGCTTCCCAAATCATCTTTGCGCACTCGCTTGATGGAACAAAAATATGGCCTATACGACAAAATAACCCATCTTGTAGATGAAAATTAGTGACAACTGTGTTTGTTCCCAACATCTAATAGGTAGTGGCGAAGTTTAGATCTTTCTCATAGAGTTGGGGCCATCTAGAGGTCTCATGTCCATAGGAGTGTAGCACCATGGTTAGTGTGACAACTGGAGGTTGGCTAAGGCAGTCAACGATGTAGTTGGTGCTCCCTATATTATAATTGATGTTGAGATGAAAATAGTGCAAGTATGTGGACCACTTATGATGGCAATCATTCTACAATTTTCATTGTGTCTGCATGAAATGCAGAGGCTTATGATCAGTGTCGATGTCTGTCTCCTTCATGAGAATTTAATGCCTCCATTGGTGACAGGCTTGTACAATGAAATACATCTATTTGTCGTAAGTGGGGTACTTATGAACCATATATGATAGGCCATGAGATGTCCATGCTGAGTGAGAACTGCACTTACAACATAGTCTGAAGCATCTGTCTCTATCTCAAATGGCTGTTGCAGGTTGGGTAATGAGACCACCAGGGCTGAGCAAAAGCACTGCTTCAAATCATCGAATGGTTTCTATTGCGACTGGACCCACATGAATTTTACCTTTCCACCACCCCTGGTTACTTAGCTAAGGGCCCATGAAATGTGGAAAATCCAACACGAACTTGCGATAGAAATTGGAAAGGCGTAATAAGCTCCAGAGATCAGTGAGTGTGGTCAAGGGCTGGCCAGTCACGAATTACCTAGATTTTGGATGGATCGACATGCACCCCATGCTCATCAACAATGTATGCTAGGTACTGGACCCTATTCATGCCGAAGGAGCATTTTTCCAAATTTTCATATAGCTTGTGTTGTTGCAGAGTGTGCAAAACTTGTTGAATGTGCTACAAGTGTTCTACTCAATTCTTGCTAAAGATGAGGATGTCATCCAAATACACTACCAAAAAATGAATTTTGAAAGGCTGCAAGATATCATCCATCGTCCTCATGAAAGTTGCTAGGGAATTTATCAAGTCAAAGGGCATGACCAACTATTCAAAAATACTTTCTTTGTACTTGAAGGTAGTCTTCCATACATCGGTCTGGTTTATTTAAAAATGGTGGTAGTCAGACTTCATATCAATCTTACTGAAGTATTTGGCCCCATTGAGTTGTTCAAGGAAAAGGTGAAATATTTAGAAACATGGATTGTATTTCTTCTGCACAAGCACGATTGGGCTTCCACAAGGGGATGAGATTGGACAGATGTGCCCCTTTTCGAGCATCTCTTAGATCTTTTGATTTCTCTCATTTTATAATAGAGAGCAGTGATAGACTGGCCCATTTGGTAGCGGTGCATCGGGGGTCAGATTGATTGAGTGCTTGACTTGACAGTGCATAGGTACCCCACTGGGTGAGGAGAAGATGTTCTTGTATTCTGCCAAGACCTTATCCACTTTCTTCTGCTGCATGGAGAGACCTCTCATGGATGTCATGGATGTGGATGCAACCTTCCGCTTACTATGAGTGTGAATCACAAAGAAGACAAACTTCTCCATTTGAGAGATGACCTTCCTGCATTGTTTGGAAAATATCAAGGAAATGCCAGTAGATAGGACTAAATATGGTATCCTATATAATATCATTTCCAAAGTAATAATAACACTCATTTGCAATAATATGAGTACAATAATAATGATATCCTATATAATCTCCTTTCTAAGAAGAGATGTGACGGATACGCTCATTCACAAGAATATGAATACAATAATTCTCCACATGCCTTTTTTCATCAAATATGAATGCCAAAATCCTAGACATCCAAAAACCTAACCCTAGGAGATGAAGCACCCATAAGTCATGTGGGTCATGTTGGGGTAAGTTGGTACATCAACTTCTCAGGGTCGTAAATTTTGCATACGATATTTATTTTAGGCGCACGATAGCCCGTTGGCAAGGTCTATCCAAGAAACACACATTATGCAATCACACTCTAACTGTTACTACAATGTGACCATGGCGGGCCCAAAAAACGTTGTTTAGGGCCTCAAAACAACTCCGAAAGTTTAGGACCTGAATATCTAGAATAAAAAATATCAAGATGAAAATTAAAACTGCTAAGATGAAATCTATATGTGATCCAGTTGGAATAGGTGGGTGGCCACCGATATCCACTTGGATAAAAAAAAGGTGAAATATTTAGAAACATTTGGGCTCACAAATATGGGTGCGATAGTTATTACCTCTTTGATATGTTTAAAATACTTCTTACTGTCATTGTCCCACTAAAAACAAACATCCTTTTTCAACAAATGATTTAGAGGCTTCACAATTTTAGGAAAATTAGGGATGAACCTTCTTATGAATTTGATCTCACCAAAGAAGGATTGTAAGAAATTCTTATCTTTAGGAAGAGGGATATTATCTATGGCTTCAATTATAGAAGGATCTACTGATATTCCATCATTGGAAATAATATGTACCAATAACTTCCCTTTTTCTACACCAAAAATTGACTTCTTGGGACTAAGAGAAATACCATACTCTATATACCATTGAAAAATCATCCTCAAGTGTTGGATATGCTAAGATATTTTCTTGGAGATAAAGGTGAGGTCATTTTGGTAGATTTCTATGAGTTTTCCGACCAAATCCTTGAAAGCATAATCCATGGCACACTGGAAGGTGGCCCCTGTGTTAGTTAATATGAAAGGAATCCTTAAATACTTATAAGTTCCCAAAAGAGTAGTGAAAGTTGTCTTAAGCTATTCATCCTCTTTTATGAGCACCTAGTTATATCCTGAAAAAACATCAAGCATGGACATCATTTATGCTCCAGTGACCCTTTACAAAAGGTACTCCATGTTTGGAAAGGGGTAATTATCCTTAAGTGGCGCTTGGTTCAAGTTTATGAAATTGACACGTATCCTGATCTCACCAATATTTTTTTGGACAACTAAGGGGTTGGATACCCAGGATGAATACCTAACATGATCAATTATCCCTTCCTCAACCATCTTTTTCAATTACTTTTGGACTTGGGGTGTAACTTTTGGATTAATTTGTCCGAGATTTTTTTTGAAAGGTTTTGTGCCTTCCTAGAGGGGGATAACATGTTGCATAGCATATTCTTAGTAACCTTTTATATCTTCATACGAAAAATAAAATGTATTATTAAATTCCATGATGAGATCCATCAAATTTTCCTTTTCACTAGAGGTTGTCCCCTTCCCAAATTTAACCATTTTTGTGGGATTCCTTGGTGCCAATATTAAACTCAATGAATTCATTATCGATTTTGCTTGATTTCTTCCATTTATACATGTCATTTCGATCAAACAACCTTTCCAAGGGGATGATTCCCTTAGGAAAGGGTCCATCATGAAGATTTGTGATCTCAACGTTTTCTTCGTCAACTAAAAGTTTTATCTTTGATTATGATAATTCACCCTCATTTCGAAGGAAATACAAGATTTGGTGCTCATCATCAATGACCTGCCAGTGCTTCAGGTTTTCAGGTATTGAGGGCTTGAAGTTTACTTCCACTTTGTAGAGACCAATTTCTTTGAAATGTTGCAAAGTAGAAGTGGATACAATGAGACTGTCTACTAGTTGATTCTCTTCTCCAGGCATCGCTTCAATCGAAAAGTCATCAATTTTTTTTCATGGCATCCCAGACATCATCTATGTACTGTTTCAATGTTGGTTTCTTTGCAACAAAGTCCCCATTGATTTGTGAAACAATCAAATCCAAGTCCCCTCTTATGTGTAAGGATTTGATGTTCATATCAATATCCAGGTTCAAACCTAGAATGAGGGATTCATACTTGAATATGTTGTTAGTTCAATTAAAATCAATTCCGTATGAGAAAAGGGTAGCCTCTTTGTCTGGTGATATCAAGACCACCCAAATGAATGAATCGGAACTTGAGTGTGCACCATCAAATTACAAACCCCAAAGTCCATCCTTTCTCTCCTCATCTTGAAATAAGGAGTTTGCTAAGATAAAGGTGTTGTTGATTCCTTCATTGAGAAATTGATGGGATGGATAAATGCAGTCTTTGAATGGTTCTATAATAGCCCCTTTGTGGGATTCATCTCTTCTGATGGCCTTTTCTGGTTCACCTTTAATGGAAAGAGGTTCATTTTCATGGGGTGGAGCAAAGTCTCCTGAACATACTACAATAATTTCTCTTTTTCTTTTTACATTGCTAGGGTTATTTCAGTTTTTAGCCTTTCTTTTGTGGGGGGAGACATTATTCTAGATTTTGGTCCTTCCTTCTTTCTCACAAAACTTGTTTAACTAGAAGCCCTGCTGGAAACCTCTCTTTTTTCCTTATGTAAGTAGGCCTTGGTGACATGGAAAGAGACGAGAGGTGGAGCGATAAAGTTTGGAACTTGATTTATTTGCAAGATATATTCAATGCAATCCTCATCTTGATGGAAATAGGAAGCTATGTTTTCCTCAACTTCACATGCCCTTTCCTAGGATTCAATCAAGGTGGAAGGGCAGTTCTTTCCTATTAGAAATATGCAAGGGTCATTTATGGTTGACATGTAAGACTTAAGGATAACATTTTGAGTGGGTTTGTAATCTTGGGGATTTTTTTTTCAAGGGTGTTGAATCGATCATTGAAAACATGTATGCTTTCCCTTGGTTTGCTATTGCAATGATAGAGTTGATCATAAATGGATATAAAATATTTTATTTTCGTGAATATCTTCATTGAAAGGTTTCGAAATACATCCTAGTTGGTAATTTCCCTTGGTGAAATATTATTATACAACTCTTTTGACTTCTTGATGAGGGAATATGAGAAAATTTTCATCAACACATATTCATATTGGTCATAAGGTTCCAAAACATTGATAAAGGAATCTGAATGATTTTTGGTCATAGTGGAGTCCTCTCCTGAAAAGGTGGGAAGCCATTCCTTGAAACCCTTTGGGATATTATGAGGTGATCCAAGGATCTTTGTCATATCTAAAGGCTTGTATGTGTCCTTGACCCACTGTTTTTGGAGAGTGGTTGGTGAACAAGGTATGGACGAAGTTGAAATACCTAGGGAGGTAGGATAGGGAAAAGGATCATGAGGTTTGGATACATTTTCAAGACGTTTAGGCAAAGGTGAGAGGCTAGGGTAGTCCATCAACCCAATGTTTGTCATGACGGGTTCCCAGGTGGTGAAGTAACTGCGTGAGATTTATGAATACCTCACCAAGAAAGGAAAGGGAACTTTCCTCAAGTGGAGTCACTAGGAAATCTAGGGGTAAAGGATTTCCAAAGTGTCGTTAGGGCAGGAAATAGGATTCAAAATCCTCCCTGAAAACAACGCCATAATGTTATCTCACATATTGTAGTTTTGGAAAAGCATGACCCAATCAAAAATAATGTGAAAACTATGGGAGTAGCTACCCACTTTCACCTTAGATAGATACTCCCCTCTCTTTAGTGATGATAAGTCATGACAAGGGGGGAATTCCCATGACCCTAGGGGGATTTAGATGAAAAGTGGAGTAATGGTAAGTGAAACCCCTATAGGTTAAGTTTGAAGTGGAATGATGGCTTGGAAAAGGGTCTTGAATGAGGGAAAATGGTTGCCAAAGTGTAATGTACTTGCAAGAGAGTGTTGTATCTACCTGAGACAAGACAATTTATCGAAATACAAGCCGGATAATCAAGGGGACAAGCAAGTGAAACTTGATTTCCTAAATTAAAACAATAAAAATATATATATATATCAACAATGATAAGAGTTGTTAACTACATAATTAACCATAAAAGGCGTCAAATATTTATTGGACAATGAAGCACTAAACAAGTAGATAGTATCCCAATACTTGAGCACAAACTTTGATGGTGATATAGGACTAGTAAATGAAGTTATAAACAAAGTATAAATGGATCCCTATTGATGTAGCAAAATTTTTCTACAACAACAAATTCTACTCGAAGAAATCAATAAACAACTTTCCCTAAAGATAGCCAATACCAAGTATATTAACAATATTAACTTGCCAACTATTTTCAGTGGTAGAAGAGTGAGAGATAAGAGATTAATAAGTGATTTTGTAGTAGCCTTATTGGATGCATCATAAATTTATATGAGAATAAATAAATCCTTGTCCAAACAAGATGCCCTAGTGTCTCAAACAAGCTAATAACATATAAAATTGATTCCAATTTAGAAAAATGCAATATCTCAACAAATCACGCTTTCCAATGAAACAATTTTGTTTCTCCAATGCAATTTCAAATTACTGTCTAGTCTATTGGGTTCTAGAGTCTTGGTTGTAAGAGTTGGATTCACTACTTCTCTAGGGGTGTAAGCCCTTTTACTCCCTAGAACAAGTAAATCCAACAAGGTAAATCTAGGAGGGTGTAAGCCCTTTTACTCCTCCTAGCAACCTTGAAAAAATGACTTATCCAATAACAATTAAGATGAAATTGGTGGAGGGTGTATGCCCTTATACTTCTCCAAGGGTTTTAGACAATAATAAATTACCAACAAATGCAGAAAATTCCTTACCAATTCCACAACATAACAAGATAAAACCCTCATCTACCAAGTAAATTTCATCAAGATGCAAAAGACAAGCATCCAATAGGGTAGCGCACCACTTAGCTCTACAATAGAAAATATAAGCATCCACAATGTTTCACAATAGATAGATATAGAACAAATTCCCAAAGAGGGTGAAAATTTCATCCAAGAATGTCTATTCTCAAGTGAGAATCTTATGATAATGAAATGATCTAAGTCTTTTATTTATACAAGACCTCAAAATAAAATTTTTCCACATAACTTTAGGGTAAAACACAATTAGGGAGTTTGACCTCCTCTAATTGCCCCTTTACAATTGAAAATTGGTTTTACACAAAAAGAAACCCTAAAAATATGACGTCATGCCCCTAAAGGGTGATGTTTTGAAATTTTGAGCAAGTCGTTGAGTTTTTGAAGAAGATGTTGGGCCTCCAAAGGCCATGTGTCACTGTACCAAGTGTCCTCTTCTCCATAAATCATGCCAAGCCATCATATAATATCACCACCATCATGAAACCCTATCCCTAGTTGAGACGTCAAGCCCAAAAAGTGTAGCGCATAGCCTCCAAAGGAAAATTGTTGTGAAAAAGAGGGCCATGTGCCCTCTCATGCCTCCAAAGACATCGTTCATCATCTATCTTGCCCAAAGGTGTGTTTCATGGCATCCATATTTTGGATTCATTCCCCAACAAAGGCCCAAGATAGGCTTGTTCCTTCACCACGTCCATCAAATAAGGTCTTGCAAGGACAATTGAATTCGCCCTCCAAGGGTCTCAAGTCAAATGTACCATGCCAAGTAAAATCAAATTTAATACAAGAGCCACCTAAACATGTGCATCAAAACTACCTTTTCAAAGTAAACAAGTTCTCAAAGACCCTATGCAACTTGCCAACTTTAAGTATGGGAGGGTTGCCATGGTGAGCTATTGGGTGAATCAGTCCTCAAATTAGGGAGTGTTTCCTAGGTGGACCCTCTCTAAGCCATGGAAAGAGTGTGACGTGGATGGGGGTTAAAATTTTGGCCATGGGTTCATGACATACAAGGGTTTGTATTGCCTCATTTATGGGTGACTTTTTAGAGGGTGTGCTACACCTTCATTCTCAATGCAACCTTTTTCCAAGCCCATTTATTTCCATTAATTAATTAAAGCTCAAAACAATTGGGTACTATAAGACATGGAAATAAAAGAGTACCACAATGTCACTTGAAGCTAGAGGTACACAGAGTGCCATATGCATGGAAATAAAGGGACACCACATAAGCGTACACACCTCAACAAGAGATACATGTATATAATGTGAGTTTTCTTTTGTAGGTGTTCAAATTGTTTTAGGAGAAACGTTTCATTGTTCTAAAGACCTCTTTGGGAGAGCATATAGAAAGTCATAATTTATCTTTTACTTTTTCCATCTACATTTCCCTCTGGACCTTCAGCCCCTTCTTCCCCTGAAATGAGGTACAATCCCCTCTTGGGTCAGTACACCCAAAAAATCCCAAAAGATGAGGGGACGAAAATGATGAAGTATGGAAAGTGATAAGTATGATCAGGAATGGTACGTTGAATAAACAAGGAGACCTCCCAGTAGAAAACCATTCCCCAAGGGTGACCACTTATAATCAAGAGAATCTTTAATGCAACATATTCAAATGCCTCAAGTATCAAAGTAACACTTACCAAAATACCTGATTTGTACCTCATGGAGAAAGACCCACTGTCTTCCAGAAGCAATTTGATGTTTTGAATTCCATCATGATGAATCAGAGGAGTATGTTGGTGAAGAGAGTCTTCATCTATGTAAGTGGAAACTGACAATCAATCCATATCTTGACATTCCATGTCTGCAACTTGAGGGCATCGAGACATCATCTCCTTATTTATCCTTAGAAATGGGGGATAAAACTAAAAATGTATGGATGTATACATGATACTACCAAATGTTGTCTGAAGGTTTCTGAGTGGTTATCAAACACTCTAAGGCACAAGATAAATCTCCATGCTAGAATATACCCTCCATCTGCTTGGCTGAAATGATATTGGGAGCATAATTGGACATGCCCCTCAAAACTTCCTTCTTGTCATTTGTTGTTCTGAATTATAACTTCATTTCCTAGTAGTCAACATAATGTTTTCCCAAGGAAATAAGCCATTGGACACCCAATATGATATTAGTGTTTGGCAACTCAACTACATAGAAATGATCAGTCACCATGTAGTTTCCCAATGCTATGCATAAATGCAAAATCATCTGTATGCAAGGCATACTGCACCCACTGTATACCATTACATCAAACCCATCAAAGTCAACTATAGGAGTGCTCCTCCTAGCCACCAAAGCTGTGGGTTTCCCCGCCATCAATCAATACTATGACACGTTGCCCATGTACTACTCAATGGATCCTGAAGGTGTGAAATCTAGGGAAACTTGATAGAGTAGCGATAACCCCCACTCTTGACCTCCTCATGTGGCTTCTCATCAACTGATCTGTCCTGCTCACTGTCTTATACCTTCTATGCTTCCTCCTCTTCAACACCTAAATGAAAGTACCTCTATGTATTGCACCTTACCCTTTCCCATACACATGTGTCCCAGTTCCCAAGGGTCTTTGCAGCTAAAAGAGAGATTCTTCGTTCTGAAATTATTGTGAGTTTCCTTGTCGAACTTCTCCTTACCGGTCCCCTCTATCTGAAAAGGTTTATTGTCCTTGTTTTTCTCTAGGATGAAATTCTTAGAGAATTTTTTTGTCTTCGAGACCATATCTTCCATATCCTATGTCCTGATGATGGTATCCTGTAGAGTCTCTAGTTTGAAGGCTTTCAACCAACCACACAATGGCTCTAATAAACCCTTAGTGAACAACATCACCAATCTCTACTTAGATATATCTTCCACTATGACTACAAGTCTCTGAAACTTAGTAATGTAGGCATCTAGTGTCCCAACCTGTTTTAGTTATGCCAACTCTTTGAAATGTAATTTCAGATGCTTCTTGTCAAACCTTTCCATCATTTTCTGTGTGAAGTTCAGATAGTAGGTGATGTTGACATGCCCCAGAGTGACCAATCCATGGTACCATCAGTCATGGGGCCTCTACATATAAATGCAAGTTATCGAATTTAATCGCTTCTGCCTCCATCATAGGGTTGAGTTGGAAATATGTGTCCAACTTCTGTACCCATTCTCTAGTCATGCACTTGTTGGAAACATCAAAGGAAGGAATGGATAAATTCCCAACCTTCTGCATGAGATCAATGTTATGTGAACCCCTATTGAAATCCCTTGGTTTATTCCTA
>JZKD02S1891796.1:195063-206655 GCA_000966675.3 Picea glauca
ATTTCCCTCATAAAAGAGGGTTGCCTTCTAGGGAAAAAAACCCTAACATAATCTCTACCGTTAGATCTGAGACCTTATAATGAACGGTCCAGATTTACAATGAAATTACAATATAATTTTACAAGGCAATTTTTTCTTCGGGGGCTTCGCCCCCGAACCCCCGCTGGGGGCCTGCTTGCCCCCATACCCCCCAGCCGGGGGGATGGACCCCCCAGACCCCGCAGAGGGGGTACCCCTCTCTGCACTCCCCCGCATGGAAGAGTGTACATACTTCTGGGGTGTAAATACTTCATGGGGTATAAACACGGCTGAAAGCAAAGGACCTCTGCATCAGGAAGATAATCAGGCTCCACAACCAACAGAGTATAGTAAGGGACATACATGCAATGAGAAGACATTATTCTACATAGACTGTGAAGACGAAGAAGTTAAAGAATTGGGACCATCAAAATATTTATATCTAGAAGAGACTACTTCGATGATATCTTGTCATGCATTGGATGACATTAGTACTCCACAAACCCTCAATATACAAGGATACATCAAAAATAAAAAGTTAACAATGTTGATTGATTATGCTAATACCCATAACTTCATCAATTACAAATTAGCAAAATATCTCAATTGCTTTGTATTTCCAACACCAAAGTTTCAAGTAATGATTGCAGATGGAGGTACCTTAAATTGTTCTGGGAAGTGCCATATTATTAAGTTCAATATGGGGGAGTATTTATTGGATAGTCCCATGATTACCATTCAAATGGGTGGTGTTGATGTTGTATGAGGAGTCCAATGGTTACAATCATTGGGAACAATGGCCCTTAATTTTCAATAGATTTTCCTTAGAAGGAAAGGAAAATGAGCTTAGAGGTATCCAAGATAAATCCTCTAGGGTGATAAGCTCTAATAACATGACAAGATTACTCAAAAAGGGGCACCATGGTGTAATTTCACAATTTCCTCACTAGATTTTCAAACATCTATATCCCCTTCTCTAGTGGATCTCCAAATAGTTATCAACAAACATTCCAAGGTATTTCGAGAGATCCCTACGGGTCTTCTACTTGCTTGAGATCATGGAATTCTATTCATTTTCAACTAGGAAGTGTACCACCTAACATTAGTCATTATATGTATCCATATGCATAGAAGAGTGAGATTGAGTGTATGATCCAAGAAATGTTAGAGGTGGGCATCATTGATCCAGATTATTTTCAGCACGAAATAGGAGCGGAGATATAATAAAGAAATGCACAGAGATATCACGTATATCCAATAATATAATAGAAATATATTAGAGATGCAACCATAAACACAGAGATATAGTAAAAGATGATTTCTATTAATGAAAGAAATGTATAGAGACTGTAAAAATACAAAGTGAAAGACTTGCTAGAACGGTGGCAACTTATCTCTGAGAAGAGATGTTACGGCTACTCGCATTCACAAGAAGATGGTTACAATGAGGCTCTGAGGGCCTTTCTATAATAAAAAAGAATGCCAAAAACCCTAGACATCCCAAAAACCTAACCCTAGGAGATGAAGCGCCAAAGTCACGTGGGCCTCGTTTGGGTAAGTTAGTACATCAACTTCTCGGGGTCGTAACTTTTGCATATGATCTCTGTTTTAAGCGTATGATAGCTCATTGGAAAGGTATCATTGAGGAGATTCATTTTGGGGGATCAATAATTCCTTTGGATATGATTGAGAACCTTGATCTCGAAAAACCTTCATTTAGGCCCTTAAAATAGCCCCGGAAGTTAAAACCTGCTAAAAATAGTAAATTGCTAAAATTGTCAGAAAACTATTTTGAGCCAATCGGAAAAGGTGGGTGGCCATCGATATCCACCTAGATCAGTCCTCTCTCCTTAGGAAGAAATGGTCTCCATTGTGTTGATTTCCTGGAGGAGAGGGAAAAGCGTTTGCTGGATCTGCATCTTGGTGAGCTGCTTGTATTGCTGGAGACGTTGCGCTGCTTAGTTTGTGGAAGTTTGTCATGAACTTGTTGAAGATGAGGCTGTTCAAAAAGTCAAGATACATGAGAGAAATGTGTGTAGAAGGAATTTTTGTGCTTTTCTTCAACCTTGTCGACCTTCTTCTGTTGGATAGAAGGTGCAGGGGGCGAGGCTGTAGTGGTTGCAGTGTCCTTCTGTTCCCCTTTTAAATAGATTGTGAAGAAGCTGAATTTTGCAGTATGAGATACTACCTTGCGACACTTTTTAGGTGGAACAATATTTGGAACTACCTCTGGTATTCTGTAGAGATGACCCCCCAAAGTAACAATGACACTACGGGGTCGAGACTCATAAACAACATGGCGTCTCCACATATATGGTTGGCCCAAGAGAACATCACAGACATCCAGTGGGGCAACATCACATAATACTTCATCCTTGAAGTGGATTCCGTATGAGAATCAACACTATTGGCTGACACAAAGATCTCATCCTTTCCGAAGCCACCCGATGTTGTATGGTTGCAGTTATGGTATTGTCGACAATCCCAACTGTTTGACGACCTTTGCTGAGATGAGGTTTTTTTGGCTTCCGCTATCAACAATAAAATGCAGTGGGGTCCCCTTCAGCCACATCTATGAATGAAAAAGGCTCTCCCCCTCTTCAGGATCTATTGGTTCTTCTAGATGAATTGTTGCGGTCGTGACAATAATAGTGGGGTCTGTGTCAATGATCTGTCCTTTACTAGTATTTTCAGAATTAGATTCTGAATCAGGGTTTGGCTCCTTGTCTTTGATCTTGGCCACCAATGACTGTTTTGAGAGACATTCATCGGTGTTGTGCCAGGGGATTTTTTGGAAATCACACCATTTTCCAGTGTCCTTCTTTGTCTTCCCGTGACCCTTCTTTTCCTGTGTCTTGGACTGGTTTTCGAGAGATTTTTTGTTAGGGCCATCTTTGTCATACTTTGGTTGTTGTGGATTTACAAACCCGAATTCCCATTTGTTCCGGTGCTTAAATTTTTGCTCAATTTTAACAACATATCGATAAGTAGCATCGAGTGATGAGATGTCCAAAAAATCCATTTAAGTCTGGATGTATCTGTGTAGAGCCCCACGGTATTTCATAACCAAATGTCACTCAGAGTCTTTGATACCCAGCTTGGTGCGCAAGGTATGGAAGGTCTTGGTGAACTCCAGAACTCCTTTCCCCCCCTCTTGCCGCAGTGTGGTCCATCTCATGTACTAGTTCTCATAGTTTCCAATAGGGTAATACTGTTCCTTTACCGCATCCACAAAAAAATCCCAAGTGGGATCGACCCCATATATTCCAGACTCTGTGGAACTTTGCTCCTAGTAAGTTTCCCACCAATGTTTGACATGAGGGAGAGATTTAAGGAGTGTGAAGGTGATATTTTCTTTGTCGTAAAAATTGTGAACAAAGAAATAACCTTCTAGCAGAGTTAACCATTTTTCTAGGGCTTCTGCATCTATCTGTCCTTCAAATACAGGAATATCAAAATTAACTTGTACCTTGAAAGGTGAGGTGCCTAAAAAGTGGTCGCTTGATGAAGATGCGCATGATGCTATCGACAGGCATTTAAGGATGTGGGAAAAATTCTCCATCATTTCTTCCCTCTGTCGCGTGAGAGCTTGCTCAAGCAACAGATTGATAGGATCGTCTGCTCCGTCGTTTTTCTTTTCATTCACCATTGAGGGTTTCTTGGGTGTACAAGAGTGATTGTCTTCAAGAGAGACAAGCTTGAGACCCAACTTTCTATACTTGGACCTCGACAGGGACATGCAATGAAAAAATGATCAAGAGCAACCTGCTCTGATACCACTGATCCAGATTATTTTCGGCACAAAATGAGAGTGGAGATATAATAAAGAAATGCACAAAGATATCGCGTGTATCCAATAATATAACAAAAATATATCAGATATGCAGCCATAAACAAAAATATACAGTAATACACGATTTCTATTAATGAAATAAATGTACAGAGACTGTAAAAATACAGAGTGAAAGACTCGCTAGAATGGTGGCAGCTTATCTCTGAGAAGAGATGTGATGACTACTCGCATTCATAAAAAGATGGTTACAATGAGGCTCTGAAGTCCTTTTTACAATAAAAAAGAATTCCAGAAACCATAGACATCCCAAAAATCTAACCCTAGGAGATGAAGCACCAAAATTCATGTGGGCCTCGTTTGGGTAAGTTAATACATCAACTTCCCGGGGTCGTAACTTTTTCATATGATCTTCGTTTTAGGCGTATGATAGCTTGTTGGAAAGATATCATCAAGGAGATTCATTTTGGGGGTTCAATCACGCCTTTGGATATAATTGAGAACCTTGATCTCGAAAATCCTTCATTTAGGCCCTCAAAATGGCCCCAGAAGTTAAAACTTGTTAAAAATAGTAAATTGCCAGAAAACTATTTTGAGCCAGTCAAAAAAGGTGGGTGGCCACTGATATCCACCTAGATAAATAAAATAATCCAGATCAATCATTCAACCTAGAGAAATTTATTTCTCTTCACCATTAGTGATGGTTATGAAGAAGGATGTCCATGACGCAAGTTTCTAGATTATAGACAACTCTACAAAATGACCATCAAAGATAAGTTTCCTATTCCCGTCATTGATGGATTATTATATGAATTCCATGGAGATTTTTTTTTACTAAGTTAGATATTTATTTCAGATATCATCAAATCAGAATGAGGTAGGAAGACATTCCCAAAACAACCTTTAGAACACATGAAGGTCATTGTGATTTTTTGGTTATGCCATTTGGACTTACTAATGCACCTTCAATATTTCAAAGCTTGATGAAATTTGTTTTCAAACCCTTCCTTAGAAAATTTGTGTTTTTATTTTTTGATGAAATAGTAATCTACAAAAAACCTTGGGAAGAGCATGCACAACATGTTAACAGAGTATTACAACTTTTGGAATATCAACAACTTTATGAAAATCCTTGCAAGTTTGCCTTTGGGGTTCAAGAAGTGGAATATTTGGGTTAAATTTTTTCTCATGAAGGTGTAAAAGTGGACCCTAACAAAATTAAATCTATGAGGGAATGGCCAATTCCCAAAACCTTGAAGAAAATTATAGGATTCTTAGGATTGATAGGATGTTACCACACGTTTTTCAAGAACTATGGTCAAATAGTAGCACCTATAACAACATTATTAAAGAAGGAATAATTTTCTTGGACTCAATAAGAAACCAAAGCTTTTGAAAAATGTAAGGAGGTTATGCGTACAACTCTTGTGCTAGCCACACCCGACTTCACTAAAACATTTATTATGGAGTGTGATGCCTCAAGCATGGCGATGGTGCATTTTTAATTCAAGAAGGAAGGCCCCTCACCTCTGAAAGAAACTAACTTAAAGGAACAAAACTTACTCAAACCTATTTATGAAAAATAAATGTTGGCATTTTTAACCTACAATAGAGTGTACAAGTCTGCATTATGGTTTGATATATCTTATGCAGAGATTGTGGAAATTGTGGAGGAAACAATTTGTGCATAAAGGAAGAGTTTTGAGGGAGAGGCATTGCCATTATAGAGAGGTCGAGTTATCCTTGAGAGAAGGTCGATTGTTATTGAAGAGAGAGGCCAAGTTTATTTGTTGGCTGGGATCTTTTGTAGCAAGGCCGATTCTCATCAGAAGAGGGATGCAATTGTTCATAGGGCCAAGTTCCAACTGATTGTTGGGCCGAAATCTTAACCAAGGGCCAAGTTTATAAAGGATGAGCCATTTATAAAGGGTTGAACTTAATTGTTGGGAAATTTATTAATAGAGGAGGCGAGTTTCTTCAAAGGAGGCCAAAACTATTTGGTACAACTAGTTTTGGAAATGTTCTACAACCAAATCATGGTGGTTTCCTATCATTGTTAGAGTGAACAAATTGCCAATAACCTACAAAAACCTGACCAACTATTTCTTGTAAAAACCTTGATGGGATTGTGAGTTTTCTATTTGATGTAACAATTCTATTTGGATAATAGCAAAGTAACCTCATTGGCTCTATTTCCTGTTGATTGTTATGACTTTTCAAATATAGTTATCTGTTGTGATATTTAATTGTGCCAAGTGTATTGGAAGTGTTGCAAACATGAAAACAACATCACCAATAATCACAAATTAATTAAGTGCAACAAGGGTTGTTTAGAATGGAAGTGAAGATGTATACTAAGTGTTTGAAAAAAAACACAAACTCAAAAATAACTACAACAAACAGAGGCAAGGTTTTATAGTGGAATTTGGGTCTGTCCACTAAGTATTTGACAAAACCAAAAAAAATAGAAAACTACCAAACATTTATCACAATAATGAAGGGGGATTGTACAAGGGTAAGAAAAGAGGAAGAGAAAGAGGGATCACATGGATGAAATTTTGCATCACATGCAACAAACCAATAGGGAGCTAGAAACACTTAAATACATGCCTTACTATTGGGACTATCTAGCATTGAGTGAGGAGATATGCGTAGCTCTATCCTTTCAAGGATATTATACAATAAAGTACATAATATTTCCCAAGGATTTGGATGAGGATACATTTAAAGGAATAAGGCAGAAATTGAGGAGATATGAGCATGAAGGAGAGGTGGGGGAGCATGCATCTAGCCATGTTGAGGATGTGTGTATAGAGGAAGACCAATAAAAAAACTACGATACACCATCAAAGCTAACCAATTAGGTTGATGACACTAGTGTGTTGGATGGGTATACCCATGATGATTTTTTCAAAACAAAAAAATATGAGGATGCAATATATTGTCCTACTTATGAATACTATGAGGAAATGTTCCAATCATTGATGTTGAGGATCCAACATCTTTCCCTGTGTATGATGTTGATGATGAGGGTGGTTCAAGAACACTAGCACCTAACTATGATGTGGATTCAAAACCACATCCTATTTATGACATGTATGATGATGTGGGCATTGTTGTAGCATAATATGATAACGAAGGGGTTGATTTGGTGGATGAGAACAAATTAGAAATATTGTATGAGAAGGATAGTCCACATGAGTCCCATAATTGCATGATATCTTCTAGTGATTCGACTGAAAACCCATGAAACAAAATCGCGTGGTTTGGAGGAAAAACTATTGGTCATAGAAGAGCGAATTGTGCAAGTGTTGATGAGGGTAGATGGTTCTCATAAGTTTATTGAAGACCTTATGTGGAAAACCCATTTGGAGGAGAGAAAAAAAGGAATTACAGGTGGTGTCACTAGTACTCAATTACACATCTTCAAAGAAGCACCCGAGAAGATGAAATTATATTACTTGAAACTGTTCATGGATAGGGACCTTGCTCTCAAGTTTTCAAGGAAAGGGAACTTGAGGAGCTTTGTTACTATATGATTTTGGCATGCTCTTCATGACTTACACTGGAGACTCCATCATCTTGAGCAACCATGACACATGAGGGAGTGAGTGGCATCCATGATTTGATGGAGGAGGCCCTTTTGATGATTCTACATGAGGATCATTCAGAGTTGCAAGCATTGGAGGAGAGGTATGATGAAGATGGTTTTGAGCATGCTCCTATTTTTCTTTATGGGGATTATGAGCTAGTTATGTTGGATATCCCACTAAAGTCTCAAGGCTTAGATAAGAAGGAGACAGTTGAGAACATTCCTTGTGGACCAGGCCGCAAGGAAGTGTATGCATCCATGGTTTGGGTCGATAGGTATATGACAGACATGGGCATGCTATGGGATACAGGTTCAGCCAACCCCAGTAGAATAATGGATAGAAAAACACCTATAGGATACAATATGTTACATGATGATTCATTAATGGGAAACAATATGCAGGGATATTCATTGGCATGCAATAGTGTATAATGGAGTTGTGGGATGCTTCCACTCGGGATACCTCCCGATAGAGTCCTCGGGCATACCATTGAGTTGTGGTTTCCTAGGATCAGTGAGTGTAAGGGTGAACCTCAAGTAGAAAAATATCCCTTGATGACTGATCTTCATCTGGGATGTCAACAGATGAGGGCTAGGGAGAAGGATAGTCACATGTCTACTTCCAAAATGCATTATGATCTCTTAGTCATACCCTTGGGGTTGACCAACACACTAGTCACTGCCCATTCTTGTAGGTAGTGGTAGAGGATTCTATTGTTTTTATTTGATGCCCTCATTATATACAATAGGACATGGGAGTTTCACCTAAGTCAGTTGGATGAGATAGGTGGCATTGTGTCCATATCAGGGGTATTTCATTTGGACCATATGATTAGTATGAAAAGTTCATAGGAGGATATCCAAACTCTATTAGATTAGTTCACAGAGATTTCAACAAGCATTGGGAGTGAAGGAATTCCAATTTTGTGGTGGGATCCTGACATTCATCGGAGTGATAGACTGGTTCATATGATGAGGGTGATCGACATGGTCGTTTCAGTGATTGGTCTGCCCCATTGTGGGGATGTTGTGAGAGGAGATGTTGAGGCTTGTTCTGTATGGCGAGGTATATTTTCCCTCACGATACCCAAGATCGATTCTATTTGCGTATTGGTAGGCTTCAACACCACTGAGATTCCTTGACCACATAAGGTCTAGGATAATGAGTTTAGTCCTTTTATGGATTTCAACTTGGGGGTCCAGGAGAGGAGAGCGCATTCAGAGCATGGTGGTCAGATAAGTATGATTGAAGGGGTGTAACATCGATATGATGGTTCCTCTTGGAGAATAGCTTGGGACCCTGGGACTACAGTGTTTGACAGTTTAAAAACTGACACATATGAGATGGTTAGTTTAAGCTTTCCAGAATTTACTCTTGGGATGCTTAGGTTTAGTTGCTTGGAGGAGTGGTCCTCTGAGATGTAATGTCCCAATATCACTCCAAGCCATGTCACATCAAATTTTGAACTCTAATACCACTTTGTAATGTATCCAACCTCCTAGATGAGTTCCGTTACCACATTGTAAAGTCTCCACTACAACAACTCGTTAATTAAATCTCTAATATCAATTATTTCTTATGCAAAAGTAACTTATTGAAATAAACAATGCACACAAATGGTCTTGTGCTATGCACAACTACATTTTCCTATTGAGCGCAAACCGATCTCGTACAACATGCAACCACTATGTATTAGAAATTATGTGGGCTCAACCATCAGTGTGTTAGTTGCGTTGACTGTCCCTCAACATGCACGACATTTCTAGCTTCACGCTAGAACCTATACGATTATTTTGGAAGTTACTTAACACGATAATGACTATAACAACAAAATGAACTCATAATACAACTACGTGTGCAACCATTCCTATGCAACATACATGGTCTGTCCCATTTGTGCGTGCATACTGATACCACTTTGTGTATGTGATGATTCAAGCCTTTCCTCAGAATACCATAACCATTACCACATAATTATCTAGCAGGAAACACTTAATAACTACCATGTTGTACATATGCAACACTTATGTAAAAATAACATACATGCACAAGCCAATATAATTATGTACTAGTTCCATAAACATAAATATCATAAGAATTCACAAGTTGAATAGTATATAAACACATATAAACTATCATGGTCCATGCCCTGCATATGCAACAAACATGTAGTTCTACAACATATACAATCCATGCAAAAACATCTCTCTCTCTCTCTCTCTCTATATATATATATATATATATATAATTGTAACACATAATATATTTAACATGTATATGCACATTACTCAAAGAATAATACACATAAGAATAAAATTATCTTTTGTTGTAATCCACCAACTGTGTGTAGACCTCAGACATTCCTCCAATCCATAGACTCTGTCACTCATAACTCTCAACAACATGTCACCCCCAAGCCAGGGCTTAAACTCAACCAAGGAAAAGGACTAAGGTCTATAAATAGTGAAAACACTCAGACAAAGGTGCCAAACCCATACAAAATACTATAGTCCCTCTGATCAGGGGATCAAATTTTGCTCAAAAATTCAAAGTGCTCGGAATTGCTTCAAATTGAACGAGAGCATAGACCTCATTGTTACGAACCCAACACAACTCATTTGGGTTCAAACGGATGTCAGGAGTGAGAGATATTGCAATCTGTTCGAATTGTCAAATAGGCAAAAAAAAGGGACACTGACTGTGCAGTCCGTACAATATGTACAGACTGACGTGGCAGAGACCATACGTTGACGTGGCAGTTTCAGATTGGCTGACAGTTGGACGAATCATTTTTCGACACATGGCAGCTTTTGGTTTTTGGTTGAGTGCCACGTGGCCCAGTCATGGGCTGTCACGTGGTACCATTGTATTGGGTATTGATTCAAAACTATATGGAGTCCGTGGGATTTGAACCCTGGACCTTCCCCAATGGTCAAAGCCTTTGCAAAGTTCGCCTTGCCAATGGGCCACACATTGTTCCTTATTTGATATATGTGTTGTATTGTATTTGAATTTGTGTAATGTTGCATACGGTGGGGGGTCGGGCCCGGGCTTAGACCCGACCCGCGGTCGTATTTCTTTATACATATGACCATACCATATCGTGCGCGAGGGAGTTTTGTATTACAAACGGAGCTAGCCCCCAGTTTTTCATGTGACCATATCATATGCAATGGTTGGTGCACGTTTTGGTTTTAATTTGTGGTTTGAACGGTTGAACGACTTGCCACTTGTTATGTTGCTATTTTCCTTTGAACGTAGCCCCTTTTTTTGATAGCGCGCGATCGTATGGACGACCCATGTGCCCACGAGTTTGGCGGTTAGGGGCTGGCGTGCCCATAACCATCCTACAGTTCGCACTATTGGTGTGGTTGTGTTCGGTGCTGGGTTTTTACGCTTTAAATAGCATGTGTGCTAGGTTGAATGTACAAGGGTGCAATTTGTAGATGCAGAGACAACAAACTTGAAGGGGGGACTTCCAGGAAGCCTAACTTCTTCGTTTTTTGGCCAAACGAGGTGTCGAAAAAGCCCATCTAGGGGTTTTTGGACGCTCTGAAGCCATCATAGTAGTCTGTTGGTCATTTTGAGCATTGTAAAGCACGTTTTTGAGCACTTTGAGCAAATAATACTAATGATCCATTGGAAGCTGGACCAGGAGATGTAGCCCAAGAGAGGGGTGAAATCCTTTATCATTTGCTGTGTTATGTGTTTATGTTCATTGATTATGCTGCTGTTTATATGCATCTTAAATGAGTAAATCCTATTAATAATGTGTTGCAAAGTTGATCCATTTTCTTTTAACACATAAACTTTAACTTGAAAATATTTTCAAGATTACAAGTCCTCTTCATTTTTAGATCAAGTTGGTATCAGAGCATAGGTTTTTGAAGAATTTATTATTTGCAAGTGTTTTGTTTATGATGCTCACAAGGTTGAAACTCACAAGAGGAGAAGGTCAACTTGTGGAGCCAAGTTCTCATCCTTCAAGGAGGAAGCATATACAATCACCGCTGTTTCAAGGAGGCATTCACCAAGTATGGCTCATGAAGAAATTCATGAACGTGTTCCTGTAGAAAATGAAGATCTCAGAAAGGCTGTCATGGAAATGAGAGAGATGATGAAGATCTTGATGGAAAGGAATGCAGGGTTGCAAGGTGAAGGCTCCAACCCTTCAAAGCATAAGGGAGATAG
>JZKD02S1891796.1:234097-244981 GCA_000966675.3 Picea glauca
AATATAAAGAAGCAATTCGTACCTTTTGTGTATGTGGCACATTATGGAGATCAAAGAATTGCTCCATCTGAAGTATCCACGTGATTGGGTCCTTGCCATCAAACTTCCTCATATCGATCTTAGGAACATGCTTGGTCTTCAAACCAAAGTTGGAGTTTCACCATTCTTGATTCACCTTCCTTGTGTTCTCATCATGAATTTCATGGGATGCATTTTCACTTTCAAGTGTCTTCTCTGTTACGAAAATTTTCAATACTTCCATGATCTCCCCTTTTAAACTCTCCATCATCTCTTGTAGTTCATATTTTGTTACTATCTTCTTTTGTAAATAATTTATGTCCCTACGCATTTATTCTCCTTCATCAAGAGTCCAAGTAGGATTTTCTGGAGGCTTATTTGATGTAGACGTTACCTTTTTGGGTGGCATGTTGGCCAAGTATCACTTTTGAACCTTGATTTTGAGGTGGTTTTGCTAGACAATATTTCTCATATTGTATCTCCCAAGTTTCATCCCTTCTAGGTATGGAACTTTATTTTATGTAGTTCTTTGATATTTCTTCTCTGCAATGCCACAGATCTGATCAAAATTGGATGTGCAAAGTGGAATTTACAGTAACTTCCTCACAACTTGCCAATTTTTGGACTTTCTAGGGGATATCACTTGTATAGTTTTCCCCACACAAAATAATCAATATAAATTTCTGAAACTCACACCATACATACTACAGAATTTCCATGATCCAATGAAACCAGTCACACTCAATTTGGATACTCTAGGAAGAAGTTATGATTGTTTTACCCGGAGGACCTTCTTGAGACTAGTCAATAGGACTAGTCAGATACCCTATCTTACACAGGGTGTATCTACAAATTTGATATGACCCAGAAGCTAAAAGTTTTACCAAAGATACCTTACTAATTTCTGTGAATAGCCTCCAGAGTTCAGGGTATGAAACATTATAGAAATTTTTTTATAGAGAAAATTATGCAATGACTCAGTTTAGGATGATTCCAGAACCCTATCTTGTAGATGTTGTATCTTCGAAAGTATAAGGCCTCAGGAGCTGAATTTTGAACCCAAATTACCTTGATCTGTCTACTAAATGACCTCCAAGCTTTTCCTTCTAAAACATTGTAGAAAAAAAGTTATGGAAAAAATTCTAGGGTGTCTCAGATGTAGCAGCGAAACCCCAAGACCTTGAGCTCTGATACGATACGTTAAGAACCAAATATCAATATAGCATGGAAAAACCTCAGAAAAATTAATCAACACCTTGAAAAAGAGTTAATTTCAGATAATAAGCCCCTTCGAGGGGCAACCTCCTTTTATCCCACTTAAATGTTCAAGTACAAGATGATTCAAAATGAAAATGTCTCCTTGTATATATAGGAGACTAGAAGGTATAATTACAACTAATGGCCTAAAGACGACATGAATAAAATAACATTACTAATATAATATGCCCCAATTAAGGGGTAATGAGCCAATATTAGGGCTTAACAATGTCCAACATCTAGGTCTCTGCATCCTCATCCTTCTTGTTCTCACCGTAAAAAGTAGGAGGTTTAATATTATTCATTTCTCCTTGTAGATCATCCACCCCAGACCTCCTTTTATGCTTCCTAACAAAAGATGGGCTTGAACTACTGCACACTCTCCCAACTGAATGCCTTGGAGAGTGATGGTGATGCCTGTCAACACTTATTGTTTTTCTTCTCTCATCACGAGACCCGTGTCTTGTCAATTTGCTTGGAATGGTCTCCTTATCCATACTTTTCTCAATTATGTCCAATCTTTGTAGCAACTTGATGTTGAATCCATCTTGTTCCTCCTTAAATTTCATAAGCCTATAAATTTTGATGTCCTTTTGAAAATTTTTTATGGTCTTCACCAAATTCATGCTTTTTTCCTTGGATTCTCCATGTCCATTTGAATTTGTACCCTCATCACCTATATTTTCATACATCCTTCTGACCTCATCTTCATGGCTGTAGGTTCTTTATGTAGCTTCCATGCTTCCGATCTATGTGTTGAACCTGTACTGATCAAATTGCTGTTAAATATGAAAAATGTGTAGGAAACAAGATTTGTTAGACTAAATAATTTAGGAAATCCATAAATACTATGCACATTCTGTTCCATAAGTGTATCAAAAAACTTTATTTTGATTCCTCGTGAATTTAACAACCTAATTCAAAATTCTGGGTGAATATTTGTACTCCTCTGTCCATGACTTTTCCTCCTCTTTTATTTATTTCAAATATAACATGTATACCAATTATGTGTTATACTCCCATATCCATCATGCGTGAATTCTCTATACATGCAATACCAAGCGCACATATGACACACCAGTATTCAGTGTGCACAACTTTTATATAGGGCACTAATATTTAACACACTCAACTTTTGGGTTCCATGCATCATTATCTAGTGTGCACAAATTTTGTGTCGCACACCAATATTCCACAAAAATTACAAATTTTCTCTACGTCGTGCCAACATTCATCGTGCACCCTCTCACACCCAATAATCAATTCACATCTCCAATTCTTCCCCACATAGCACCAATATTCCACGGGCACACACTGTGCACCAACACTATGCATGCACCAATAATTATTCTCCGTGCGATGCTCATAGTCAATGCACACTCATTGTGCATCACCAATATTCAATGATGTAACACCCCTATTTCCCCTAGTTTGTAATTATAACTATTATCATGAACAAAACTAGAGACATGCCTGTTATGTGATTATTGAAAGACAATGGACCTTTCATAAATTATGTAATATAAATATTTGGCTATTAATGCAATAGGGAGATGTTGAAATACTGCTGAAGGTATGGCCTTCACAATTTACAATTTCATGAGAGGAATGGTGCAGGAGAGAAGCTATCATTGGTTGAAATGACCCTGCTAGGTGATAACCTATCAAGTTAAAAACAATGCAGACCCATAACTGTCCTCAACCCAACAAATTGATTATCGGTCAAGTTGGTAGTTGGGTAGTCTCATTGAAAGAATCAATGAAAGATGGGAAGAATTACCCATTGGGGATCTTCTGACATGACCCATGAGGTCTTGGGGAAGAATACACAAAAGAGAGGTGGGGAGAGAAAGACATACACACAGACATGAAAAACATTGAGCGTTAGAGAAGGAGAGATAAAGAGAGAACTCTCTGGCATGGGAAGAAAGAACAAAGGACCCTGGTAAATTCTGTAGATATATTACCTCATGAAATCATATCCTAACTCGGGGGTGGATGACTGCTAGGAAACTTGGTGCAAATTTCCTATGGTTGGGTGGAGAGTGACATACCTTTCAATAGTTGATCTCATCTCCCAAATTTGTAGATAAGTAACTTATTCTATCTCTGTGTATTGATTTAAAAACATACATGGTTGGATGATCAATATGGTGATTATGAATATGAATATCTGATCTGTGAGTTTGACTGTGTATTTTCCTAGGGATAACATTATGTTTGCATGGAATATATTTTCTAGGGAAATCCGTTGTTCTTGACTATAGGAAGTCTCTGTCTCTAGCAAAATAACTGTAAGTATATGTCTGTGAAAATTTTGTGTGAATGGTGAATATGAGAAGGGTATGAACATATATAGTCTTCGAATGTGAAAATAACTCAAATCTAGGTAATATATTAAGTTGAAAGATGAACCAGTATCCATGCTTACTATAAATGTCATGTGGCTATTGATATGTGTGTGTGTGCACTTCTGTGTCACCATGTTTGGATCCCTGCAAAAAAAGACTCCTCATGGGATAAGACAAAATAAAGGAACTCTGGTTAGGAAATGGAATTCCTTAGACCTAGGGAAGAATCCTCAAAGACTCATAAGTCTTGGGAAGGAATAAAGAAAACCCTCACAAACTTTGGCTAAGTCTTGTATCGGACTGCTAAGCCTGAGATAAAATCTTTGTTTTGCCTCAGAGGAATCACGATTGTCGATTTGGAACGATGGTTAGATATGGACCCTCTATTAGAGTAGGGACCATATTAAATATTGACCATTGATTTGGTGAGAGAATAGATCCCCATTGCACATCGTAGGTTTCCAATCAGAGTAAGTTATGGAGATGGGCTCTGATGAAGAGACTCCATGGAGAGATCTAAATCATTAATCAAAGCAAGGATGAGATTTGATCTCGTTCGACGATCCGACGAGATAACATATTATTATCCATTATTTGGAGGATGTCATTTGGGGCAAGTTGTGGACCCGGAGAGGATTCTCTCTGAAAGAAGTACTCCAAGGGATGATAAAGACCGTAGATCGACAGAAGGAAGATCAGGTCCTAACCATTAGTTTTGGGTCATAAGCTCGAGGTTTGAGAAGGACCGTACACCCAACGATGACACGACCAATTAAATTGGCCCACATGGAATACAGGGGTTGACCCACGTGTCATGAGGGCACCGTGTCACGTGTCAAGTGGAATTGAGTTTTTAAGCATGACCTTGTGTTTGATTTTGAGTGCCACATGTCACAACTAGGTGGTAGGGCCACATGTCAAGACATGTGTCTTAATCCCCACCATTAGATATCCGTGAGAAGATCCTGACCATTCATCATAGGGTACTAATTAGAGAGAATTATAGAGTGACACTCCGACGAAGGAACTCTAAGGGAATATATGAGATTTTAAGCGGAGAGGGCCGTAGTAAAATGACGACCGTTGATCTGTTGTTGGCTCTACAAGGTTCTCCAATAGGAGAGACCTAGAGGACAGATCTGGGTCATTGATCTGTTGAGATCAAAGGAGCTCCGAGATGCAATCCTGACCATTGATATGGAGAGATCAAAAGAGATTTGAGACACAATCCTGATCATTTCTCCAGTAGCATCAGAGAAGCTCCGAGAAGAGATCTGGGTCGTCAATCTACCAATATTAGAAGGCCTCAACGTACAGTCTAGATCCTTGATCCTTAGTTAAGGGATCAAGAGGATGACGTGGAGGATGCCATGTTTCAATCCTAGAAGGTACCACATGGCATAGTGATTTTTCACTTGAACCTTCTATGGGGAATTTGAATGCCACATGTAAGGTGGTGATGGTGCCACGTTTCATGTAGATATGACACCACATGTTAATAGGGTTTGACATATGTAGGTGAAAATCCAAGAAGATATGGGTTTTTCACCGTATTTCAAATATTAGTAAGGTCGTGTGTCAACCAAGAAAGTCGATGACGATGAAGAAATCAATGACACAACAAGAATTGTCAATCTTCCTTTGGGTGAGAGGAATATCCCCAGTTGATATCCCATGAGACTTTTCCAAAAGAGGAGAGAGGATGATGAGTTGAGAGAAAAACAAGATCATGGAGCAATAAAAATAAAACAAATGCAAAAATAAAACACATAAGATACATAATACAATAGATACACATATATACATGGTTCACCCAGTGTGGGCTACATCCACTAGAGAAATTGAAAGGTGCTTCCTTATTATTATCTAGCAAAATGAAGGGATACAACCTACAACACACCCGTTGTAACTTCCTCTTATTTCTCTCACAATATCCTCTCTTAGAATACAATATTCACAATAATACACAACCAGAATACAATTCCATTATAAAAGAGAGTTTCCTTCTAGGGAAAAAAAAACCCTAAAAATAACTTCTACCATCAGATCCGCGACCTTATAATGAACGATCTAGATTGACTATGAAATTACAATATTTTACAAGGAAAATTTTCCCAATATTTTGCTTTGGGGGTGCTACCCCTGAATCCCCCGTTAGGGGGGAGGCGACAGTTGTGGGGGGGAAAGACCCCCCACACCCCCCATTAGGGAATGGGGTCTAAGAAAAACTGAAACAAACCTCTGAATCAAGAAGATAATCAGGCTCCAAAACCAACAATCTCCCACTTGGAGACTGATCACAACAACTCCACTGGTGTTGTACCTAAAGGACTATACTCCACCTTGGACCTGGAAAATTTATCATCTTCACCTTCATGCTTAAATACCAACTGAAACTGAGCAAGAACTCAATTTCTCCCTAGTTACTCCCTTTGTTAACATGTCTGTAGGATTCTGGCTAGTATGTATCTTTTTCAACTTCAAATGTCCATCTTCCAAGACGGATTGTATGAAATGGTACCTGAGCTGTATATGCTTAGTCTTTGAATGGAAGGCTGATTTCTTTGCAAGATTAATGAAACTCTCACTATCATAGTACAACATGTTATTCCCCTGCTTCTTTCCCAATTCCTCCATAAACCTCTGTAACCAAACCATTTCTTTACTAGCCTCTGTATCAACAACATACTCTGCTTCTATTGTTAAAAGTGAAACAACCATTTGTAGTTTTGAAATCCAACTAACTGATATTCCACCTATAGTAAAAACATACCCCATGGTGCTCCTCTTACTATCTTTATCACCTGCCATATTTGAATCAACATATCCCTGTAGAACAGTGTCTGAACCTCCAAAACATAATGTATGAGTAGAAGTACCTCTCAAATACTTGAGAATCCACTTTACTGCGTCCCAATGTTCTTTACTTGGATTGTTCATATACCCGCTCACAACTCCCATTGCATGTGAAATATCTGATCTTGTGTAAACCATCGCATACATCAAGATGCCAATTGTTGATGAATAAGGGACCTTGGACATGTATTCTATCTCCTCGTGTGTCTTGGGACACATTTCCTTATTTAATTTTAAATGGATGGCCAAAAGTGTACTAACTAGCTTTTCTTTCTGCATTTTGAACCTCTCCAACACCTTCTCTATGTATGAACCCATAAATTCTGCATGGCGTCCATATTCATTGCGCACATAATGCACTCCCATATTACATGTGCTCCACCAATTCTATACCCCGCAGTTCCAATATTCAGTATGCACACTCCAAGAACTGATATCTTCCATGCACCATAAGTAATGCACCACACAATGCCAAAATTTAATACGCACATACTACGCATCAATACTTAGTGCACATGAGTACTTTCTTCACTCAACTGACTTTTCCATATCTTTAGCTTGCGACCCCATGACTATCTTTAAAATTCTCGCCTCGCCAACTTCATGTTGATCTCCAACCCATACAAGTCCAATGTTGAATCAAGAGCTCTGATACCACCTTGTAACATCCCCAACTCACTCTGAGCCATGTCACATCAAATTTTGAACTCTAATACCACTTTGTAATTTATCCATCCTCCTAGCTCAGTTCCGTTACCACATTGTAAAGTCTCCACTACTGCAACTTGCTAATTAAATCTTTGATATTAATTCTTTCTTTTGTGGAAGTAACTCATTGAAATCAACAACACACAAAACTGGCCTTGTGCTACGCACATCTATGTTTACCTAGTGCATGCAAACTGATCTCCTACTGCGTGCAACCACTATGTCTTAGAAATCCTGCACACTGAACAATCATTGTCTGAGCCGCATTGACTGTCCCTTAGCATGCATGACATTTCTAGATTCACGCTAGAACCCATACGATTACCGTTGAAGTTTCTTAACAAGATAACGACTATAACAACATAATGAATTCATAATACAACTACGTGTGCAACCATTCCTATGCCACACGTGGGGTCTGTCCCATTCACGTGTGCAGAATGATACCACTTTGCATGTGCAATGATTCAAGCCTTGCCTCAAAATCCCATAACCGTTACCAGAAAATTATCTAACAGGAAACATTTAATAACTACCATGCTCTACATATGAAACAATTATGTAAAACTAACAATACATGCACAAACCGACATAATTATGTACCAATTCCATAAACAAAAATAGCATAAGCATTCACAAGTTGAACAATATATAAACAAATATAAACTGTCATGGTCCATGCCTTGTATATGAAACAAACATGCAGTTCTACAACACATATAATTCACGCACACACACACACACACACACACATATACCAACTGTAACACATAATATATATAACATGTATATGCACATTACTTAGAGAATAATACACATAAGAAGACACTTATCTTTTGTTGTAATCCACCAAATACGCACAGACCTTAGGTGTTCATCCCATCCATAGATTCTGTCGCTCATAACTCTCAGCAACAGGTCACCCTCGAGCTGGGGCTTAAACTACACAAAGGAAAAGGATTCCTAAGCCAAGCTAAGGTCTATCAATAGTCAAAACACTCAGACAAAGGTGATAACCCCAACAAATGGACTATAGTTCCTCATTCCCCATATGCCTATCCCACCCTAGGAAGTGTGCCCCTTCTCTGCTCAACAGTCCTTTGACTGCCCCACTTCACTTCCAAGGCTTCAAAAACATGCCTAATAGGAAGTGTTAGAGCCCTGTAGTTGCAATTGGGAACCTTGGGAAAGCAATTACCAACAGTTCTCTCGCCTGGAGAGAATTCCCACAGGCCTGGCAACCCACTTCTTTGGAAAACATGGGCATGATAACCCGCTTCTTTGTCCAAGATGAGCTTGACAACCCACTTATTCAATAACGCATGGGATTGACAACCCACCTCTTCAATAGCGCACATGCCTTCCCAAGAACATGGTTAAGTGATGGAAGCAAGTTACAACAATATACAAATGCCTCACATAGGAAAGTTGGTCTGCATGATGAAGGAATGAGTGAATCCCTGCAATATACACTAAGGCCCAACAATATATTTGCATGATTATAACTGTACACTTCTCACCTTAAGAGATAATTTTCTCCACTTGGTTACCCATTCCCATTCCTTAGGAACTTAGGATAAATACATATCCCATAATTATACTTTTGGAAATATTATTAAAAAATTGCCTTTAAGCTTCACATCTCTTTCCCATTCTAGTGGAGTTTTAGCCCCCCGTCTCTTTTCGTCTAATTGTTCTGTGCATAGTGATATGTTTTTATTAATATTTGTGTGCATTTACATTTTACAAAAATAGGCACACTGGTCTTTGTTGCAATCTAGTCTCTCCAACCTAATAACCACACAAGCACTTTGGCATCAATATACATATATACAAAGGCTCTTCGGCCCCAAAAATATACTGGCTACAAAAATGGTCGGGTGTGCATTTTGAAGTGATCCTCATGCACTTACTCATGTAAATATATGAAACGAGCATGCACTCTTCCCTTGGTTAGTGTGCATGACAATATTCAAACACTTACTCAAGTGAACGTAAAGTTATGAAACATGCGCACACTCTTCCTTTGGTTTGTGCGCATGACAATCCTCACACACTTACTAAGGTGCGCACAAAGTTATGAAATGGACGTGCACACTGCCCTTGGTTCACGCACGCTAAATTGTACCCAAAACTTGTGCATCCACAACTCACCATCCTATATGTACATTTACATTTACATTACAATTGGGGTTCATCCTAGGGGTATTACATGAGGAGTTGACCAAGTTTGTGCAAATTTTGATTGTCTCGATTATCAAAGGTAGTCAGGTGGATTCTTGTGTTAGTACCTGGTAGACCAGTGCTATGAGTAGAGGGTGATTCACATCATACATATTATTTTGGGACCCTGGTGTATTTACCACTTATAGGTCGGTCCAAGAGAGGTTCATAGGGAGGGACTTTGCAGACGATGTGTTGAGATATTTTTTGGATGATGTATGGATTATTGCAGTAGGATTATTAGGGATTTCCCCTTTGATACCTGAAGATTATGTGTCATTTATTCCCTATTAGTTTGTAACCACACAAAATTCTCTGGGATGTTTGATTTTAGAGTTGGTTTGGTTGACTTCACTGAGATACATTGGAATGGTATGATATTCAATAGTAGGGACGATTCTTTGAGGCATTAAAACTTGTGGATGCATGAGTGGAGGATGCAGTCTAGGTAAGAGGATCATATATTTATGATCAAAGTGTTGCAACGTAAGCATGATGGGTCCTTTTTGGTGATAGTATGGGACCCTAGAATTTTATGGGTTGACAATTTGGCAATTGGTATAGATGGGAGAGACAATTTTTACTTTTAGGAGGCCCCTTGTGTTAGCTTTGGGTTTTTGTTATATAAGTTTCATGGTGATAATTAGTGTCTACATTTTTGTGTCCATTTTTTGGCGGTCCTTGGTTTTCGTATCAATTTATGGGTGGTTTTTTGGCACATGGTTTTTCACCGATGGTTTTCTATTTCCAGTTAAGAAATTAGGGTTGTTGACTAATCCAGGTCATTGGATTAGGGTTTTGGATACCTCTGGATCCTATATGTATATTGTATTATAAACAATGTATGATAGGAATGAATATATAATATGATGTTTTTCCCGGTTTGGGTTTCCAGGAGAAAAATCTTCGTGTAATGTGTGTATTTTCCATTGTATATTTTTTGTTCTTTTATTGAAAATTTGTTTGCATTAAATTATTATGCAAGGTTAAAATATACATTTGGTATCTGAGAAATTATTAGCTTTAGGGGGACGCCTTTGTGGTCAAGTGAAAAGAAATGAAGAGTAGTTCGAAAATAGAGATTGAGAAATTTAATGGGAAAAGTTTTAAGCTGTGGAAGCTCAAGATGGAAGATATGTTGGTAGATAAAGATCAATGGATCATGGTGGATCTAGGTACTGCACCTACAAGAACATAAGTAGATGACTAGAAAAATATGGATCAGAAGGCGAAGAGAAAAATATGATTGTGTCTCTCAGATTTAGTATTACTAGATGTGTTAGGAGAAGCTACAACCAAGGAGTTATGGAATAAGTTAGGGAACTTGTATCAGTCTAAGTCCCTGGTAAATAAACTATTCTTGCAAAAAAGTTGTATAAAATGACAATGAGAGATGGAGACTCGGTGACAGAGCATATGAATAGATTCAATACTATGGTAAGTTAGTTATTATCTGTTGAGATTAAAATTT
>JZKD02S1891796.1:248605-272439 GCA_000966675.3 Picea glauca
TGTTGTATATGCATGTGCATTTTCCTTCATGTCCAAATACCTTTATCAATCTTGCGGTCCAAAACCCATGACTAGGGTTGACATCAATGACAACAATCAATCTTCCAACATAGGATGGTTTGAGGAGCAATGGTGTTGCTAAAAAGAGTTCGGATTGGAACTCTATATAAGATGGAAGGAAGCATTATTAATGATGGGTGTAATAGTTCCATTGTTTATGATATTGGAGCAGCAGAAGAAAAGACTCCTACAGTCTCTGGAGAAAATTTTATTCCATGGAATCAAAGATTGGGGCAGATTGGAGAGAAGCGTCTTCAACTACTACATGGTAAAGGTATGGTTAAAGGTATGTATAACTGTTCTCTATATTTTTATTTCTATGAACATTGTGTATATGGGAAGCATAATTGGGTAATATTCCCCTTTGGTGCAACAAGGGCAGAAGGAATTTTATAGCTAGTGCACAATGATGTGTTTGGACCTGTGTCGGTTCCATCATTGGGAAAATCTGTGTATTATGTATCATTTATAGATGAATTATTGAGGAATACTTGGATATATTTCCTGAGGAAAAAATCTAAAATCTTTGACATGTTTAAAGAGTTTAAGGATCTTGTTGAGAATCAAACAAAGAAAAGAATTAAGGTGCCAAGGATAGATAACGGTGGAGAGTTTTGTGGGAATGAATTTGAAGAATTATGTAAGAAGTGCGATATATCAAGGTAGAATACTACTCCATATACACCTCAGTAGAATGGAGTTGTAGAAAAGATGAATAGGATGCTGATGGAAAAAGAAAGGTGCACGCTTACTGGTGCCGGGTTAGGGAAAGAATTATGGGAAGAGGAAGTGGGCATTGCATGTTACCTGGTCAAAAGATCACCCTCATCAGCATTGGATGAAAATAATCCACAAGAGGCACAGATTGGTAAGAAACCTTCTCTCACACATTTCAAGGTATTTGGTTGTGAGGCCCATGTTCGTGTTCCAAAGGAAAACATGAGTAAGCTAGATAAGAAGGCTGAAAAGTGTATCTTTATTGGGTATAAATATGGTCTCAAAGGTTATAAGCTTTGGAACCCAAAAACTAAGAAGGTTGTGTATAAAATAGATGTGGTATTTAGAGAAATGAAGGATGTTTTCAAAAAGGAAGTCCTACCAAGTAAGGAATAACCAGATAAAATAGAGTTTGAGCCAAAGGATGATGAATCAGACTCTACAGAAGAACATGAATAATAATAAGAAGATCCTCATACTCCAATATTGAGGAGATCAGTGCATTAAAAAAGGATACCAGAAAGGTATAATCCACCTGATTTTTGTTCAAATTTTGCTTTGCCTATTACTGATGATGATACTAGAACTGTTAGGGAGGCAATGGATTCAGAGGATGTAAAACTTTGGAAAAAGGCCATGGTTGAAGAAATGATAGCCTTGGATAATACTAAGGCTTGGGATCTAGTGGAGTTTCCAACTGGAATAAATCCCATTGGCAGAAAATGGGCATTTTAAAAGAAGTTGAATGCAGAAGGAAAAGTGGAGAAATACAAAGCTCGGTTAGTAGCAAATGGTTATTACCGGGTTGAGGGAATTTATTTTGGTGAGATTTTCTGTTATCTGTTGTTGTTGCGTTTTATTTTGAAGTAGAAGAGATGGATGTGAATACAACATTCCTACATGGGGATCTAGAAGAAGAAATCTACATGAAGTAACCATAAGAGTTTGTTGTGAAGGGAAAGAATGAGCTGGTATGTAAGCTGAAAAAGTTCCTGTATGGTTTAAAACAATCACCAAGGACGCGGTATCAAAAATTTGATACTTATATGCTGGGACTTGGCTTCACAAGAAACAAAGAGGATCACTGTGTGTATTTTAAATTAATTGGTGATCATTTGATTTATTTGATCTTGTATGTGGATGGCATGTTGCTGATAGGAAACAACAAGGAGATTACCCAGTATGTGAAAACTAAGTTGTCCTCTAAATTTGACACGAAGGATCTTGGTGCTGCAAATTTTTTTTTGGGCATGGAAATTAAAAGAGATCAGAAAGAAAAGAAACTTTGGTTAAATCAAAGAAAATATTTTGAGAAAATATTGCAGAGGTTTAATATGCAGGAATGTAAATTGGTCAGGGTCCCTATTCCTGTAGGTGTAAAGTTATCTGCGGATCAGTGTCCCAATACACATGAAGAGGAGGGGGACATGTCTCATGTTCCATATGAGAGTGCAGTTGGTAGTTTTATATATGCAATGGTCTGTACTAGACTAGACATTGCACATGAAGTGGGAGTTTTGAGCAAGTATATGTCAAAACCAGGGAAGGAGCATTGGAAAACAATAAATGGGGTTTTCAGGCATTTGTGTGGCATTTCTAGCTATGGATTGTGCTACCAAGGAAGACTAGGATTGGACAAAGTGTTGGACATACATGGATTTGTGGATGCAAACTGGGTTGGAGATCTGGATCATAGGAGATCTACAAGAGGGTATGTGTTTAACCTATTTGGAGGAGCAATCAATTGGATGAGCAAAAGACAGTCTGTAGTGGTACTTTCAACTACAAAAGTTGAATACATGATATACACTCATGCAAACAAGGAAGCAATATGGTTACAAATATTATGTTTAGGTATTGGGTTGGTACAACAAGATTTAAGGATAGATTGTGACAGTCATAGTACAATTTTTTCTGGCGAAGAACCTGACTTATCATTCAAAGACAAAGCATATTGATGTTCAATATCAATTTGTGAGAGACATGTTTGAACAAAAGAAGGTGTTGCTGATGAAGGTGGACACTTTGAATAATCTTGCAGATTCCTTAACAAAATCTCTGAGCATTGAGAAGTTCTCTTGGCTTAGAGGATCTATGGGCACTGCTTCCCTAGATTGTTGACTATGTAACCCTATAACCCCATGTATGCAAAGAAAAAAAAAAGTGGGAGAATGTTGGGTATGTGTTATATTCTTTGCATGGTGAGAATTAATGTCTACGTTTTCATGTCCATTTTTGGGTGGTCCTCGGTTTTCATATCCATTTATGGACAATTTTTTGGTACATGGTTTTTTGCTGATGGTTTTCTATTCTAGTTAAGGAATTAGGGTTGTTGAATAATTCATGTCATTGGACTAGGTTTTTGGATGCCTTTGGATCCTATATGTATATTATATTGTAAACAATGTATGATATGAATGAACATAAATATGCTGGTTTTCTTGGTTTGAGTTTCCAGGAGAAAAATATCTATGTAATGTGTGTATTTTCCATTGTATATTTTATTTTCTTTTATTGAAAATCAGTTTGCAGTAAATTATTGTCCAAGGTTAAAATCTACAGTTAGTACATTGTAGGGCAGTATTGTGGGTGGTAGGTGCTCCACATATTTTAGATTGGTTTGGGACCCATGGATCATTATTAGTTTCAGTTTGGTTAATTCTGTTGTTCCTTTGGGTGTGTTGGCATTGCTTGAGGACAATAAATCTCTGGGAAGGGAGGACTGTCATGTTCCCATTTTTGGGTTCTCCTGTTCTGCAATTGGAGATGATTTTCGAGGCTTGTCGTTGAAGAGAAAGGGAGTAAGGGGGTTTATTTGATGTCACCTATATAGGAGATGTTATGTTTCTAAAGTGACATTTAATTAAAATATAATAAAGTAACTTTAATATTAATAGTTGTTAAACATAGTAAAGTGACTTAATCTTTAGTTGAAAATTAAAAAGGGGGAATAAGGGTCATATTTGATTTAGTCAAAAGAAGAAAGTTCTAAAAGGGCATGGAGGAAGAATAAAATGATGGGTATCTCTTCAATTTGGAATTATGTTTTTGTTTGATCTCTTTGGAGTGCTCTTGGAGCCAAGGTTTTCGTTAGTTTTTTTCGTAAAACCCTTCCGTTGTAGTTTAGTTTCGGTGGTGCAATATCCACCCTAGCTAGACAAGGAAGGAGGAACCATCCTAGATCTTCATTGAGATTCTTCTTGTGATTTGACTTCAATTTTGGTTTGTAGCAATTTGGATGAAAAGCTTATGGAACTTCGAGGGTTTGATCTCATCTATTGAGGAGGCCATGGAATGATTCTAGGTTTTTGGTTTGATATTGTGTGTTTTTCATTGATGTATTGTGACTTCCATAGAAACCATTGGATTTTTGTATTAAGATCTTCATTCATAATAAAATACTCCATGATTCTCTTCTATTCCATTTATATCTAGATATCTTGCAATATGTTTGATGAAATACCTTCTAGTAGAATGAATGCAAGATATTTGAAGAAAAATGACAACCATGAATGGAAAATTTGCATAGAATATCATAATATCCACCATAACTCTTGTGAGGATATTACATAATTTTGGTACAACATATCCTCCATAATTTATAAAAAAATTCCCCATTTCTAGTACTTTATGGATATAATCCTCCATCCATCACATCTCCCTTGAAAGGGACTATAAACATTCAAGCAGTGGAGGACAACATATGGAACCAACAAAAGGTTCTCAAATTATTGAAGGATAACTTGGTTATGGCACAAAATAGGATGAAACAACAAGTAGATCAACATCACAGTGAAAGGGAATTTGAAGTGGGGGATTGGGTATTTTTGAGGCTACAACCATATAAATAGATGCCCCTCAAGCAACAAAAGAAGGAAAATAAATTAGCATCCAAATATTATGGCCCCTATCAGATGTTGAAAAGGATTGGAAGTATGGCTTGAAAATTGGATTTACCTCCATCTTCATGTGTACATCCGGTCTTCCATGTTTCTTGTTTATATAAGGTTATCAATGAAAACATCCCAGTCCAAACTATTTTACTAGAGATTAATGAAGAAGGGAAAATCATACTAGAACCATAAACAATTATTGAAATAAGGATTAGGTGGCTGTGAAATTGATCAATTACTGAGTACCTCATCAAATGGAATAATCTATCATTGGAAGAGGCAACATGGGAAGATGAGTTATTCATGCAAAACCACCCACAATTTTTCAATTGTTGAGGAAACCACTTGTTTGCAGGGGAGAGGGATGCTAATCCCTAGAAAAAGCCCCATGTTAAGTATAAAATCCCTTAGTAATCCCTAGATATTGAATTATTACATTTCTAGTGTTATATTTATATGTAGAATATAACCCTTCATTGTACCCTTTCATTATAATTGTAACCTTTTTCTCCTACACACACACACACACACACACACACACACGAGACCTAGTCTTAGGATCATCTCATCTCATATTTTACATTGAATATATTGTAAAATGAGTTTTCCCCCTTGAAGTGGATTGCTATTCATTGACTTTTTATCATTCTCAAGGTGTTGGTTCATAACAAGCAACATTGTCTTCAAGGTTGGAGATGAGGAAATTGGTGAAGAATATTTGATACTTCCCATATAACATATTCAAGCTATCTATCCTTCCCTTGGATAAAATATTCCTAGATGGTGCATTGACAGAGATGACACTCACTTTTTTCCAAAACAACCCCCGACTACAATCAAATGGAACCCTCCTCATCTAGTTTGGGAAGGCTAGTTTGAACTTTATAATTGGACTTGGCCACTTTCCTCAAGAAAGACACATGAAATATTGGGTAGAGCTTAGAGTGATTGGGCAAAGTCAATTTCTAATCTACCAAACCAACACATTTGAGTATATTATAGTGTTTATAATAATTAGGTGCTAACTTAAAGTGATTCTCTCCTTGAGTGATGTCTGCATATAGGGTTGGAAGCTCAAGAACACTTGATCCCATTCTTCAAACTGGTGTTCAAAGTATATTGATTGGCTTGTTGCTTCATGTGGTTTTTGATCAACACCAAATCATCCTTTAGGGTACAAATATTGCCATCAGTTTTTTCCACCTCCTAAACCTTAGAGAGTCTTCGTGAATACGAGATCATTGATGGGGGCTGTTGTCCAGATATTTCCTAAAGGGGGTAATTTTGGTAGCACCATGATAGGTGTTATTGTACCACCATTCGAATAGGGGTAACCACTAGACCTATTGGGGTTTCTAGTTCAAGGAAAATAATGTAAATAGGCTTCCAAACACTTGTTGATTTGTTTTGTCTAGCCATCTATGTGGGGGTTATATGTTGTACTGAGATTCAATTGGGTGCCTTGAAGTTGAAACAACTCTTGCCAAAAAATGCTAGTGAAGGTGGAGGCATGGTTATTTACAATTGATTTAGGCAATTTGAGGAGTTTAAAAATAGTGTTCATGAATAATTGTGTTAATGTGGAGGCCTTGAATGGTTGATGTAAGGCACAAAAGTGAATCATATTTATAAATGCAATCAACAAATACTATGATCACTAATTTGTTGCCTAATTTTGTAATCACATAATGAAATCCATTAAAATGTTAGTGCACATGGAATCTGGAATGGATAAAGGTTGTACTACTGTTAGAGGGTTTACCATTTCCCCTTTGTGTTGTTTTCAAATACCACATTTTCTCTTATCATTTTCATTTTGAGTTGTTTGAAATGACGCAATTTTTTAGCAACTTCTTCACCATAAAAATTCCAAATTACAAAATAGAAGTATTTGCAATAACCTTGTCACAAGTTCTTACAACATAAAATAATTTTAGATTATAATGTTTTAAATAAACACTTCACTTTTCATCACGACAAAAAGAAAGAGAAAATACGTTTCTTCAATTTGATCCTCAATTATTTGAGGACATGAATATTTCTTACAACTTCCTTACCATAAAGGCTACACAAAATATAGTGAATTCTTTTACAGTTGGACATATGGCCATGCTTTTTTAGGCTTTAAATATGTAAACAAATTGTAGATCATTACATTTGGAGTGAATATTTCACTAATAATTAAGATGTAAAGTATAAAGAAAGACAAAGCATGTAATAATTATTTTTGTTCTTAATCATTTGAAAGTATGAATCTTCTTACAACTTTCTCCCTATAAATGTTGTAAATAGTATGTTGAAAATTATTATAATTGTACATATTATCATAATTTTTTAATGATATCATTAATGTGAAACAAAATCCAAACATATCAATATTACAAAATAACTCATTAAATAATGTTTTTTAAGCTTTTGCAGTTTATTAAATTATCTATAAATTTTTTTTATGTCCTTTAAATTTTCTCCCTATAAATGTTGTAAATAGTACGGTGAGAGCTATTATAATTGTACATATTATCATAATTTTTTAATGATATCATTAATGTGAAACAAAATCCAAACATATCAATATTACAAAATAACTCATTAAATAATGTTCTTTAAGCTTTTACAGTTTATTAAATTATCCATAATTTTTTTATGTCCTTTAAACTTTTGCAGTTTATTAAATTATCTATAAATTTTTTATATCAAAGAGTATTTAGTAAAGATTTTATGAATAATTTAATAAATAACAATCACAAGTTAAAACAACTCACAAAAATATAAACATGTATAAATCATATTTCTAGGATCTTGTCTACTTTCATTATGTGAACATGTATACATCATATGCTTGTAACATTTCAAGTACCTTTCTAATAAGTTTATTTTTCCAAGGAAGATTTCGTAGGGAAACCTAAAGGATGCTTCCCCATATTCATGGATGAAATAACTAATAAACCTATTGATATAGACTAGTGCAGCTAACTTGGGGATTTGATCTGAGCACCTAGAACCTATATACATTTATGTTAATGAAATAGGTACATCCTATTGAACACACCCCTTTAAAAAAGATTTAACGGTCAATTTTCTCCAAACAAAGTGTGGTACAACTAATCCAAAATAAAGTTCGAGGTAAAATTCATTACAAAAGATTAGTTGAGTTGTTGATTAACACACTTTTGCTATTAATACTAATGTTGTTGAGATTTTGACAAGTCAATAGAATTCTTAATTCATATCTCTATCTCTTGTATATTTGTGACGATACATACATTTTTTCTTAATATTTGGTATTTTGTTTTGTTTATCTCAATTAACATAGATCTCTTTAAATTTGGGCTTCATATTTGTTCATAAAAGTTGATGTCAATGAACATGATTTTGAATTTTTTTTAATTTCTAAAAATATCTAGTCTACATAAGCTTCATATTTTTCCTAAAAATCAATATCAATATAATTTTTTAAACTCTTTTAATTTATATAAATATGCTTAATTATTTTATACATAATAAAATAATAAATAATTAAATACTACCATTAATTTGAACATAGTTAGACCTCAATTGTCCATACCATATCACACAAATACTACAATTAGTTTGGACACAGTGAAACCTCAATTGTCCATACCATGTCACACAAATACTACAATTAGTTTAGTTTGGACACAGTGAAACCTCAATTGTCCATACCATGTCACACAAATACTACAATTAGTTTATACATAATAAGACCTCAATTGTCCATACCATGTCACACAAAGCATAAATAAGTGTACTGATTATCATATTACAATTATTAAGTTAAAACTTACATATTGTCAAATTTTACACCTAATAAAATAATAGATATTCAAACGCTACAATCACTTTGGACTTGGTGATATCCCAATTGTCCATACCATGTCACACACCAAAAAAAAAAAAAGGAAGTATAAGAATTATCAAATTTATTATTATAATTTAAGTTAAAACTTACATATTGTTATGTTATAAAAAGTGTAAGAATATGATTGAATAACTTGGAAATACAAATTTTAAGTTCCCTTTAATTTTATGAGTAAACAAATTATAGAATTTGCTTTGTTTTATTAAAAAAAATAGTTAAAATTTATACTATAAAAAGAGGGTTGTAGTCTTTTTCATGCAATACTTTAACCCTTCTTTATGTCTTTGATTTCACATGCTAGAAATTTGTTACACTCACAAGGTGCCATATTTGAAATACTTCTAGCTTCGACGAAAGAGATAACCTTGCCTCGCTATCAAGCATTTAAATCCTAAAATCTAGGCCCTCGAATCTTGAAACCACATTTATCAACCATCCTCTGCTCCCTACTATACAAATTAAGTCGCAAATGAGAGAGGGTGGAGAAAGTAATTCATCATCGTTTCTTCATAAACACTGGGAAGGAAGACTCGCTGTGACACCGCACATGATTCCCATGCATAAGGTTATAATTCTTTTGGGGGACATGGAATATTGTCCTCTCATTTACCACACATCGCCCTAGGTTTAGCCTTGTACCTTGGTTTTCTTATGCATATGCTATCTCATTTCGGAGACGAAGCACATGAAACAAAGCTATACAATCAAAATATTTTATGTTCTACTTGATCCTCTGAGCTAGATGAGATAAAGGAGAGTGGTTTGATACTATTTTTCTTTGAAATGATTGAAGGGTAATCATGGAATCACCTACCATAGTAATTTCCTTGGCTTGATGAGCTTTGAAAATAAGGATCCCTTTATAAAGAACTTAGGCCTTAGATTATTTGTTCATGGTTTATCCAATTCCCCAAGCAAACTCAATTTCTAGATTTCCTCTAGAGTTATAAATGACTCCCCCCACTCATGTCGCCTCTTACAAAATTTAATTTTATTACAAATGTATTGAAAATGGAAATTGTTGTCTTTGTAGAGAAGGTGGTGCAAGAGAAAGTGGTGTTTTTCATCCTCTATATTTGATCCATGATCTTTTCATCGATGAGACTTATTAAAAAATTGTATTAAATGAGCATAAATTGAAGTGCACCATAAAAAAAGAATATCTCAATAATGAAGTGATAGAAGCATCAGATCTAAACAAAAAAACTTGATAACGGGGTTCGTCCCTGGTGGACTACGTCTGCAGGTCATGCTCTCAAATGGGTAAGTCTTTTTATTAACTCAACAAAAGAATTTGGCAAAATACATAAGTATACCTCATTCTGGAGTTAAGATGCAGAAGATTTGCTCAGATCAGAAAAAAATAGCACCACTGAATTCATGATATCAAATTACCCAAAAACAACTGTCTCCACACCTCAATCTGAGTCTGGCATTTCTAGGCCCTTGAGAAAATTCATCTCGGTTTCTGTGCATGTACCTGCAATTAATTCATGGGAAAATTTCTCGAAAATTGTGCTCTGTTTGTATGGCCGTGCCTTGGTCTGACCCCCGAACTATGGCAGACTTGACTTCTTAAGTAATAACGGAGGGCGGATGTACCAACATAGCCATTAGGCTAGTTGGTTGGTAGAGTTATATTAAAAACATAGTAGTTGGGGGAGGTCCTGGAGTCAAACCCACGGGCCTCCCCTTTTGGCACTTTGTTACAACAAACCCCAAGTTGGTGGCAAATTTTATATATGGCAAAGAGGTAGTGGTTGTGCCAGATATGCCAGAGCTTTAATCTTGGTGGATCATTGCTAGTCTCACGGACCAGCTAGATTTGGTGGATCTTGCCACTATTTTGGCAGATTGTATTTATTATATATTTTTATTTAGAAATTTTTTTGTTAGCCCTCATTGGGAATTTCCCTGTTGCCACATGGCAACCCATGAATGGGCCATGTGGTAGCCACGCATTGGCCCATGTGACGACCACTCATTGAACCACTTCACCTTCTTGCACAGTCACTGCCACATCATCTCTTCCTGGTCAGTTGGCCATGTCACCAGACATGTAGCTGTACGGTCTGCCACATGGTTGTACAAACTGCCACATGGAAACTTTTCATTGGTCCACGGATTCACCTGAAAAGTCCAAAAATGAGTGACACATGGCATCCTTTGGTGCTGCCACATCACCATGCTAACGTCAACATGACATGTATTGCCCTCTACATGTCCCAGGTATACTATACAGATGATGACATCATTCGTAGGGTGCTGACGTCTGCAGTACGGATGTTGACTCATGCATGCTAACTGGGCTAGGTTGACCAAAACTTTGACCGCGGATATATTTTGATCTGTAACTCTGTTTGATGAGATGTTTACATCGTTGGAAATCTTGCGACATGATCTTCACAATAATTCCACTTTCAATGAGTTTTGAGGGCTTTGAATGTTTTTCCCTTTCTCTTTCTGCTGAGGCCATTATGAGCTTCTTGAGTTGCTTCTGCGAATTCTGAGTTATCCTTAGTCTCCTCTTGATCCTTTTTGGATCACGCCTTCCCATTGAGAGCTTTTAGGACCACCAAAATATTTCATCAATCAACATATCAGTGTTGGAAGAGCTCCCTCACCTTGTCCTTCTCAATCCACTTTTCCTTGCTTGGATGTGTGCCCTTTAAGCCCACTCGAAGATAATCAACATCACCCCTGCATGAAGTCCTCGTCCTTCTATCCAAGATGATATCTTCCTTCAACCCATCCAAGTACTCATGAGAAAACACATCAACTTAAGGTATTGAAACTTCTTCACCTTGATCCATGATCATGGGAGGCTAATTTTTTTTCTAGTTTTCCACATTTACAATTGAGTAGATCTGCATATAAGGTGGAAGATATAGATGAAAAGAATTGGTACCACTTTTCTCCAAAATAGTGAAGGGTCCATATCATATGGGCTTGAGTTTCTTTCCTTCACCCTTCAATCTCTCCTTGATGATGTGAATCCATACCTGGTCTCCAACCTTGAACTAATGATCAACCCTATGTTTTTCATGTTGAGCTTTATACTGTGCTTGAATTTTCTCCAATAGTTCCCTGACTGCTTGATGTACCTGCTGGATCCTCTGAATGAACTTGCAGGATCTTCCTTCATTTATTTCTTCATTTGAATCAACATCTCTCCCATACATCAAGTCCAAAGGGACCTTAGGAAAATACCCAAAACATGTCTCAAAATGTGAACAATGAGTGGAGGAATGTAAGGCCCGATTGTAAGCATGTTGTACATAGGGTATCTGTTCATCCCATAACTTGGGATTCTTGCTGTAGTATCCTCAAAGAAAAATTACCGTTGTTTGGTTAACAACCTATGTCTGTCCATCAATCTGTGGATGAAAAGCAATGCTCCTCTTCAACTTGGTGTCCATCATTCTCCACAATCTTGTCCAAAAATCCCCAAGGAATCGAGTATCTCGATTCGAGATAATGGATGTGGGTAACCCAAAGTGTACCCAAACATACTGAAAGAAGATATTAGCAGTCTGCTCAATAATGATCTGGTTTTTACATGGAATTAAGATACACATCTTGCTAAACTTATACACTACAACACACAAATAGTCATGACCCCTTTTCGACATTGGTAAACCCCCTACAAAATCCATGGAGATACTTTCCCATGGATGGGATGGAATAGGAAGTGGTGAGTATAACCCCAATTTTCTATTAGTGATCTTACAAGTAGAACACATCACACACCCCTTTACATATTTAGTTACAATTTCTTTCATCTAAGGCTAATAACAAAGCCTCTGTAGATGAGCCATAGTTTTTCCTACCCCAAAATGTCTAGGCACAATAGAAGTGTGAGCTTGCCGTATTACATGGACTCATTCACTTGTAGGAATACATAACTTTTCAAGATGGTAGAGTAGCTTTCCCTGTAGACAATAGATCTCTACCTGTGCATCATGGGTTAGCTTCTCAAATACTTCTTTAAAATCTTCATCAATGACATATTGTTCCACATAGCTATAATGAGATAAATAAGCATTCTTCAAAATAATAGAAGAAACAATAGGAGGTCTAGAAAGCATATCAACTACCTTGTTACTTGTAACCTTTTTGTATTTGATTACCAAATGAAATTATTGAAGAAAGGCCATCCATCTGCAATGTCGAGATTGTTGCAGCTTGGTTTTTTCTTGGAGATACTGTAAGGGTTGATGATCTATATGTATGAATGTTTCCTTCCCTAACAAGTAGTGCTTCCATTTCTTTATGCTTTGAACTAATGCATACAACTCTTTATCATACGTAGGATAGTTAACAACAACTTGGTTAAAAGTTTTAGAGTGGTGTTGACGGGCATTTACAACACACCGTTCACTGGAAAGGAACAGTCTGGTCCGAGGTTATCTAAATAACCCAAGACGTTTGGAATAACTACCCTTGATGGGTTTAACGACTCTGTTAGCCGATAAAGGGATCTAATATAAACTACGAAAATAAAATAACTAACTATGCATTAATGCATTAATGCATATATACTATATACATTTACTATTCTCACTTTTATATACAACATATACAAATAAACAAGTGCAAGATTTACGAGAAACCTTGTAAACTAAGGTTGGACAAGAGAACCAAATTTCAAGAAAAATTAAATAGATCTAGAACATACTACTAATTTATTTTTAACCTTGAAACTAAAAAATGAAAATAAATGAATGTAAATAATAATGTTTTAACTTAAATAAACAAAGTATTTAAGCTTAAATGTTAATTTACATTCACAAAACATAAAACAATACAAATAGAAAATAATTAACCTATGATTGGCCGGTATTTAAAGATAACTTTTGGTTGTGCCTTCCTATATAACGCTTCTCCAACAACCTATCTGTTAAGAGAAATCTATAGTAGAAGGTTGTGTAATTCTAAGATTGTGACAATGTCATGATGAAAATCACTACGAATGATAATTTAAATCTAATTTAAAATGCAAAAAGAACAACTTTCAAATCATGATTCTTAGTGAATATATAATAGACTAATCAACAATAAGAAAAATCTCAATTGAACAATTATATCTTTACAAATTCGAATTACATGAATAAAATCAATATAATACAAGATTTGAATCAAAATAATACAATCACCAAGACCAAGATAATTAAGATAATAGGTTGTTAAAGATTGACAAAATTAATACATAAATAATAACAGTTAATCATGTATTGATAAAAAAGACTAAAGCTAATTTAAATCAATGCATAATCAATTACTCAAAGACTATGAATATATTATAATGAAAACAAAACCCTTTTACTCACAGGACAAAATCCATTAAGCAATCTAGAATTTCATATTCTTCTTTGAAAATACTGGTCCATTCTCCAAAAAATTCCAACCATCTGTTACTCCTTTTGAAAAGAAAATGTTTACAAAATAAATAATATACAAAAGAAAGGATAAAAATCCTCCTCTGAATTTCTTCAATCTCCTCTCTGGCTCTGAACTTTCTCATATATTTATGTGATGAATGAACAATCTGGGCATCACTAACAATTTCTGCCACTTAAAATTTGCCTCGGAAAGAGACCACAATATCTATCAAATCACGCGTTTTTTTGGAAAACATTACTCTAGTAAGCTAAATGGGCCTGTTCTGCAAACGGGTTTTCAACCGTTTCTTGATATTCCTCACGGTTTGGATGCAATCAATCCCGCAAAATTGTCTGTCTATTCTTGAACGCATTTCCAAATCCTATATTTGGGTGCTGATAAATTATTTGTAGCAATCCAATGTTTTCTTTGGATCAATTATCTTGAATGTATTTAGATAAGAAAATCAATCCATGATCAGATCCTTACTAAATATCTAATAATAGAAACTTGTGAAACAAAAATAAACCAATTTAATAACCTAAATATAAAAATTGTGAATGAAACAAAATCTAGAACAATAAAATTAAAAATGAATTTGAACTAAAAGATAATTATAAGTTGTAAACAAATATTGGTTATATTTACCTTTCAAATATGATCTTAAAATTTTAGAAGTTTCAAGTTGATGGAGAAGAGAAAAATATTAATTTTGGGTTTCTACAAAATCAAACAAATGATAAATAATTACCTTTTTTTTTTTTAATTTATTTTGAAATGAGATGCAAAATGACAAAAAAATTTAATTAATTAAACCCACCAAATGATTTTGTGAAAATGAGAAATCAACCAAGATATTATTTGATGAAACATTGAACCCATTATTCAAAATAGTCAAATTTGCTAATGAGCAAAAGACGAAAACATAATTATAATTTAAACGAAAGTAAACAATTGATAAAAAATAATATTTTCATTTAAATAATTAAGATTTGTATGATCATCTCTCCTTCATTCACATTTGAACAAATGTGAACAAATGTCATAGAAAAGATGTGTCACAATAAGATTTCTTCTTGTACAATCATTGTTATCAATCCATGTCTTCAACCAAGCCATTCTCATAGTAGATAAATTCAATAAGGAAGAGGTAATAACAAACTCCCAAATTATGAAGCTCGTCCATCAACATCAAAACTTTGTAGAAAGAAAAACGAAATGGAATTTGAATTTCATGAAATTCAAACCAAACAAAAGAAAAGAATATTAACTCAAACCAACCTTGAAACAAAGCAAACCAATACCAATCCAATCAAGTAAAATGGAAACAAACAAATAATCCAAGTAAAATTTAGAGGGACCCTGGATTTTGATTAAAGAAAAAGAAGGGGGTTGTTGCGGGAAACCAACAAGTGGTAACAAATAGGCTTACGATATTGCATCAATACTGCACCCATGGCGTATCTTATAGCATCTGTCTCGATCTCGAAAGGCTGTTGAAGATTTGAGAGTGTTAATACTAGTGCGGTACTGATCTTTTCCTTCAAAGTATCGAAATCTTTTTGTTGCTTTCCTCCCCACTGAAAAGTGTTCTTCACACTGGTTAAGGCATGCAAAAGAGATTCTATAAAAGAGAAGTTTGAAATGAATCTCCTCCAGTATTGGACTGCACCTAAGAAGCTCCATATTTTTGTTACACTTTTGGGTTCAGGCCAATTTACAATTACATCAATCTTGGAAGGATCAATTTTCAATTGTTCTCCTCCTACAATATGACCTAAGTACATAGGTGCAGTCTTACCAAATTCACGTTTGGAAAATTTTACATACAACTTTTCCCTTTGCAAAGTATCAAATACTTGCTTTACATGCCTTAAATGTTCATCCCAAATCCCACTAAATATAAGAATGTCGTCTAAATATACAATCACAAAATCATCTAGAAATGGATTGAATACATCATTCATCACACACATGAAGGTTTCCGGAGCATTACAAATCCTAAACGACATAACTAACCACTCAAAAAATCCTTGTTTGGTTTTAAATATATTTTTCCATTCATCATGTTCTGCAACCCTGATTTGATGGTATCCACTGCGCAAATCCAACTTAGTGAAATAAACAACATTCTTTAATTGATCAATTAAATCATCTATACGAGGAAGGGGGTATCAATTTTTCACTGTTATTTTATTTAAGGCTCGGTAATCGACACACATTCTCCATGTGCCATCCTTCTTTGGCACCATCACGATCGGAGAACCACAAGAAGATGAGATGGCACTGATGACCCCTTGATCCAATAAGCCTTGTACCTTCTTTTTGATCTCTGTCATCTCTACAAATAAAATCCTGTACATGCCCACATTAGGAAGAGGAGAATCTTTATGAAGATGTATTTCATGTTGGATTTCCCTCTCAGGAGGTAATCCATCTGGTTCATATAAAATATCATCATACTTAGAAACAATATCAATTAATTGCTTCTTATGAGAAGGATCACATCCTTGGAAAGCGTCGGATGTTCTGACATCTTTTTCCCTTACGACCATGAGTACATATCTCTTATTAGTGTTTATCAGTCTCTTCATTTGTCCTGGACTAACAAGTATTGTGTTTATCCTCATGATGTGGGCTCTAACAACATATTCCACTCCCCCTTTAGTAAGGTGATATTTGTTCTCATGACGAAAGAAGATTGCTTTTATATCATAAAGATAAGGACTCCCCAACACTATGCCACATATATCAAGTGATACAACATCCAAATCCACTTCGTCAATAAACTTTGAAGCAATAGCAAATCTAACCCTACACTGCTTGGTGACATTAAGTTTTTCTTTATCACATACCCAACCAAGAGGATAAGGCTTTGGATGTGGTTTAGTTTCAAGACCCATATTTTTGACAAGTGCTTCAAATATCAAGTTTACTTGGGATCCCAGATCAAATAATGTATCTATCTTAGTGTGTTTAGATATAAATCTTATATGGAATAATTCATTCCTCTTTATTTCATCATCATGAGATTCATTATTGGAATTTGAACTAGCATGAAGAGAATCTTTACCTTGTACTCCAACCGTTGTGATATTTCTTTCGTCTCCTGAATCAAAACCAAGATCTTGTTGCACTATAGCAACAATCTTTGTCTTCCCCTTTCCACCGAACTATTTCGATCTCTTCTTTGAATGTAGTTTCCAACAATGTTCATCATCGTGACCACTCTTCTTTCAATGAGTGCAAGATGGATTTTCTTCTTCTCTCTTTACAGTGGTGGTATTTTTGTCCTTCCTTTTAAACTTCTTAAACTGCTTATGTGGGAGATAGGAAGGTTTCTTTGTGGGATCTTCTTGAACATGCTTTCCCCTATTCTCAAGGTGAGTGGCTTACACACAAACTTCGTCAAGACTAGTGGGGTTAAACAATAGTAAAGTATGATGAATATAACTTTGAAGTGCGCCAATATACTTCATTAAAGTTTCATAAGAATCCAAAGGAATGTTTAAGGCAAGATATTTCTTCCTAAATTATTCTGTGAAACTTTGTATAGTTTAACCCTTACTTTGTCTTAAAGTTTTCTATTCCATCATTGCTTTATGTAAATAACCCAATGGATAAAATTGCTTCCTTATCACTGATTTGAATTCTGACCATGAGGGAAGAAGATTACCACACTTATTTTTGTCCTGAAGTTTTCTTTCCCACCATACGAGAGCGGTGCCCACTACCTTCCAACCGAAGATAAACCAATCACACTTTAACTTCCTCTTCATCATTCTGTTGAACACATAAATATACTTCAACATGCCAGATCCAATTATCTAGCTTTTCAGGATTAACATCTCCATTAAACATAGGTAAAACAAACTTACATGAAGCTTTAATAATGGTTTCTTTAAAGAAATTTAATGGCTAGGATTATGAGAATGCTCAGAGGAAGAAGAGACATAACTTGATGGTGAAGATGGAGGCTCAGGAAGGTCTCCTCCAGCCCCTTGATTCCCTGAAGCATTATCATATTCTTGTGCTTCCTTTTTCTTTCCTTTATTCTTCATCCTCTTTTCGTAGTCTCTATACATTAGCTCGACCATTTCTGACATGTGATAAAATACCATATGGAAGTTTTTCCCCTGTTCATCATGCTTGTCCTCTTCAACAATTTTCTTCCTTCGGGATGCACAACCAACTTCATGATTGAAAATATTAAGAGTTTCTTTCACCCTGCTTATTCTTGGCCCTCGTAAGCATTCACACTCAACAATTCAAGTCAAAGATGACTGCTCTGATGCCAACATGATCCATGATCTTTTCATTGATGAGACTTATTAAAGAATTGCATTAAATGAGCATAAATTGAAGTGCACCATAACGAAGGAATAACTCAATAATGAAGAGATATAAGCATCATATCTGAACACAAAAAACTTGATAATAAAGTTCTTCCTTGGTCCTGCTCTAAAATGGGCAAGCCTTTTTATTAACTCAACAAAAGAATTTGGCAAAATACATAAGTATACCTCATTCTGGAGTTAAGCTATAGAAGCTTTGCTTAGATAAAAAAACAAACAACACCACCGAATTCGTGGCTTTGAATTACCCAAAATAGATTGTCTCCACGCCTCGATCTTAGTCTGACACTTCCAGGCCCCTGAGAAAATTTGTCTTGGTTTCCATGCCTGCACCTGCAATTAATTCATGGGAAAATTTCTCTAAAATCGTGCTCTGTTCATATGGATGCACCTTGGTCTGCCCCCTGAACTCTGGCAGACTCGGCTTCTTAAGTAATAATGGAGGGAGGATGTACCAACATAACCGTTAGGCTAGTTGGTTGGTGGAGCTATATTAAAAGCATAGTAATTGGGGGAGGTCCCGAGGTCAAACCCGCAGGCCTCCCCTTTTGGCTCTTTGTTACAACAAACCCCAAGTTGGTGGCGACTGTTATATATGGAAGAGAGGTAGTGGTTGGGACAGATATGACAGAGATTTAATCTTGGCGGATCATTGCTAGTTTGGCGGACCGACTAGATTTGGTGGATTGTATTTATTATATATATATTTTTTAATAATTTGTTTGTTATCCCTCATTGGGCATTTCCCTGCTGCCATGTGGCAGGCCATGACTGGGCTGTGTGGCAGCCACTCATTGGCCCATGTCACCTTCTTACACAGTCACTACCACGTCATGTCTGTCTGGTCATCTTGCCACATCACCAGACATGTGGATGTACAGTCTCGCACGTGCCTGTATGAATTTCCATGTGGGACCTTTTCATTGGTCCACAGATTTTCTTGAAAAGTCCAAAAATGAGTGACACTTGGCAGCCTCTGGTGCTGCCACATCACCATGTCGACGTCATCATGACATGTGTCACCCTCTGTGTGTGTTAAGTATACTGTACGAATGATAAATTCATCCGTACTAGTGCCGACGTCAGCAGTACAAATGCTGACTCATCCCTGTTGATTGGGCTAGGTTGACCAAAACTTTGACCACAATATTTTTTGATTCGTAACTCCATTTGACGAGCTGTTTATGCTGTTGGAAAGATTGCGACGCCCTCTTTGTGATAATGCCAATTTCAATGAGTTTTGAAAACTTTAAATTTTTTCCCTTTCTCTGTCTGCTAAGGCCATTCTGAGCTTCCTGAGTTTCTTTTGCAAATTTTGAGTTATCCTTAGTCTCCTATGGATTCTTTTTGGATCAATATTATTCGACTTCAATTTTAATAGATTCTTTTGGGTATCACTAAATATGTTTTTATTATTCCATTCTCTATAATTCACATCATAAAACATTATTTTTTTCAAAGAAAAATTATTAATATTGAACTAAATTGTACTTTACAAATATATCAAAATAATAATAACTTGCAATATATTACACAAATAACAACCAACAATTAGAAAAACCCACAAAATAACAACATTCATCTGTAATTTGTTTTTCGAGGAAACGTGCTCGTGAAAAAACCTCCAAATACTTTCCCATGGTCCATGGATGGTAATCGACCTAAACTGTTGGCCCTAATTACAAGGCCTCGCCCTTGAAGAATCAAAAGAGTTGAAGTCATGACCAATAAAAAACATGATAAACTCACATCTAATTCTAGACCAATTGAACTAACCCTCAAAGCTCAACATTCATTTGTAATATTCCTTAAATCAAAGACTTTTTTACTATATAAACATGCATTAGTCATACTATTATAATATTTCATATACATTTAAGTTACTAAAATCAATACATCATATTAGACACACTTCTTTAAATAATATCTAAGGATCACGTTCCTCCAAACAAGGTGTGTTTCATCTAATTTGAAAGCAAATTTAAAGTGGAATTCACTATGAAAACATTAATTGGGTCACTGATTGGAACACTTATTTTATTACTTACAATGTGGTTGAGATTTTGACAAGTCAATAAAATATTTAAGTTATATTTCTTGCTCTTACGACATACACATATTATATTTTTTTATTTTGTAAGTAAGAAAAAATTATATTAATATGAATAAAATATACATAGATATTTGTACTAGCTCAGATGTCAAAAAAAACCATAACAATTCTCTTGAACCAAGAAAGAGCAAAAAAAATTTCCTACTCCATGGAGGAACCAGGGTAAAAAAAATCATAATATTTCTTAAAACCATGAGTATGTGTGACCAACTGGTTGTAAAGAGACTAATAAAATTGCCTATGACTTGGACACAACAAATTTGGAACTGAACTATACTAGAAAAACGGTTAAACATGCTAATATTTTACATGAGGAACTTGAGAGAAAGGTGGACCCGTGACATCCATGTGAGTAGTTTTAGTAGAGGACTTTCCCCATGGTCGGATCGCAACCGGAGGTTGAAAGGAGCCTCCATGACGTTTAGCAATCCAGGTCACCACCATCAAAAGATAAGCGTCCTGATCCTCAAGAGTCTTCATTCTATGCTTCAGTTGGTGAAATTATTCATCTTTAGGCAGTATGCCCATAGCCACCATTGTTTTAGTGTGCCAAAAGAGTTCTAAAGTCTTGAAAATCTCAGAGTTACGAGTTCTAGTGCAACCCAAATATGAGATTATGCCCCCCACATACTGTTCAACTTCCTCATCTTCTTTGGATTCCATGACTAGCTTGACCTCAACTTCCAGTGCAGGCATGGTCGCCTGGTCCTCCTCAGGAAAAAAATCATGATTGAAATCAACAACAACTAAAACTTCCTTAGCAATGTGCGACGAACCAACAAGGGAGGGACAAATCTTCCATCCATGGGGAGCCATGAGAAAGTAAGATAGAGAAGCGAAAGAGATAGACCCAACCTTAACGGAAACATAACTAGACCATTTGCGGAAGCATATGAAAAAAAAGATTGCGTCCATGGTTTCCTCCTCGCCATTTATTCACCTGTGAGCCATAATACATGTTACCTTTAGATGAACCAGGGTTTCATTGCTTTTTATAGACATGAAGAGCATCATAATGCTAGGTCGTGAGCCTACCTTCCAATTCGTGTGAGCTTTCGAATTCACAATCCACCAACGTCGCCATTAACATGCACGACGATTTGACCTGAGTGAAGTACAATGCCATTATCCTATGAAAATTGAGAACCTACCACCTGTCACATTAATCCTTGTGCCATCACCTCCACATATGACACACAACTCTCTTGGCAAACCAACACCCCATTCGAAGATATACACATATTATCTTCTAAATACGTGATATTTTGTTTTGTTACATCTCAAGTAACATAAAACTCTTTAAATTTAGACTTCATATCTTTAAATTTAGACTTCATATTTGTTCATAAAATCAATGTCAATGAACCTCACTTTTAAATTTTCTTTTTTAATTTACAAAAATATCTCTTCTAAATTTTCTTTTTAGTTTGCAAAATATCTAATAATTTGCAAAATATCTAATATACATATATCGAACACATTTTTTTTTTTAATTTATTAAAATATTCAACGCGCTAATTCTATGAAACTTAATAAAACAATAAAAGATCAAATACCACAAATAATTTGGGCATGGTAGAACCACACATATTTTACATGTTATTAAGATGGATTGGTCAAAGACCACAAGTAGATGGAGTGGGTTTACGAAAAGGACAAGAGAGAGGTGAGTTTAGAACTCATAAGATATTTAAGTGAAGTTATTTTGTGATGGAGAACATGCAACCATACAAAATTTTAGGGTTGCCACATGTATAATAATTAAAATGGGCATGGACTTGGACTTGGTCTTGGTGTGATTTTTAAAAATAAAATATGATCGTTTAAGAAATATATTTTATTGTAAAAAATTTATCAGAATAGATTCAATGAGATAGAATGAAATGGATATAATTGGTCATCTCATATATATAATTTTTATTGAATGGTTAAGAATATTTGATTTTTTTAGAAAGTTAAAGGTTTAAATTTAGAAAAGTAAGATATGTACATGTTCGTAAATATTAATAATCAAATCAGGAAATCCCTTATTCCAAAAAAAATAAATCTTATAAATCAATTTAATGTTTAATTTGATCATTAAATTACTATTTTAATATTTCACGAATTATTAAAATGAAAAGTAGAAAGACAGACAAAGCATGTCTCATTATTTAGATCCTTAATTATTTGAAAGTATGAAGTTTCTTACAACTTTGTCCTCATAAATGTTAAATATTATAGTTAATGTTTTTGTAGTTGGACATATTATCATAATTATTTAATGATATTATTAATTTGAAGTTAAATCTAATAATAACAATATTGCAAACTAACTCATTAAATAATATCTTTTAATTTTATATAGTTTATTAAATTATCAATCAACTTTTCATGAGAAATTGCATAAAAAGTATTTAGTGAATATTCTATGGATAGTTTAATAACTAACAACCACAAGTCAAAACAACCTACAAAATATAAACATATATCAACCATATTCCTAGGATCTTATGTACTTTTACTATGTGAATATGCACATGTCATATCTTGTAACATTCCAAGTACCTTTCCAATAGTTTTTTTTCCAAGGGAAACCCCATGGATGCTTCTCCACATTCGTGAATGACATTCCTGGTAAACCTATCGACATAAACTAGTGCACCTCACTTGGGAATTCAAATTGAGCACCTACCAACATGGAATTAGCCAAATTCCCAACAACATTGGCAACAACCCGCTGAGCTAAACCCTTGGGATTCCTTTTTCTTTTCAAGGAAAACCTCTTAATGCCCCCCTCTCTTCTTCAAAATATTTGAATAGTGGGTCACTTAATCACCAATGACAATAGCCATTGGTAACTCAAAGGAACTTGACTATATTTGAACCTATGACCTAAGATCTCTCGGTTGACAACATGCTTTGGATGGATGGTTCAATCAACTAAGCTACCCATTGGGGCTTATACCCTTCCAATAATTTAATGAAATAAATATGGTCTTTACATCCATGTGTACAATGTCATTAAAACAAAGTTATTGATTTAACGAGAATCGTGACCTCAAAACGAGAACTCTAGCCCTTAAAACCATTATTTTTGCATAAAAAACATGAAAATCAACCCCCAAATAAAAAAGTGATGCTACTGGTAGCACCATTTTTTCTAACATGGGTTAAAATTACAACATTTTTCAAGCACGACCTTGAAACTCAAAAAGTTGTTCATAAAAACCTTAAAATCAACACCTAAATAAAAAAGTGACGCTACCTAAAACAAAATGTTTTTTTCTAAACATTAAAATTATAGTTCATTAGGACCAAATTAAAACTGTGGCCTTTACAAGTGATCCAGGTGGATATTGGTGGCCACCCACCTTTTCCAAATGGCTCAAAACAGTTTTCTGGCCATTTTGGCAATTTACTATTTTTAGCAGGTTTTAACTTCCGGGGCCATT
>JZKD02S1891796.1:311424-347359 GCA_000966675.3 Picea glauca
TTGACTATGTAACCCTGTAACCCCCTGTGTGCAAAGAAAACAACAAGTGGGAGAATGTTGGGTATGTGTTATATTCTTTGCACGAGTAGTAGTGTCTGAGTGTCTGCGTCGGGCATGCAGGGGGGTTAGAGGGGGTTCGGGGGCAACGCCCTTGATTTTTTTTTTTCGGGACGATATATTTCCAGGACGACATATTACCGAGACAACATATTTCCGGGACCACATTATATTAGGTGGTTTTTCGGCACATGGTTTTTTGCCGATGGTTTTCTATTTCTGGTTAAGGAATTAGGGTTTTGGACTAATCCAGGTCATTGGGTTAGGGTTTTGGATGCCGATGCCTCCTATATGCATATTGTATTGTAAACAATGTAACACAATGTATGAATATAATATATGTTGGTTTTCTCGGTTTAGGTTTCCAGGTGAAAAATATCTGTGTAATGTTTGTATTTGCCATTGTATATTTTCTATTATTTTTTGAATATCAGTTTTCAATACATATTGTACAAGGTTAGAATTTACAAGAAGGACATTGGGAAGTGGTGCAAATTCCACAAAATCCATTGGCAAAACACTGATGAATATTGCTCAAAACAATCATCGGTAACCGAGCTAAAAAAAATAGAGTCGACCCCCAAGTTAGACTTTGATTTAGACAATAATAAAAGGAGATATATAATTGATGTAGAACCCACTACTACTGTCACGACCGCAACAATCCAACCAGAAGAACCAGAGGACCCCGAGGAGGGGAAACACGCTTTCCAATCATGGATGTGGGTGAAGGGGACCCCGTTGCATTTTATTCTTGATAGTGGAATTCAAAAGAACCTCATCTCAACAGAGGTCATCAAGAATTTGGATTTGTTAGGATATTTAGATACTTAGAAGTTAGTTAATATCTACTTGGTCTAATGTGTCATTAGGTAAAAGTGTGTTTCTTTAGTATGCATTAGTAGTTAGGAAATACGACGACCATGATATGTTCCCAACATAGAGTGATCTGACGATTTATATTTTCCTCGATCTTAACGACCATTGATCCATGGATTAAGACCTGATTGGTCCATTATATCTATTTAATATCATGGAGGGTCATTTGTTGATGATTGATTGTGAGAAACTCTCTTGTAAAATCTCTCTGTAATCTTTTTCTTTTGCACTAATAAACTACTCCAAGTGGCCACGTTGGTTGGGGCTGTGAATGTTTCCCCGTAGGGGTTTTACCAGGTCAAAAAATCGGTGTGTTGATCTTTGATCTGGTTGTGTGAGTGGTTACTAAAGGTGTTCATCCTCTGTTGAATACCTGTGTTGTCGAACATAGTATCAGAGCCTGTTTGAAGACTCGCTCCTATTGTAGATTGAGATCATGAAGCCGAGTTGCCTCATCTCCATTTTATATCATTTTCGTACATTTTTGTACTGAGAGAACTGTTCCATTGCATATAGAGCGCTCATTTCAGTCCTAAACATTTTTTTTTTTCACTCGAAAAGGTTTCCGTTTTCCTAAGATACGACCATTTCAGTAAGATCCGGAGGTATAAAGCATGAATACACAGTTTTAAAATTTTTGCAGAGTATTATTTTGGTTTTATATTATTTATTTCCAGGTTGATATTCTTTTAGATCCGCATATGCTCTTTTCCCTGCACCCTGTGCGATCTCATAAAATCATAAACAAATAGGAAAAGGTGCATCTTACGGGTAAGATAACTGAGATCTAACCCTTGTTGTCATCGAGAAGCAAATTTTTTTTCTTGTCAACAACAACAACAACAATCCTCTTTCTAAACAATACAATATGTTTTGCTTTGCTAGACCATTTGGTTAAAAGTTGTCTTATTAAGTAAGAGGTCTTGAGTTCAAGTCTATCTTTTTTTAACTTTTTTTTGAAAAAGTTCATGCTCAAATTGTAAATTGTATTTCACTTCAAGTATAAAAGTGAATCACTATAAGTAGCTTTAATATTTTATTTTAGAGTTATTTATTTTGCATGCAATTTTTTTTTATAAAGTAACTTCATTGTAAAAGTGCTCCCCACTTCTCTTTATAAAAGTGGGTCACTTCATAAAGCAACTTACACCACCACGTGGTCCTTTGGTTACCGTTTATGCCTTTTTTTAAAAATGACACAACTCTCACATCCGAAGCCCGTTTTCAGTGACGTTTTTTTAAAACCGCCTAATTTTTTGAGATATTTCCATCCAGATCATCAATTTCAGTTTTTAAATCCACATTATCTGCATATTTAATATGGCTTCTACAAGTAATCTCTTTCTTACCTATATGGAGGATTTATTAAGAAGTAAAGGCTTGTACCAGATTACCTTGGGAAAGGAAACAACACCCACTGATGTTGATAATAAAGTCAAATGGGATAATAGGACTGAGGAAGCACGTGGATTAATCAAAATTCCCATCTGTCCCGACTTAAGGTTCCACCTTCAATGAATTGATAAACCCAAATAAGCTTGGGAAAAGATTGAATCTGTGTTTGGTAAACACAATATTATTTGAGCACAACAGTTAGAAAATCAAGTATTGATTTTAAGTCCAAATGATTTTTCTTGCATTGAAGACTATCTATCTACGTTTAAAACACTCAAAAATTTATGTGAAGAATGTAAGATAAAGATAGAATAATATCATTGCATCTATATTATTCTTTCTAAGCTAGGTAGTGCATATTCTATGTTTGTATCTACCTTTTATGCCATGCAAGAGGCTCTAGGGACAACTTATAAAAAACCAGTCTTGAGAAATTTTGTGATGCTTTGATTAGAGAGTAAGATAAGCTTGTACAACTTGGAGTGATCATCAATGCAGGTACCTCCAATAAAGCCTTAGTCATCCATTAGAAAGATAAACCCAAGAATCCCAAGAAGCAACATCCTCGCCACAACAACAAGTAAGATAAGGGTCCCAAACCCACTCAGACAACTTCCGCTCCTAATGGTGACAAAGGAACAAAATATAAAAGTAAGAAGACTGGCATACTATGCAACTTTTGTGATAAATATGGTCATGATGAGTCCAAATGTTTCAAGAAGATGGCATCTTTAGAAGCAACGATGAAGAATCACAACATTGGTATTGATTCTACTTCTTCTTCTTCCTCTCATGGACATGCACTTTCTACTTCTGGCTTCTCATTCAATACAACTTCTACTTCTTCTTCTGATGAGTGGCATGATGATTCTAGAGAATCTTATCATATGGCTAAGAATAGAGACATATTTTCTACTCTAAATGAATGTAACACCAAGAAAATATTTGTTGCTGATGATAGATCTCTTAGTGTTGAAGGATCTAGAACAATTCAAGTAGAAAACAATCATTTCAATGATGTTTTATGTGTTTCAAATATTTTTTGTAACCTTCTATTAGTATATCAAATCACTCATTCATGTGAAGGTAAAACTGTAGAGTTTTCTCCTCACTAAGTTGTAATCAAGGATCTAAAAGATCCTAAGCATGTTCTTGCAACTGGAATTGCTGATGATATTACCAGTTTGTATAAGTTTGAAAAATTTGGGTCATCATCTTTTTCATTAGTTTTTGTTGATCATAGTGATGACTTGAGAAAACTTTGGCATGTATTGTTTGTTCATCTAAACTATCAGTCATTGCAACAACTATGTAATCAACAGATGGTGACTGGTCTTCCTCTTGTTTCATGCAGAGATGGTGTTTGTGCCGGTTGTGTTCTTGGAAAACATCATCAGGACAATTTTGACAAACGTGCCTTTTGGCACACCTCAGGCCCTTTGCAACTTGTTCACAATGATTTGTGTGGTCCACTTTCTTCTCCTTCTTTTCCTGGGTGCAAGTATTTCTTAAATTTCATTGATGAATTTTCTAGACATACTTGGGTTTAATTCTTAAAACTTAAGAGCAAATTTTTTGGCCTACAAAGCCCTTGTAGAAAAGCAATCTGGACATCAAATTCAAGTTAAGAACAGATAATGGAGGCGAATATGTGAACAATAATTTTACAACTTACTGCACTACACAGGGCATCCAAATGCAACACATTGTTCCATATACACCACAACAAAATGGTGTTGCTGAGAGAAAGAACCGCACCTTAGAAGAAATGGCTAATTGTATGATCCAACTTAAGGGATTAAGTCTAAAGTATTGGGCGGAAGAAATCAACTGTGAAAATTACATAGTAAATCACACTCTCACAAAGACTCCTAAAAATATAACACCAGAAGAAGCTTGGAATAAAATTAAACCAGATGTAAGTCACTTCCGTGTATTTGGAAGTATAGCATGGGCTCACATTCCCGATGAGAAAAGGAAAGCATTGCAGCCTAAAAATGAGAAGTGTATATTTGTTGGTTATTCTAAAATTTTTAAAGGTTATAGACTTCTTCAACCACATTTTAATGAAATTATTATTCGAAGAGATGTTAAATTTGATGAAAATCTCTTGGATTGCGAGCCTAATTTGACGATTGTGCCTTCTTCGGCCTACGATCCATTTTGGCGTTTGTGACTTCTTCTGTTCCTATTCTAGTTTCTTCTTCAGATGATGATAGTGAGGATGAAAATCCACCTTCGCATGCTCACCTTCCTCCATATGAGTCCTTTGAACCTAAAACAACACTAGCTCCACCGCTTCCTAGATGGGTCTGCTCAACACAAGAAGCAGTTGTTGATCTTGTCGGTGATCCTTCAGATCAATGTCAGACATGTTCATAGTTCCAATGAGCCTCTTCTCTTTTGGCTCAATTTTCAGAGACTCATGATCCATAGACATTTGCAGAAGCTTCAGGTCTTCTAGATTGGGATACAACAATGAATGAAGAGTATCGTTCTTTAATGGCCAACGATACTTGGGATCTTGTACTTCTTCCAAAAGGAAGAAAACTTGTCAGATGTAAATGGGTCTACAGAACTAAGTATTCATCAGATGGAAGTGTTGAAAGACACAAAGCTCGATTAGTTTCCAAAGGATTTTCCCAAGTTGAAGGAATTGAATATAATGAAAAATTTTCCCCTGTAGCCAAAATGAATTCCATCCTCCTTGTTCTTTACCTTGTTGCCTCAAATAAATGGGAGGCCCATCAGATGGATTATAAATCCGCCTTCTTGCACAAAGATTTTCAAGAAGAAATCTACATGGAAAAACCTCTTGGCTATGTCCAGAATGACTCTAGCCTTGTTTGTCACCTTAAGAAATCTTTTTATGGTCTTAATGAAGCTCTCCAAGCTTGGTATGAAAAAATGGACAACTTTCTTATTGACACCAGATTCTTTAGATGCCATTCTAATCCTAATGTCTAGACCAAGAAAGTAGGAAGCCATCTCAAAATCATTGTCCTTTATGTTGATGACCTTACCCTCACTGGTAGTGACTCAAAACTTTTAAACCATGTGAAAATGAGCCTTAAGAAGAAATTTGAAATGATAAACTTAGGATTTTTGCACTATTTCCTTGGCCTCCAGATTTTGCAAACCAATGAAGGAATTTTTCTTTCCCAGTCTAAGTATGCTTGTGACCTTCTTTGTTGCTTTCACATGGATGATTGTAAACCAACCCCTTCTCCTTTTCAGTTTGGAGTCAAGCTTACTACCACCTGTACTTCTCTCGAAGTTGATGCCACTCTGTACCGTCAGTTAGTTGGTAGCCTCTTATACTTGAATCATACCTGGCCTGACCTTTCTTTTGTTGTTGGTATTGTTGCTCGATATATGAAAACACCCCATGAAAGCCATTGGAAAGTAGCTTCAAGGATACTTTTCTATGTCTTTGGTATAGTTCGGTTCAGGATACATTACAGTTCATGGGGGACTCCTTTATTGGTTGGTTTCACTAATTCATATTGGGCTGGTGAACCTGATGATCGGAAGTCTACTGCAGGTTATGTTTTCAACCTTGGTTTAGGACCTGCCACTTGGGCATGTAAGAAACAACAGACTATTTCACTTTCTTCAGTAGAAGTAGAGTATTGAGTAGCGGTAAATGAAAGTCAGGAAGCCTTGTGGCTTCTATAGATCCTTTCATAGTTTGGATTCCAGCAGCAACATCCGGCCAACGTTTGGTGCAACAATAAAAGTGCCATCAAGATCGCCAAAGACCTATTTCAACATCAATGCAACAAGCACATCGAGATACACATGCACTTCATCAGAAAGATCATTCATGATCAAGTTATTGAAGTGCTCTTTTTCCCTACAAAAGATCAAGTTGCAGACATTTTCACAAAGTCTCTTATAGAAGCAAACTTTTCCAAACTTCGATCTATGTTAGGAGTTCAGGAAGTTGTCATTTAAGGGGGATAAGATCTAATTCATCCTTCCGTATCCTATTGTGTCACTATTGTAAATCCTTCAATTCTATCCCAAGTTGTTCTTAAGGGGGGATCTTAGGATATTTAGACAATTAGGAGTTAGTTAAGATCTACTTGGTATAATGTGTCGTTAGGTAAAAGAGTGTTTCTTTAGTATGCATTAGTATGCATTTGTAGTTAGGAAGTCCGACGGTCACAATATGTTCCCAACATACAGTGATTTGATGGTTCACATTCTCCTCGATCTTGATGGCCATTGATCCATGGCTTAACACCCGATTGGTCCATGATCTCTATTTAAGAGTATGGAGGGTCATTTTCCGATGATCGATTGTGAGAAACGATCTCGTAAAATCTCTCTGTAATCTTTTTATTTTTCATTAATAAACTGCTCCAAGTGGTCGTCTTGGCTGGGGCAATGGATGTTTCCCTATAGGGGTTTTACCATGTCTAAACATCAGAGTGTTAATATTTGATTTGGTTGTGTGAGTTGTTACTGAAGGTGTTTGTCCTCTGTTGGAATATCAGTGTTATCGAACAAGATTTGCTGACAACACCACACCCACAACCATACAACATCGGATGGCTCTACTAGGGATGAGATCTTCGTGCTAGCCAACAATGCTTTTTGTTATACATCATCAATCCCTTCAAGGATGAGGTACTGTGTGATGTTTCCCCACTGGATTTTTGTGATGTTTTGTTAGTCCAACCATATATGTGGAGGTTTTATTTTGTTTATGAGTCTCAACCCTGTAGCGTCATTGTTACTCTGGGGGGTCATCCCTATAGAATACTAGAGGTATTTTTGACTACTGAACTAAAACATCAGTGCCGCAAAGTAATCTCTCATACCACAAATTTTATCCTCTTCAAAACCTAGTCAGAAGAGAAGGACAATGCAACCACTGCAGCCTCAGCCCAAGACCCTTCTATCTAGAAAAAACAGATCAACAATATTGTAGAAGGTCACCAAGATATTCTTGTTGCACCTACAAAGGTGCCTCCACATTGCCCAATCAAACAAAGTTATGATAAATCCCTTCATTTTCTTCATGATTAATCTTCACCAATAGATTCCTCCCACACTCAGGAAGATCATGCATCCATATTGGTTAAAAATATCCAACACCTCCAACAACAGGTTCATAACAACCTTCAACAAGCTAAGCAGGGAAACTTCTTCAACAAGGAAAGCAACTCACCAAGGTTCGGATTAAACAAAAGATTCCTCAGGGAATTGACAGAATGGAGACCATTGCTTCCTAAGGGGGGAGGATTGATCCAGGTGGAAATCGGTGGCCACCCACCTATTCCATTGGCTCAAAACATGGGTTTCCACCTTGGGAGTTTTTCTATGGTTTTTCGGGTCCTGAACTTCTAGGGCTGTTTTGAGGCCCTAAACGATGGTTTTTGGGCACGAAAACACCTAATCAATAGCCAAAGGCATAGTTTGGTCTGAAAAAAAATTATGTACTCCTCGGCTAGAATTTTTCGACAAGGTATAAAACGCCTCAAATATAGATCATATGCAAAATTTACACCCTTGTGAACTTGACGTACCAACTACCCCCATTGGGGCCCACAAACCTTTTGGCGTTTCATATTCTAGGGTTAGGGTTTTCGATTTTATTTATGTTAAAAATTCCTCTAGAGCCTCATTGTAAACATCATCATCTTCTTGTGAATGAGCATATCCATCACATATCTTCTTAGAGATAAGGTGCCACTATTCTAGTGAGTCATTCACTTTGTAATTTTACAGTTTCTGTACATTCTCTCATTAATAAAAAAATGTGCATTACTGTATCTCTGTGTTTATTGCAATATTTTTGTGTATCTCAAGATATCTCTGTATATTTAATTTTATATATCTGCCTTCATTTAGTTCTAAAAAATTATCTGGATAAACAACAATGTGAAGAAGATACGTATTGGTTAGTCCCCTACCTTTTAAGTTGATATTTTCTTCATACAAATTTGGGTCAAGGAAGCTATGAATTATTCTACCAATTATATACCATTTTTTTCTACCACTAAGACAATCAAAAAATAGTATGAGTTACTTAAAGTAATTGAATTCACTAGCAAAAATGACAAACTTAGTACAATTTGTGCTATGCATTGTTATTACAAATTATATGATATATTTTTCACAACTGAAACATAAAAAAATAGTTTAAATTACTTATGATGATTGAGTTCAATAACAAAAATTTGCTGAAATTAATATAGTCCAAAATAATTATAATTATTTAATTTAATAATAAAAATATTGTAACAATTACATTCAATATATTTATGTTAAAATTAGCTATTTTGTTTTTGTAAGTTAGAAGATTGTATTACCTGATGTCAAACATTACATAAAGATAGAGTTTTAGTTTCTGCCTAGGCCGCCTTGAGAGGAAACCAACCTAACATAGGTCATAATCAGTTCTATGAGTGTTCCAAAATATCAAAAAATAGTACAACAAAAACATAATTAAGCCAAATATCTAATTTCCAAGAGAAATCATTAGATCAAATATCTGACTGATCACTACGATATTAAGAGGAAAAGAACTAAAGTCAGTGGCCAGAGCCATGAAGAAGCACTATTTGGAACCTAGTCATTTGGAGAAGAAAAAGTGCAACCCATTGGAAAAGGAACAAAGACATGCAACAAAATGACATCTTGAGTCAATGGCTCTGAAGCTAGACGCTTGAGAGCCTCACTAGCATGCATAGCCACCAACCATGAGATGTGTTGGTTCATAAAATCCATGATAATTTTCATATCATCCATGTCATGCCGTATTTCAAAGATCAACTGAGCAAGATGGTCAAGTGTGCCTGTTGAAGAACTGTCGGTTGGATGGACCTCTGACTCGCTTGGAGGAGATTCGGTTGGACGATCATAGGGAAAATAATTATCAACAAAACAAGTGTTGTATTACTGAGAGGGGGGGGTGAATCAATAATAGATCAATCTAATCCTTTTTAACCATATAATCCAAGTGTTATATCAATGTAGCATTATCATCCAATAACTGCAGAGTAAATAAACAATGAACAAATGAACAATCATACACATACACATTACACTAATGTTTTACGTGGAAACCCAAAGTGGGAGAAAACCAGAGAATGCTTTTTCTTATATGTATTGAATAATTACATTCACTCGAAGCACCAACTTCCTTTGTTTTCCAACTGCAACTGGAAGGAGGCTCCAACCCCCTAGTTTCTCAGGCTACAACCTGAGGGAAGCTCCAAATCTGCAATTCTCTGGCTACAACTAGAATGAGGCTACAACTCCCTATGTTCTCTGGCTACAACCGGAAGGTGTCTACAACCACCTGTCCTTGCCCCATCCAACCGCCCTGAAGTAGAAGTAGAATGGTGGAACCACTGTCACACTATCACTCTGAGATATACCACTGTACAACTGTATCAATCTGTAACACTGACCTGCATCCAACCTGTAAAACTGCCTTGTAATCAATATGTACCTGAACTAAAATTGTACTAACAAAATACAACAGGTACATGACCTGTAGTGCTGCAACATGCGTATGTACGCACCCTATCTATTATGAAGCTTGCGTATGTACGTGACCAAACTGTTATGCAACCTGCGTATGCCTTTTGAAAACTAGGGTTTTCTTTCTTCTGAGAACTTCTGACCCTGTGTAACTTCTTTCACATAGATCTATAACCTGTCATTGCATCCAGACTGTAACTATACCCTGTGCATGCATCCTCATACATAACCTTTACCCAAAGTATATATATATCTCTCTAGTCATGTTCCATATAGGTGTGTGTAATCATAAACAAGTATAATAACCCTCACATGATCTAGTCATCAAACCCTTTTTGATATTCATCCTCTTAATACATCAACCACTTCACAAATACAAGCTCTCAACCATGTACCAAAAAACCCCTTAGCCATATGCCAAGAAATACAAGAGGTGCCTCAACAAGGAGTATCAATGATAAATATACCAACACTATATTTCTATAGATTTGAATTATGCAGAAGATACCATGTAGCCACTAGTCTCTCTAGGGAGAATCCTCAAATCTCCATAACCATTTCATTTGCATACATCAAAATCCAACTATTCATAGAAATACGACATACCTTTTGAACCAATGGATATATATGATGTATCTGAGCACTGTAGGCCTTCCTGGGAGCTTGATCTTAGAATCTAGAACCTCTGCATCTTCATCTTATTAGGTTTCCATGGATTTACCATCATGTACACACCCTATACACTGCCAACCCGTGTACACCTCAATATGTATGCACTCTATACACTGCCAGCCCACTTATGCCTCATAAAATAGGGTTTTTTTAGTATTTGTCGTAATTTTGAGAATTTCTTCGTCAACCCTTCGTACTACCTCAGAATTTCACAACTTTAGATGTATCAATGAGTACTTGAAATAATCCTCACACAACAAAATATATTCAATATGTTCAAGTGTGATTAAATGAGAGAGATTTTCCTCTTATTTATACTTTCATGTAGCATTACATTTTTCTTATTTTAGGGAGTTCTTGATTTACTTTATTATTTAAATAATTTCTTTTGCAAACAATTTGACTTTTAGGGGCTTCTATATGACTCATGAGGGTCCTCCAACTTCAGATGGCCATAACTTTGTTTCTGTGAGGAGTTATGTGATGTTCCATATACCACCGGAAATGGCATGACAAGCACTATCCATCTAGGATAGTTTCATTAACAAATTCACTGACTGTCATATCATTATTCAATAATTAAGCATGGTTTATCTAACCATACTTCTAGGAAAAATCAATCCGCAAAGCACCTTCCTGTGACGACTTTCACCATAAGGGGACCACTTTGGAGTTCATCCATTTGTACTTCTTATCAACCATGACAAGACAATAATGAGTCATCTTTCCATCAAACAAACTTGGGTCCATTACCCAAACCTTTGTGCTAGAAGAATTTTCTACCAAACTTTTGTTCAAGGGTTGACATCAATGAAAACCAACCTTAATCAACAATCTCCCCCTTTGGCATTGATGGAAAAACTCTGATGCAATACTGGAATCATGTCATGAAACACTGAAGTCATGCTCCCCCTGGAACCATGCCTCTGTCCTTTGCATCTATGTGACCATTTCTCCCCCTGGAATCATGCCTCTGTCCTCTGCATCTGATAAATCTCTCCCCCCTTGTCATCAATGGCAAAGGTATCTTTCCATCCAGGGCTACTCCCCCTAGCTGAAATGTCCTCTTTATGGTGCTTCCTCGTGTACATATAAGACATATAAGATAAGCATCCAAAAGCATTCATTTTGGAGTAGAAATAAATCAGAGTCTCTAGCGAAGATACTCAAAGGATTCCTATGGAAGTGGTTTTGTAAGGATGTCTGCCACTTGTTCTTTTGTTCCCACATACTCAACTCTGATGTTCTTTTCTGCAACCTGTTCCCATAGAAAGTGATAGTTGATTGGAGTGTGCTTCGTCTTGGAGTGCATGACTGGGTTGTTTGATATATTGATGGCACTTGTATTACCACAATAGATTGGAATGGGCTCATCATATTCAACTTGTATATATGTCAGAGTTTGTTTCATCTAAATAACCTATGTACAACATGATGTTGTTGCAATATACTATGCCTCGACTGTAGATAAATATACTGATGATTGTTTCTTTCTTAGCCATGATACTAAACAGTCACCCAAGTAGAACATTGCTCCACTGGTGCATCTGTGCATCTATGTAGGCACTAAGTGATAGAACCTTTCCTTTTGGATACCATAATCCAAAATCTTGTGTTCCTTTGAGATATCTGAAAATCCTCTTCACTGCTAATACATGTGATTCCTTTGGTGTTGCTTGAAATCATGCCACCTGTCCAACTGCCTACATTACATCTATTATGGATTGTGTCACATATAGTAGGCTGACAATCATTGACCTATATTTCCTCCTATCTGTAGACTTTGAATCATCATATTTTCTCAACTTTCAACTGGTTTTCATGGGAGTGATGACTAGTTTGCAATATTCCATTATAAACCTCTTTAACATTTTGTTGATATACTTGGTTTGAGAAATAAAAATTCCTTGGTTTCTTTGACATATCTGAAGTCATAGAAAGAAGGATAGTTCTCCAAGTAATGACATTTCAAATTCATTCTGCATAACCTTTGCAAATTTATGGCTTAACGTGTCATCATCACTACCAAAAATAATATCATCAACATAAACTTCAATTAATAAAATACTATCTTGACATACCTTGATGTAGAGTTTGATGTCTACACTTCCTTTTCTGAACCCTTCATGTTGTAGATATTTATCCAGTGTAGAGTACCATGCTATAGGAGCCTGTTTTAGACCACACAAGGCCTTCTTTAATTTACACACATAATCTGTGTTCTCTGAAAAATGAAAACCTTCTGGTTGTTCAATGTAGACTTCTTCTTCAAGTTCCCCATTCAGAAAATCCAATTTTACATCCATATGATACACTTTAATATTTTTGGAGCATGTATAAGCTAAAAGCAATCGGATTGCTTCCATTCTGGCAACTAGGGAAAATGTATCTTTAAAGTCGATTCCTTCAACCTGTGCATATCCTTTACATACCAATGTAGCTTTGTTCCTTGTAACTTGTCAATCTTCATTCAATTTATTCTTGTAAACCCACTTTGTGTCGATCACATTCTTATCCTTTGGTCTTGGAACCAATTCCCAAGTTTCATTTTTCTCTATTTGATCCAGTTCTTCATCCATGGCCTTATTCCAAAATTCATCCTTGTTGGTGTCTTCAAGACAAGTTGGTTCAATCATAGATGTGAGTGCTAGGTGCGTTTGTTTTGGTGAACACATTCTTCTTCTAGTCTCAACTCTTGCATATTTATTTTCGATAATCTGATTTGAAAGACGAGTCTTCTGTACTCGTCTACTAGGTGTCTTTGGAGTCACTTGCTGAACTTTCTCTTCTTCTTATGTCAGATCCTCTTCGTCTTCTCCTTCTTTTTCATATTCTGTTTCTTCTTTGTAAAGTTGTTCCATTGATTCATTTTCTTCTTCCTTTGATTCTTGTCTACCTGTTTCATCTTTGTTTAATCTCAGGATATAACACTTGTATGCTTTTCTTGTACTTGAGTAACCAACAAGTACTCCTTTGTCCACACGAGAATCAAACTTTCCTATTCTTCCATATTCTCTTTTGATGTAGCATTTGCTTTCAAAAATATGAAGTGCTTCACATTTGCCAGTCTTCCTTTCCATAGCTCGTAGGGAGTTTTGTGTACAAAAAATGTATGTCAATTTGGAATCCATTAGCATTGTTCGAGCCATTTCCTATACTATTATGTTCTTTATTTCAATAACTCCATTCTGTTGAGTTGTCTTAGCAATGAAGAATTTTCTTTTTATTCCATGACTGTTGCAGTAGTCCATAAATTCCTTTGAAGTGAACTCTCTTCCATTATCAGATCTCAAGCATTTGATTTTTGAATCCATTTCATTTTCAACCATTTCCTTGTAGATCTTGAAGTTTTCAAAAGATTTTGTCTTCTTCTTGAGAAAGCAAACTACAGTCATTCTTGTATAATAATCAACTAATAACATAAAGTATTTCTCACCTTTTAAACCCTTTGTTGTAGTTGGTCCAACTAGATCAATATGCACAATTTCCAGTGGTCTTGTCATTGAATATTCCTTTGATTTGAACCTGGTCTTTGTTTGCTTTCCTTGTTGACAATGCTTGCATAAAGTGTTAGTTGGTTTCATGATCTGGGGAATTTATCTGTCTGCTTCTCTTTTGTTGAATTTGACACGGTTATCAAAATGTATGTGACCCATTCTTCTGTGCCACATCCAAATTTCATCTTCCTTTCCTAGACAACACTTTTCATTTTCAATTTCACTTAACACATATATGTTTCTTGAAGTTCTCGCAACTATAGCAATCAGTTTTCCTGAACCTTATTTTCTTATCTCCCACTTTTGTGAATTGAAAGTAACTTTATGACCTTGGTCACACATTTGACTCACACTTAGAAGATTATGTTTTATATCTTATACTAGTAGAACATTTTATGCCTTTGTATTCTTGTTCCCAATTCTGACTGTGCCTTTTCCAATGATTTTCGCTGAATCATCATTTTTTAAGGATACTGATCCATCTCTTTCCTTTCTTAATGTAAGAAACCTGTCTCTATCACCTGTCACATGTTTTGAACAACCACTGTCAACATAACAACCACGTTTCTTCTGCTTAGCTTGTAGAGCGAGTGTGCATTCTTCATTACTGTATTGATTCTTCTTTCTTATCCATGTCCTTTTCTGAGGTTCCTGTCTGTAATTGTTGTTGTTTTGTTTTGGTTCTCTAGGAGGGATTGTCATTTTGCAATATTTGGCCATGTGTCCAAAGTTGTTACACTTGTAGCATTCCACTTCAGTGCTCAATGATTCAAACTTGTTGTAACTTCTTCTCTGTGTTTCACTAGGCCTTCTTGGATAACCCTTTTGTGTATGACTTTCAAATTTTATTATGTTCTTGTTGTTAGCTTTGCAATTCATAGCTTTATGTCCAAAATTATTACATGCTTAACATAAACCAAAAAATATAGTTTGATACCTGGGAGTTGAAGATCTTCTTAAAGGAGGTGTTCTTATGAATCCTTCTTCTTCCTGAGACCTATTTGTTTCTGTTGGTCATTGATTCTGAAATCTAAATCTTCTTGGTGGAGGAGTGTCCCTGTAATTTTCTATGTAGACCTTCCTATCCCGTTTGATTGTTTCTGCATAACTTTTTGGATATGTTTCTTGTTCTGTTGTTTTGGAGCTTGATCCATTTTCTGTCTGATTGTATCCAAGTCCAGACTTGTCATGATTAGGCCTTTGACTGCTGATAATGTCATTCAAAACTTTTGAACTGTTATGCATATTTTTCTTTTTAAGATCCTTTCTTAAAGTGACAATCTCTGCTTCCAAATTTTCAATGATCCTGTCTCTTTCTTCTTGTTGTTCTTTGAGTGCTTCTCCAATTATTTTATCTTCTGCAATTTGAACCTTCAAATTTGTGATCATTTGTTCTAATTCATGAGTGTCTTCTTTCTTGTATAGTTTCACTTGTAGCTTCTTGTTTTTCCTCTTTTCTCTTTTGATAACTTCTATGGCACTCATCAATTCCTCTCGGTAGTCAACTTTCGCCTCTTCAATTTCTTCTTCGGATTCTTCATATTCTACTTCATATTATTCTTTATCGGAGTCTTCTACTTCCATGAATATAACCCTTTCTGTCTCACTGTCACTGACTTCATCTTCATTTGATGATGGGATGTCTTCTTTGGTGCATAAGCTTTTCTTGAAATTTTTCTTTGTGGTTCGTTTGCCTTTATATGTTTGTTTTCTTTTTGAGTCACCTTCATCCTTTCTCTTTTTCTTATGAGAAAAGTTTTTAGCAAAATGACCAATACCATCATAATTAAAACAAATTAAAGGAAGCTTACCTCTATACCTACTGTCGGTTCCCTTGTTCAGTCTTCTGACAAAGTTGGCCACTTCTTCATCATCTTCTGAGATGTCACTATTGCTGCTATGTTCTTTTTCTTGTTTCTTTCCCTTTTTCTTTGATCTTTTGGATGCTTTCAAGGCTGCTTCTTTTACATATGGATTTTCTTGTTCAGTTCTCATTTCATATGTTGTGAAGATTCCAGGTAGTTTGTCCATGCTTATTGAGTTTGGATCTGCTCTTTCTTCTAGTGTTGATATCGTAGGGTCAAATCTCATAGGAAGAGATCTTAGTAACTTTTGAACAATTATAGATCCTCGAATTTCTTCTCCCAATCCTATGATTTCATTTACTGTTTCATCGAATCATAAGAAGTAAGCTGTAATATTCTCATCTTCGTTTATCTTTAGTTGTTCGAACTGACCTCTGTAAGTTTGAAGCTTTGTTTCTTTGACTTTTGAATCTCCTTCATAAATAGTTCGAAGTTTGTCCCAAATCTCTTTAGCAGATTTACAATGTGAAAATTTGGTGAATACCATTTCACAAGACCATTCAGAAGAGCATTTGTGGCTTTAGAATTATTCTGACTGAGTTTCACTACTTTGTAATTTGTTGGTGGAACTGCTGGTATTGTGTATCCATCTACAATTGATTATCAAATTTCAAATTCCTGTGCTTGTATATATGTCTTCATCCTTATGCTCCAAAATGCATACTTATGTCCATCAAACTGTGGTATTCCATTTTTATACGAGTTGTTGCTCTCCATGATCTACCTTTTAGTGGTTAAAATGATTTTTGAAGGAACCTACTTTGATACCAATTGTTGGATTACTGAGAGGGGGGGTGAATCAGTAATAGAGAAATATAATCCTTTTTAACCATATAATCCAAGTGTTATATAAATGTAGCATTATAATCCAATAACTGCAGAGTAATTAAGTAATGAACAAATGAACAATCATACACATACACAGTACACCATTGTTTTACATGGAAACCCAAAGAGAGATAAAACCACATAATGCTTTTTCTTATGTCTTAAAGAATTACATTCACTGGAAGCACCAAGTTCCTTTTATTTCTAGTTGCAACTGGAAGGAGGCTCCAACCCCCTAGTTTCTAAGGCTACAACCCGAGGGAAGCTCCAACTCCCCAATTCTCTAGCTACAACCAGAAGGAGGCTACAACCCCCTATGTTCTTCGGCTACAACCGAAAGGTGGCTACAACCACCTATCCTTTCCCTTTCCAACCGCCTTGAAGTAGAAGTAGAATGATGGAACCATTGTCACACTGTCATTGTGAGATATACCACTGTACAATTGTATCAATTTGTATCACTGACCTGCATCCAACCTGTACAACTGCCCTGTAATAAATATGTACTTGAACTGAAAATGTATCAACAAAATAAAATAGGTACGTGACCTATAGTGCTGCAACATGCATATGTACGTTCCCTATCTGTTATGCAACCCATGTATGTACGCGACCAAAATGTTATGCAACCTGCGTATGCCTTTTGAAAACTAGGTTTTTCTTTCTTCTGAGAACTTTTGACCCTGTGTAACTTCTTTCACATAGATTTGTAACCTGTCACTACATCCAGACTGTAACTGTACCCTGTGCATGCATCCTCATAACTAACCTTTACCCAAATCATATATATATATATATATATATATATATATGATTTGGGTAAAGGTTAGTTATGAGGATGCATGCACAGGGTACAGTTACAGTCTGGATGTAGTGACAGGTTACAAATCTATGTGAAAGAAGTTACACAGGGTCAAAAGTTCTCAGAAGAAATAAAAACCTAGTTTTCAAAAGGCATACGCAGGTTGCATAACATTTTGGTCGCGTACATACATGGGTTGCATAACTATATATATATATATATCTAGTCATGTGCTATATAGGTGTGTGTAATCATAAAAAATTATAATAACCCTCACATGATCTAGTCATCAAACCCTTTCTGATATTCAACCTCTCAATACATCAACCACTTCACAAATACAAGCTCTCAACTATGTACCACAAAAACCCTTAGCCATATGCCAAGAAATACAAGATGTGCCTCAACAAGGAGTATCAATTATAAATATACCAACACTGTATTTTTGTAGATCTGACTTATGCAAAATATCCAATGAAACCACTAGTCTCTCTAGGGAGAATCCTCAAATATCCATAACCGTTTCATATGCAGACATCAAAATCCAACTATTCATAGAAATAAGACATACCTTTTGAACCAATGGATATATCTAATGTATCTGAGCACTGTAGACCTTCCTGGGAGCTTGAACTCAGAATCTAGAACCTCTGCATCTTCATCTTCTCATGTTTCCATGGTTTTACCAACATGTACGCACCCTATACACTGCCAACCAATGTACGCCTCAGTATGTACGCACTCTATACACTGCCAGCCCGCGTACGCTTCATAAAATAGGGGTTTTTAGTATTCGCTATAATTCTAAGAATTTTGCCGTCAACCCTTCGTACTACCTCAGACTTTCACAATTTCAGATGTATCAATGAGTACTTGCAATAAGACTCACACAACAAAATATATTCAATATGTTCAAGTGTGATTAAATGAGAGAGCTTTGCCTCTTATTTATACCTTCATGTAGTATTACATTTTCCTTATTTTAGGGAGTTCTCCATTTACTTTATTATTTAAATAATTTCTTTTGCAAACACTTTGACTTTTAGGGGCTTCTATATGACTCATGAGGGTCCTCCAAATTCAAATGGCCATAACTCTCTAATCATGAGGAGTTATGTGACATTCCACATACCATCGGAAATGGCATGAAAAGCACCATCCATATAGGATGGTTTCACTGAAAAATTCACTGAACTTCATTTAATTATTCCATATTTAAGCATGGGTTCTCTAACCATACTTCTAGGAAAACTCCATCCACAAAGCATCTTCCCATGAGGTATTTCACCATAAGGGACCACTTTGGAGTTCATCCATTTTCACTTCTTATCAAACATGACAAGACAATAATGAGTCATCTTTACCAAGGCCATTTTGAGGGCCTAAATGAAGGTTTTTTGGGATTGATATCCTCAATGATAGCCAAAGGCTCCCATTTATCCCCCAAAATTAATCTCCTCAATGGTACCTTTCCAATGAGCTATCGTGTGCCCAAAACGAAGATCGTATGCCAAAGTTATGCCCCCGGGAAGTTGATACACCAAACTACCCAAAACGAGGTCCACAAAACTGTTGGATTTTCATCTTTCAGGGTTAGGGTTTTGAATTTTCTTTATGATAAAACGACCTTTGGAGCCTCATTGTAAAATAATCTTCTTGCGAATGCGAGTAGCAGACACATCTCTTCTCAAAGATAATATGCCACCATTCTAGCGAGTCTTTCACTATGTTTTTTTACAATCTTTGTACATTTTTGCTCATTAATAGAAAATTATGTATTATTGTATCTCTGTGTTCATGGTTGCATCTATGATACATTTATGTTATATTATTGGATATCTGAGATATCTCTTTACATTTATTTATTATATCTTCGCTCTCATTTCATGCCGAAAATAATCTGGATTAGTGAGGCCTCTCCTTATTTATTTATCTCTCTCTCCTTATAAAAATCTGTTATTTCTTCTATACATTGATTGTTGGACAGGAAGTTTTGGAATACAGTTTTGAGAAAATCCTAAGTACAAAATAAGTGCACATAAGAGAGGCGTGCAGAAGAGAAGAAGAATAAGGATGATAAAGTACACATCTAAGATGCATTGAGAAGGACATCGAGCAGTAAGAAGAATAAAAAAGAGTATAAAGAAGAATAAAGCAAGGAGAAGAATAAAGCATAATAAAGTAGGAGAAGAAATCAGATGAAAAGGAAAGACGACAACTCAACATTCTAAACATGGAAGGATGCACAAAATCAGCATGTAGATGGAAAAGCAAAATAAAGCAGTTGAATGGCTAGTTAATTTAATTAGCCATGCAATGTAATGGGTTTTTGGGATGAACCAAGTAGGGTTTTAAGGACCGGTTTTGATGTATAAATATGTAATGGGTTGGGAAAATAGGGGTTTGATCTTGAGTTTTTTTTCATGTTATGTTCTATAGAGGTCTATTGACACAAACGCGCCACCCAGGTCATGTCTGCTTCCACAAGACCTTCTTTCCCTTCGACCCGAAGCACTGAAATGCTCTTCAAATCCCTTATTGGGAGTTTCCTGCACCCATAGGACTCACCTTATGATCTCCCTTCGTCCTATCGGGAAATCCGACCTCGCGTGATCACGAGTCTTGAAACTACGGGATCGGGTCTTACAAATCCCCGAACCCCGATGAACATTCACCCACGTGTTCCTTGCTTTTATCGGGATTTTTCCCGTCGGGAAATAGACATTTGCGAGGTCGTGAATCACTCACCTCACGGATCCCCGATTCCCGATTTGCGATGGCACTCTATGAACCCCTTAGCTTCCTCCAACTAAATCTTTTCACATGTGACCTGCTAATCCATAAGACCACGGTCTTTTCCCTATCGGAATTTTGGAATTCGCGGAATTGGAGTGTGTAGAACTTACACCCTTGGGTTTTTCGATTCTCCGATTTTCGATGCCACTTGGTGTTGACTCACAACAAGGCTTGAACTTCCGACACTTGTCCCTTACTCTGGTCCCTATGGCCCACACTCCTGTGGTGATCGAGAAATCGTGTATCGGAGTTTCACGATTTCAAATGCACTCGTTCACAGACCCTTCCAAGTCCCAAAACCTGATACGGATGACACCTGTCCTCCACTGAAATACTATGACTGTGGGACCGTCGCATTTCGGAATTTCGCGACTTCTCTTGCCGTGATTTTCTTGTCACCGAGAATCCTGAAATGCCGATCCTAGATGCACGTGTGAGCTCTCTCTCCTCCACGTCACCACTTCCTCGTCGCTCTATCGGGTATCGCGAAATCGTGATTTCTAATGCAACAGTTCCGTTGTATGCAGAAACTCTGAAATTCCGAACCTTGACTCTTTCAGATCCTCGGACACATGTCCCCCAAATCAATGGCTCCGACCGTGTCGGGAAATCACAGATCGCGATTTCATTTTGCAAGTGTTTCATGACTCTGGAAATCCCGATATCCCAAACTCTGACTCTCTGGGATCTCTCACCACGTGTCCCTGCTGAGATCAACAAATCTGATCCTATCAGGAAATCGTGGATCGCGATTCCTACATGCAAGAGTTTCTTGCCTTTGGAAACTCCGATGCTTCGAACACTGAATCGTCAGGATCTCTTGGCACACGTCCTCGTCGATGGACGGTTCAAAACTCCTGTCGGAAAATCGTGGATCGCGATTCCAACATACGAGAGTTCTATATCTTTGAAAACCCCGAAATGCTGAACCCCGACTCACTCCAGATTGCTGACATGTGTCCCGTCCAGGATCTACGCCTATGATCCTTTTTCGAGATTTCGGGACTTTCAAGGTCTCCGATTCTTACTCTGTGAATGCCCGATGATGCCAATATCCCGATGTCTCTTCCGGGTTCTTCCTTTTCTCCTTTGGGCTTAACCCCGGCGCAACTTCTCGAGATCTAACGACTGACAGGATTTTTTCAATCTTCCTCGGTGAATCCTGACCGTTGACTCCTCTCCTCCCTTCTCGAGGACTTCTTATCATGAAAATCGTCTGCACAACCTTCCGATAGTTTCAAAGGCCTTTTTCCTCTTGATCTTTTCCACTCTGATTCTTTCAGAGGAACTTGCACGCACTCCTTACGCTCAACATTCAACAACTTCCCAAGTGTTGAATCCTTCCGACTCTGTGCACTTCCTGCAACAGCAGTCTTCAATCTCCTTTATTCTCAGATTCACAACTAAGATTTCTTCTTCTTCAGCCTGTGCATTCCTTGCATGGCTTCAACAACCCACTTCCACTTCTGGGTGAATGAGAAAAAAAGTTAACCTACTGAGCCTTCATCAACGCACTCCTTGCGAATGAATTCAACTGCACACCTTGCAGGAATCCCCTGGCTCAGATAGAGAAACAATCCTAACTCACTTCACCTCCTCTCAGACTTCTATCTTAACACATGAAATCATACACACAACATAAAAACAATGCCTAACAGGAAGAAATGTTCATAAGAAGAGAATTTAACACATATACACAGAGAATAACACAATAGCCATGAATCTGAATCAACTTCTTCTATTTATCCCAGATCTATACATGGGTGTTTTCTACAACTCTATGCTATTCTCCTATGCTCTAGATTCTTCTAACTCCTGTTACCTCTTGTTACAATGATACAAATGAGGGTGTCTATATCCGATTTCCCTCCTGCACTCTAAAAACTGTCTAATCTAAGAATTCAATTCTATCTACCTGCAACTACTACTATAAATGCCTCTATCTATCTCAGACGAGAGAGTATGGCTCGAGGTATGATTACATTCTTACCAAGGCACCTAAATTAAATGGTCTCATTTATATTCAGCGCATCAACTCCAAGGGAAAATTTAAAAATTCAAAAACTTACATTGGACATCTTCCAGCCGTCTTCTGCTTCCACGTTGGTTTTTCTTGTCGTGAGGGATGCTCCTGCATCATACTCCCTTGCTTGAAAATTTGCATGGGCTCCTGTCCATGAGCTCCTGCACGGTATGTCCATGCTTCTGAATCTCTGCTTTAGTCTCCCAGCTGGCATCTTCAATTGGATGACCCTTCCACTTAACCAAATACTCAAAATATTCTTTCCTCCTGGTTTTCTTACCCACTCGTTTGTTCAGTATCTGCTCCATCTGTGGCTTCTCTGCAACTGGGATCTGCTTCTGCCATTGGACCTATGGTTGATCATCACCTTCTGCTTCTGCTTCATCAACTCTATATGTATATAAATCCAAAACATTAAATATCGAAGATATTCCAATGCCCTCTAGTAACTCAATTTTATAAGCATTTTGTCCCATTTTCTTCAAGACCTTGCATGGCCCAATTTTCTTCATCTTCAACTTGTTATATGTTCCTCTCGGGAACATTTCTTTCCTCAAATGTGCCAGAACCAAATCACCAACTTCAAACTAAAGTTGTCTCCGATGCTGATCCATTCTGCTCTTGTACTCCTGACTTGACTTCAACAGTCGCTCCTTCACCTGGCAGTGAAGTTCCTTCATTGCTTCAGCGAATTCTCCTGCGCTAGCACTGCTAGTATCAGCCTGTTCTGAATCCATCAATTCAGAAACTCCTCTTGGCTGCATTCCATATACGATCTGAAATGGACTTTTCCCTGTGCTCTGATTTACTGAGTCATTGTAAGCAAAATCTGCTTGCGGTAATATGCTATCCCAGCTGCTATGGTGCTCTGTCACCAGGCTCCTCAAAAAATCTCCTAGACTTCTGTTGACCACTTCTGTTTGTCCATCCATCTGAGGATGATAAGCAGAACTAAACATCAAATTTGTTCCTATCTTCTTCCACAATGTTCTCCAGAAATGCAATATGAATTTTGTGTCCCTGTCTGAAACTATGCTTTTCGGCAATCCATGAAGTTGAACAATCTCCTTGAAAAAAAAATTTGCGATGTGGGTCGCCTCGCTGGTCTTCTGGCATGGAATGAAGTGTGCCATCTTAGAAAACCTGTCAACTACCACAAGGATCAAATCATGTCCTCTTTGCATCCTAGGCAATCCCAGTACAAAATCCATGCTGATTTCATCCCACAGCCTCTCGAGTATGGGTAATGGTTGATAGAATCCCGCATTTTGCTTCCTGCCTTTTGAATGCTGGCAAATCCTACATCTGTCAACAAAATTCTTGAATTTTGACCACATCCATGGCCAAAAGTATGACTCGCTCAACTTTGCAAACGTCTTGTCGTGGCCAAAATGCCTTGCCAATCCACCATTGTGTTTTTCTTTTAACATATTCTCCCTCATGGAGCAATTTAGAATGCATAGTTGGTTTCCCCTGAACAATAATCCATTTTGGATCATGTAATCTGTCCAAGGGCTTCTATCTCTGAGAACTGGATTCTCAGCTGCTTCATATGCCTTTGCAAAATCTGCATCACCTGCATACATGTCTATAAGATTTTCAAAACCCAAAGTTTTGACTCGGAACTCCTGCAGCAACAAACATTTCCTGCTCAAAGCATTAGCCACTTTGTTAGCAGTACCTGAAATGTGTTTAATTACAAATGTAAAATTTTGCATATACTCTACGCATTTAGCATGTTTCTGATTCAACTTCTCCTGTTGAGTCACAAACTGCAATGCATGATTATCGCTATACAAAACAAATTCTTTCGAGACCAAATAATGCCTCCACTTCTTCAATGCCTGTATGATGGCATAGAATTATTTATCATATGTGGAGTATTTCTCCTTTTCCTCATTCAGCTTCTCGCTTAAATATGCAATTGGTCTATCTTCCTGGCTCAAGACCGCTCCTATGGCAAACCCACTTGCATCACATTTTACCTGGAATGTTTTATGAAAATCTTGCAACACCAAAACCGGTTGATTTGTAATCTTTCGTTTCAACAAATTGAAACTCTTCTCTGCCTCTTTCATCCAGTGAAAAGATTTATGTCTTTTCTTCACTGTATCCATCATTACTGCACTAATTCCACTGAAATTCCTGATGAATTTTCGGTAGAAACTAGACAAACCATGAAAACTCCTCACCTCGAAAATATTTCTCGGTGATGGACAATTTTTTATTACCTCCACCTTATCTGGATCCATCCTCAGTTCATTTGCAGATATAAAAAAACCCAAATAAATGAGCTTTGTCTTCACAAATGAGGATTTTTTCATGTTTATCAACATCTTCTCTTGCTGTAATCTCTTCATCACAATAGCCAAATGTCTCAGATGTTCAGCCTTTGTTTTTCTGAAAACCAATATGTCATCCAGATACACGATGACAAATTGCCTAATGAACTCCTTCAGGACTTCATTCATCAACCTCTTAAAGGTACTCGGTGCATTCGTCAAACCAAACGGCATGACAAGCCATTCATAAAAACCTTCGTTTGTCTTGAATGTTGTTTTCCATTTGTCACCTTCTCTCATACGAATCTGATGATATCCACTTTTCAGATCAACCTTTGAAAAAAATTTGGCTCCACTTAAGCAATCCATCAGATCATCCATCCTTGGCAATGGGAATCTATATCTGATAGTTATCTTGTTTATCGCCCTTGAATCAGTGCACATCCTCCAACCTCCATCTTTCTTCGGACTGAGTACTATTGGAACATCACACGGACTCAAGATTCCCCTGACCAAGCCTTTGTCCAACAACTCCTGGACCTGTCTTTTAACCTCTTCATTCTCCTGCGGTGTCAATATGTATGCGGCTTTGTTTGGAAAACTAGCTCCTAGTACGAGGTCTATATGGTGACTCACGCTCCTCATCGGTGGCAACGAATGAGGTAATTCGTCTACCACAATGTCAGCAAACTCTTCCAGCAGTTCCTGAATTTCTTCTAGCAAATCATCCACTCTTGTGCTAGTCAGAACAATTCTCGGTTTTTCTGACCACAAAGAATTGTGGATCCTCCTTCTTCTTAACTTCTGTAAGAAGTTCCTTCCCACTCATGAGAAGTACTGTGTTTTTTACCTCTAGTGTCACCTCTTTATCTTCAATTGGACACAACATATGAGTTCTCCCATTCTTTTCCAGGGTATATGTATTCTTCCTCCCATCATGAATTACACTTCTATCATATTGCCATGGTCTACCCAGTAATAAATGACAGACATCCATAGGAATAACATCACATAAAATCTTATCATTATATCCTCCTATCTTAATGTCAAATAAGCACTGTTTAGTGACATTTACCTGATGTCCCTTCTGTAGCCATGAAAATTTGTATGGATTCGGGTGATCAGTTGTCCTCAGCTCCATCTTTTCTACCATTTCGGTTGAAACAAGATTATCGGTACTTCCACTGTCCACAATGACCTTGCATGCCCAACCCTTGGTCATGCAAGCACTCCTAAAAAGACTGTTCCTCTGTGATGGATTCTCCATCTCTTTCTCTGGCGTCAAAAGGAATTTTCGCATCACCAGTGATCTTTCGCCTTCAGCGTACTCTACCTCAACATATCACCTCTGTGCCTTGACGATGTGAGCTTCTCCTCCATCCTTCTTCCTATCTGGATAGTCAACTGACTTGTGCCCATTCTTTCCACATGTGAAGCATGTGATTACTCCACCTGTTCCTCTTCCTCTGCCTCTGGTACGAGGAAACCTATTATTATCAGCATATCCTCCTCTCTACTCAGTATGTTGTTCTCTTTTCTCAGCATATCACCCTCGCTGTGAGGTTCCTCCTCTCTTTGTCTGAGTCTTAGGTTTCTTCTAGTCATTCTTGGGCTTCTGCTATTTATCTTGGGCAATTGATTTGCCTTTGGGTTGACTTCTGCCTCTGCCCCTCTGACTTTGTTTATGACTCAGCTTCTCCTTAGCTTTTAGAGCCAATTGGTAATCATCCTCCACCATTCGTATGGTCGCCAAATTTAGTTCATCCTGGATTTCATACCTCAGGATATTCATATACCTGGCCACCTTTTCATCATTGCTTTCACGATGACCTGCTCTGATATTCAACCTGTAAAATTCCTTAGTATATTCCTTCACTGTCATCAGATTCTGTCTCAGGTTCTGCATCCTCCTGAATAGAGAAATTTGATAGTCCCTGGGAATGAATTTGGCCTTCATCTTTGCAATCATTCTGTCCCAGCTCTTAATCTTCTGCTTGCCTTGGCAATGCCTATCAGCTTGCAGTTCATCCCACCACAAGGCTGCATGTCCTTTTAATCTCGTGACAACATGTCTGATCTTCTTATCATCTTCGATATCTTCATAATCGAAGTAAGTTTCAAGAGCTATAATCTAGTCTAGCAGCTCTTCCACATCCAGACTCCCTTCATAAGCTGGAATGTCCATCTTTGTTGTTGAACTCATTCGAGCGGTAGCCTTAATTAAACGCTCATTGGCTGGATCTTCTGCTGGGATTTCTTCTCCTCCACGTCCAACATCCTCTTCATCTTCGGATTCACTGGCATCTCCTACATCAGCTTTGCGCCTCCGTGATGTCTCCATGTCCTCCATTCTGACACAAAGATTTTGTATTTCTCTCTCCATGTCTAGATTCTGTTCTTACCTACCTCTTTCTCTGGACAATTCCCTTTCCTCCTCTGGATCGGGTGATTTTCTGCCTCTTCTCCTTGGCAGCATGGTGAATTCTCCTTGTCCTCTGCTATAGAAAGAAAAGAATATTTTCTATGCTCTGATACCACTTGACACAAACACACCACCCAGGGCACGTCTGCTTCCACATGACCTTCTTTCCCTTCGGCTCGAAGAGATGAAATGCTCTTCAAATCCCTTATTGGGACTTTCCTGCACCCACAGGACTCATCTTATGATATCCCTTCATCCTATCGGGAAATCAGACCTCGCGTGATCGTGAGTCTTGGAACTATGGGATCGGGGGTCTTACAAATCCCCGAACCCCGATGAACATTCACCCACATGTTCCTTGCTTTTAGCAGGATTTTTCTCGTCGAGAAATCGACACTTGCGAGGTCATGAATCACTCACCTCACAGATCCCCGATTCCTGATCAGCGATGGCACTCTCTGCACCCCTTAGCTCCCTCTGGCTAACTCTTTTCACATGTGACCTGCTAATCCACAAGACCACGGTCTTTTCCCTATCGGAATTTTAGAATTCGCGGAATTGGAGTGTGTAGAACTTACACCCTTGGGTTTTCCGATTCTTTGATTTCCGATGCCACTTGGCGTTGACTCACGGCAAGGCTTGACCTTCCAACACTTGTCCCTTACTCTGGCCCCTATGGCCCACACTCCTGTGGTGATCGGGAAATCGCGTATCGGAGTTTCACGATTTCAAATGCACTCGTTCATAGACCCTTCCAAGTCCTGAAACCCGATACGGATGACACGTTGCGTTTCGAAATTTCACGACTTCTCCGGCCGTGATTTTATTGTCACCGAGAATCCTGAAAGGCCGATCCCCGATGCATGTGTGAGATCTCTCTCCTCCACGTCACCACTTCCTCGTCGCTCTATCAGTTATCGTGAAATCGTGATTTCTAATGTAACAGTTCCATTATATGTGGAAACTCCGAAATGCCGAACCTTGACTCTTTCAGATCCTCAGACACGTGTACCCCAAATCAACGGCTCCGACCGTGTCGGGAAATCGCGGATTGCGATTTCATTTTGCAAGTGTTTCATGACTCTGGAAACCCCGATATCCCGAACTCCGACTCTCCGGGATCTCTCACCATGTGTTCCTACTAAGATCAACAGCTCTGATCCTATCGGGAAATCGCGGATCGTGATTCCTACACACAAGAGTTTCTTGCCTCTGGCAACTTCGATTCTCCGAATGCCAACTCGTCAGGATCTCCTGCCACACGTCCTCGCCGATGGATGGTTCAAAACTCTCGTTGGAAAATCGCGGATTGCGATTCCAACATACGAGAGTTATATGTCTTCGAAACCCCTGAAATGCCGAACCTCGACTCACTTCAGATTGTTGACACGTGTCCCGTCCAGGATTTACGGCTATGATCCTTTTTCAGAATTTCGGGACTTTCAAGGTCTCCGATTCTTACCCCGTGAATTCCCGATGACGCCAATATCCCGATGTCTCTTTTGGGTTCTTCCTCTGCTCCTTCGGGCTTAACCCCGATGCAACTTCTTGAGATCTAATGGCTGACGGGATTTCGTCAATCTTCCTCGGTGAATCCTGACCGTTGACTCCTCTCCTCCCTTCTTGAGGACTTCTTAGCACGAAAATCATCTGTGCAGCCTTCCGATAGTTTCAAAGGCCTTGTTCCTCCTGAGCTTTTCCACTCTGATTCTTTCAGAGGAACTTGCACGCACTCCTTACGCTCAACATTCAACAACTTTCCAAGTGTTGAATCCTTCCGACTCTGCGCACTTCCTGCAGCAGCAATCTTCAATCTCCTTTCTTCTCAGATTCACAACTGAGATTTCTTCTTCGTCAGCCTACGCACTCTTTGCACAGCTTCAACAACCCACTTCCACTTCTGGGTGAATGAGAACAAAAGTTAACCTACTGAGCCTTCATCAATGCACTCCTTGCAGATGAATTCAACTGTACACCTTGCAGGAATCCCCTGGCTCAGATAGAGAAACAATCGTAACTCACTTCACCTCCTCTCAGACTTCTATCTTAACACATGAAATCATACACACAACATAACAACAATGCCTAATAGGAAGAAATGTTCATAAGCAGAGCGTTTAACACATATACACAGAGAATAACACAACATCCATGAATCTGAATCAACTTATTCTATTAATCCCAGATCTATACATGGGTGTTTTCTACAACTCTCTGCTATTCTCCTATGCTCTAGATTCTTCTAACTCCTGTTACCTCCTATTACAATGATAGAAATGAGGGTGTCTATATCCGGTTTCCCTCTTTCACTCTAAAATCTGTCTAATCTAAGAATTCAATTCTATCTACCTGCAACTACTACTATAAATGCCTCTGTCTATCTCAGACGAGAGCATATGGCTCAAGGTCTGATTACATTCTTACCAAGGCACCTAAATTAAATGGTCTCATTTATATTCAGTGTGTCAACTCCAAGGGAAAATTTAAAAATTCAAAAACTTGCGTTGGACGTCTTCCAGTTGTCTTCTGCTTCCACGTTGGTTTTGCTTGTTGTGAGGGATGCTCCTGCATCATTTGTTCAGTTCCTATTATGAGTTTGTAACAAATATTAGTCCGTGTCTGAATGTAAGGGAAGATGTAGAGAGAGAGGCATGCACTACAGAGTGGCTATTCTATGAGAAGAGAAAAATGTCCATAATACATCTCTTTAAGGGAAGTGCATAAGACTGAAGCATTGAAAGAAAGAATAATAAATAAGCCAACCATTGTGGCTGTAGCCCATAGTTGGGTGAACCACATTAAATCCTATGTCATGTGTATTTTATGTGATTGCTGATGAAATTCTATTTGGATGCATAATAGATTAGTTATATCTTATTTTGAATCATTGCGCAGTGATTGTGACTTTGATAGTAATGATTCTATGAAGTAATCTAAAATATATTGATAATATGAATATTAATTTTTAAGTAAGTTAATGTTGATTAAGAACAAAGTTATGCACACAAAATTAATCAGGAAGAATGAATCATATGTTTTCCTCCCATTCCCTTACTACTGCAGAAGCCTGGTTCTCACAATCCCAATAGATACCTCGGGTGAGACTTCATTTGTGCAAGTAGGTGATGCCAAAAGGGGTAGTTTCTGATGGGTTTTGTTGGTCATAGATAAACCAAACCTAGGGTCTTATAAACTGCATACAATACCAATAAATGGTTATGTTGTTGGGACTTAAAAGTAGATCTCAAAATGGTTGGAAAGGAAGGAATGAGAGTTTACTCGAGAGGAGAATAGAAACCATCAAATGAGTGATGAGCAATGGATGCCAAGGTATGTGTACACAGATCTGTATGAAATTTTCTTTGGATAATTTCCAATTATTCTGACTGAGTGGATAAAAATATTAGTGGAGAATATTGGAAGATACAGGGATGTGGCGTTAAGGAATTGGAATCCTAATTTGGTAAGATAATTGAATTCTGTAAGTAACCCAACTAATCATGCAGTTAATTTTTGATTGGATAGAATACTAGGAGTCTATATTACAGAGTTTGAAGTAGATTGTATTTAATCATACATTATTGCAGAAAGGGATTTTTTTAAAGGTCTGTGCGAAAGGCTCTTGAAATCATTAAGTACATGGGTAAAGATGTTATTGTGTGAAAATAACTTGATGATAATGGAATCTGACCGCTAAAAGGCTTCGTGCACATAGGGGAACTAGGGGATGACAAGAGGATCGTATGAGAAAATGAAATAAGTGATGAAAGAGACAGGGAGAGACTGAGGGTGCAAGAATAAGGTATACCAAAGGAAGAATATAATTTTATAGAGATGTGCATATGAAGGAGGTAGAAGACGAAATATTGGGGCTAGGAAAGGATAGTCACGTAGTGAGCTAGAGGGGAGAGAAACTTGCACACTAGTATGAATTGTGAATATACCATATATAGGAGGAGAATAAGAGGATCTCTAGTCCATTCCATTAATATAAGAACTGGTAAGTTCTACTTAGATAGGATCCAGTGTCGAATCCATGACCATATGTGTGTCACCACAATCATAAATAATAGTTGAATATTTATAAAAAACAATTGTAGTTAGCCAGGAAGGACTGAGCAGTAGCAATCATAGCAATGGAAGTAGTGCGTAGAGTCATAATCAGAGTCAACCAACATCACCAAGTGGAGGGAATACACAAAGAAATATGGCAGGGGTAGACAACACCCTTAGACTACATGGAGATACATAGTACTACACCTATAGAACAGGCTATAACTTTGGCAAAGATAAGGAAATCACTACTGAAGAAGTTCAAGAAGACAAATTCAGATTCATAGTACATCACATAAATGAAGGAGATTAAATAGGTAAAAATAGAGTCAGTATGGGACTTTGATCAGAGGTTCAAGGATATGATCGTTAGAATGAATTTCCAAATCCTCGATCGACGACATCGAGAATGGTTCATTGTAGGGATTCTACCCCACATTCATAGGCCATTGGTTCAACAAAGGATTCCATCGCATCCTAAGGCACTCGAAATTGCAATGAAATTGGAATAATCTCCTGTAGGAGATAGTGGGGATGGTGCAAGTTTAGACGTAGTTGGATGCATTAATGATTCAACTGGAAGAACTGACAAAGGGAAAGGAGAAACATGAGAAATTATGGTGTAAAAAATGTAGGATTGAAAGCCATCACAAGGATGAATTCCCAAAATTCGCACAGTATTTGGAAACAAGAGCGACGAATAAATTATTGGGAGGAGGATATTGCAACATAGGTAAGAAATAGGGCCATCACCCAATTGAGAGTCCATTACTACAGAAGTATCACAGTATCCCAAGGAACTTGTTCTGCAACTTTTATAAATTAGTGGGACATAAAGAGAAGGATTTTCATGCATTTGACTTAATGAGGGAGAACACATTAGATATGTACAGGATTTAGGAGGAGAATGATGTAGAAAAAGGGGGTGGCTTGAAATACAATACTAAAAGAGGATTCAATCCATAGAACAAAGGAAACTTTGGTAGAGGATGAAGTAGAAGAAATTTTAGTAGAGGAGGAAGAGGACCGATTATATGTTATAGTTGTAATCAACCCGAAAACTTGGCCCGCAATTGTTTGAATCTATGTACAACATGCACATACTGCAGATTATTCAACATAATATTATCCCCAAATGGTTGCGAAATGGCAGGCCAGAAAAAACCAGAACCAGAATCCAAATCAGAATGTGTATAAGATATTAGCCGAAAGATGCAATGAAGGACCAAGAATAACATTGGTTACGCACAAAGGAGCTAGAAAAGAGGTTGATATGAAAAATGAAGGAAATAATATTGAACAGTGGGTAAGGAATTCAACATGGCCTATGCCATCCTTTGATCGTCAACAAGAAAAGGAGACATATCAGAGATAAATAAAATAAGTGCTCGGATTGGATTGGGACATGTTAATGTCAGCTACGCCTCAGGTAGAAGATTGCGTTGTGCCAGAGAAACCAATTGGAAAGGTAAGCATGCTAAAAAAATTCTTGAAAAGTTATGTAGAGATAATGAAGGATGAAACTGTGTTGAGTACACTATATGACATGATTTCTTATTTCACATGAGGAAGGGAAACTTCCATGCATAAAGGATGGTAAACTAGGTACTATGTAGGAAGAGAACCAATGGAGAATTTGGATTCAATGTAGAGATTGGGGAGTCTGATGTGGATAATTTTATCTTGTACTTAGGGTCTGACATGCATGTGTTACCTAAGAAGACATGGGATTTTATGGGAAAAACCAAGCTAGTATGGTCCCATGTTCAACTAAGGCTCACGAATCAACACAACATAGTACCAATTGGTCGTTTGGAAAGAGTACCTATGAACATAGATGGGGTGCATAACACAACAAACTTTGAATTAATTGATATCATGGATGATAGTCAAACATACCCAGCACTGATGACACTGGAATGGGATTTTGATAGCCATGCAATCATCAACTTGAAAAGGAGGGAGATGAAATTTGAAGTTGGATATTTGAAATTTATTGTGCCCTTGGACCCATCAGAAGGAAAGAGATCCATAGAGCCAGCTAGAGGAAATGGCATTGACAATTTATACAACATGACGACATCGAGGGATGATTATTTCAATACTAAAGAAGATGGTGCACTAAGTTGGTGAAGTATCAGTTCATGTGCATCAAAACTAGAAGAAGGTCTAGCGCATTGGCAACAAAGAATGCATGAAGTCTCCACTAGACGATGTGCACGTATAACCCCTTCCTTGTGGTGGATTGGAACAGAGCTATGTGACCCACCCAAGTATGATGGACTAACTTATATAATCATGTTTTTAAAGGAATTTTAGTTGCAAGTACCCAAAAAGAAAAGGTTGTTAGCACTAGATGTTGTCCTGAAAGTGACTCCAGCTAGATGGTGGGATGCACATAGAGATGGAATGAAAAACTAGTCGCTGTGTAGCAGGCTAATGCAAATAAGGTTTGTCACCGAGGAAGAAAATATTGTGCAGAAGTAAATGGGAGAGAGTGATTCAGTGGATAATGTTGAACACTGCAATTCTTTATGGAGTTCGGTACCGGAAATGGACTGGACACACAAATTTATACACACACTGGACACAATTCCTAAGAACCAGTATTTGAAATCAGAAATGCACAGGGAGACAGCAAGGTGGGAAGAGACAGGACAAAGGTTCAAAATCACATTTACATTTGAACATGAATCTCCATAAATATATGCAGTGCTATAGGCTATTTGAATGAAGATCTTTGTTGGTTGTGGAGTTTGATTATCTTCCTGATGCATAGGTCTTTTTTTTCAGCCATTTTTATACCCCATGAAGACTTTACACCCCAGAAGAATGTACACTCATCAATGTGGGGGAATGCAAGGGGGGTTACCTCCCCTGTGGGGTTCAGGGGAAAACAAGCCCCCAATAGAGGTTTAGAGGCGAAGCCCTCGAAATAAAAATTTCCTTGTAAATGTATATTGTAATTTCATAGTAAATTTGGACCATTCATTATAAGGTCGCAGATCTGACGGTAGAAGTTATGTTAGGTTTTTTTTCCCTAGAAGGAAACCCTCTTTTATGAGGGAAATGTATTGGGGCTATGTATTATTGCGAATATTCTATTCTGATATAGTAGAATATGAGAGAAAGAAGAGGAAGTTACAATGGGTTTGTTGTAGGTTGTTTCCCTTCATTTGATGGATAATAATAAAGGAAGGACCTGGAAATTTCTTTGGTGGATGTATCCTACACTGGGTGAAACATGTATATGTGTGTCTCTATTGTATTGTGTATCTTTTGTGTTTTATTTCTGCATTTTTTTAATTTTATTTCTCCGTGATCATGTTTTTATAACAATCTTATCATAGGAAGGGACGATGGAGGTGGTACCAATATGCAATACACACATAGCTAAGATGACTTCCCATGAGCTATTGGAATGCTACAATGTATCTAAGGAAGAACATGATGAATATGATCCAAAAAATGTACAAGTACCTAAGATAGAAGGAGAATGAGAAGTACAAGGCCCAGAACTTGAATCTGTCACATATACACATCCTATAAAGACATGGAAGGTAAACATTGGGATGACCTAGAATCCAAAGTTTGTGAAGATATGAGATTATTGGAGTGATGAGATAGTTGAGAATATTGCATACTTACTGTGATAATATCAAGACTTATTCCCAACAACATTTTCAGATATGAAGGGAATAGCAGGAGACTTAAGTGAGATGAAGATACCTCTTAAACTAGGAGTTAATATAGTTAGACACAGGTCTTACAAGTTAAATCCGAAGTATAAGGAGAAAGTGAAGGATGAAATAGACATGATGTTGGATGTAGGAATCATCAAACCGATATAAGAATCTGAATGGATCAGCTCAATGGTAGTGCAGGACAAGAAGACAATAGGAATTAGGATCTACATGAATCTAAGGAAGTTGAATGATGTGTGCTTACATGACCCATTCCCAACACCATTCACGGATGAGGTACTAGAGAACGTAGGAGGCCAAGAAAATTATTCTTTCACAGATGGTTTCTCAGGGTACCATCATATACAAATTGCACAGGAGGATTGACACAAGACCACTTTTTTGATTGAGTGGGGAAGTTATCAGTATACAGTAATGCCATTATGATTGAAGAATTCCCCTGCAGTATTTTCCAAAGCAGTAGATACAATGTTCAGGGAGTTGATCCATAATCTCCTCAAAGTATACTTGGATGATTGGACTTTGTTAAGTCTATTGAAGGATCATATATAAGTCCTTTGGCTCATGTTGGATCGGTGCAAAAAGTTTTAGATTTCATTGAACTTGAAGAAGTGTATTTTTTGCAAACCGTTTGGAAATTTTTTGGGACATGTAGTGTGCAAACAGGGACTATTAGTAGATCTAGCCAAGATTGCGGTAATTATGGAGTTAGAAACTCCTACATCAGTCAAAAAGCTGAGGGAAATTTTGGGTCATATAGGTTGTTACCAAAAATTTATCAAAGGATACATGTAGATCACAACACCTATGGAAAATTTATTGAATAAGGAAGAAAAGTTTAAATGGAATGAGGACTATCAGAAGGGGTTGGACACCTTAAAGAAGAAACTAGTGAATGCACCAAGTTTAATTTTTCCAAATTGGAACAAGGAGTTCCATGTACATGTATATGCATCGTCCATAGCGTTGGGTGCAGTACTATCCCAACCGGAGGTGGGAGAAATATATCAACCAATTTATTTTTCCAACATGAAGTTTTCTATAGCAACAAAGCACTATACAACAATGAAACAAGAAGGATTGGAAATGGTCTATGCACTACATAAATTCAGGCATTATTTATTGGGATCTCACTTTAATATGTATACATGACATTTTGA
>JZKD02S1891796.1:358816-371116 GCA_000966675.3 Picea glauca
AGACTAGGAGGTATAATTACAACTAATGGCCTAAATCCAACATAAATAAAATAAAATTACTAATATAATATGCCCCAATTAAGGGGTAATGAGCCAATATTAGGGCTTAACAACCACATGAGCTTGTTGCAACCAAATTATCACCAAAGGAAGGAGGAAGAGTTTCACAGGGAGAAAGGATGGAGAGGAAGGCTGAGGCTAAAACTAAGAATGGGATGCAAAACTTGGTCTAAGAAAGGGAAGGTATTTTGGCATAGTTTTCTTATTCTCTTGCTTCTCTTCTTGAATGACTCCCCAAGAACTCTTTTTATATGAGAAAAATATGGTTATTCGGTTTGGGGACATGATACAAGGGGTAAAATGGTTAGGAAACCCTCTATAGCCCATAAAGTCCACCGAATTCCGTGCAATTTTATATTTTTTGCAACTTTTGTAGGTAAATGAGGGATAATTAGCATGCATCTCACGTATGTACGTAGACTAACTATCATGCATCACACGTGTGTATGTGGGATATTAATGCAGTAGGACACATACACTATCCAAAAAATGGTTTTTTAAGGAGGAGCCTCAATAGTTTTTTGGAAAAGTATGTAAATGGAAGGGCCAATGTCTTGTATGCATAGATAAGGAATTTTTGGACTATAAAAGATGCCCTCTAATGTGTGAGGTCAAAAGAGAAATTGATGGATGAAATACATTACAATATATTTACTAGTGGGAAGGAACATAGTTGAGTGAGCCCGAGATGAGTGTTAGTGAGCGTTCCATCTACAAAAAATTGATAATCTCTTCGAGGTAGGCATACCCATGCTCAGGATGAACTAAGAATGACTGCCAATCAAGTACACTATATATCCATGTCATATATGACTACTTAGACAAAATATAAATGTCCATATAAAGTGCAGCCACAAACAATGCACAACGAATCTACATCTCAAGATCATCTGAAGATATACAAGTACAATACGATATGCATCTTCAAGAAGCATTGATTCCTGTGGTTGGAGATGAGGAATTCATATCTTGAGAAATGTCTTAAATATCTTCATAACCTTAGGTAGGATTACAATAAGAGTGTAAGACTCACTACCCTGAGGTCTTCGATATGCCATTAGGGAAATACTAGAGGATCTCGATCGTTAGGCACAAAAATTCATTGAATTTGAATCTAAACTTAATTGGACTCTCGGGATGGACATCTCATGAAATTCAAGAGATAAGCTATAGAATGGCCAACTCAGGTTAGATAAAACTTCCCTTGGAAAAAAGAATGAAAAAATGATAAGACTCATGCAACATATTATTGACATAAGTTTGTGATACAAGAAGCACCAAAAACTCTCCATATGTTTGAAAGAGTAACCAAACAGAGGAGGACACAACTCTATGTAACGAGAACAACTTACTAAGATCATACTAGATCCCAATGCTTTGCAAACAAACAAAAGCATGTGCTTTGTCCAAGGGTGATTATCTTGCTGCAAAAAAAGAGAATGTATATCCTGTCCCCTCTTTTTGGAATATTTGATTTTTTTTTCTTTTTCAAATTTTTAACGAACTTGAAAAAGAATAAAATAATGCTATGTTACAAAGGAGGGACAAGTGTCACGGGAAAAAAACCCAGTTCCAGGCGCATGGAACATACTTATGTTCATTGTAAGGAGACATGTGCAGGATAAGGACACTCGAGAAAATTCCTCTATTGTTCAATGTGTCAGACCATGAAGGAAAAAGTGCTACGAGGCTTGCATTTAAGGAATGATTTGAAGGTTCAGTTAATAACAACATGAAGTCGACATTAGACCAAAGATGAAAGGATGAGACCTGTGATGAGATTAAGTATGACACAGCAAGACTCCTTCCATGTGAAGTTTTACGATCCCTGAGAAGGTAAGATCAGTGGGTTTTCCACGTTTAGAGAGTCTGAAAAACTTTAAAAGAAGACTCCAGAGTGCTCCTTTTTTCGTAATTAGTTTGGTCAGTTCGAAAAAGGGTTAAACTTATACTAAAAGGACGTCTCTTCAAAACCATTTTAACGAGTGTGACTGAGACAAGATCAATCGGCCATGTTTTCAATTTTAAGGAGTCTGAAAAGAGATTAATTATGGACTCACAACATTTTTCTAAGTTTAGTCTCCTTAGCCCGAAAAAGTATAAAATATAACTTAGGAGAACTCTCCTGGTGAGACATGTCTCCTAAGTTGTACCTTTTTTCTAGATAATCTATTGGCCAAAAAAAGGGTTAAACTTATGCCAAATAGATATTCCTTTTGGACCAATTAACAAGTGTAAAAGGAACAAGGTCACTCGACGATCTTTTCATATTTAGGGAGTATGAAAAGATCTTAAATATGGACTCCGGGGGTGTTCCTTTTTCGTATATAATCTCCAAGGCCCAAAAAAGAGATAAACCAAAACCAAAGAGAATGGAGCTTTTTCGAAAATTTAGTCTCTCAGGAACAAAAAAGGTTAAACTTACACTTGAGAATAATCTCCTAGCGAACCAATGTTCCTAGGGCATACCTTTATTCGTAAATTAACTGTCTGGATCGAAAAGGGGTAAACTGTCACCAGATAGAAGTCCCTTCAAATTTTATTTTGATGAGCGTGAAGGGAAACACGATCTCTCGACAATCTTTTAAATTTTAGAGAGTCTGAAAAGGGATTAAATAAGACTCCAGGGGGTCTTCTTTTCTTAAGTAATCCAAAGGATACCAAAAGGAATAAATAAGCTCTTGTTAGATATTGATTTCAAATTTTAAGTGAGCTTGAAAGACAATAAACCATGCTCATAGGGATTCCCTTGGGCATAAGCCAAAAAATATGAGGAATAATGGGGCTTCTATATAAAATCATGGCGAGACGAAAAGGACTCCCAAGCCTATGGAGAAAACTCACAACATGGATGAAAAAATGTAGCAAAGGATCTACTTAGGGAATACATGTAGAGGAAGGTTCTACCACCTAATCACGACACTTCTAAAGTAGCAAAGAAGGTTCTGTGTTAGACTTTGGTGGGATCGATCCTATGGAAAATCAAAGAGGTCAACAATATGAAAAATGCAAGGTGGTGAGAACCTTACCTATATGCAAATGCCAGAAAATGAGTTTTACCATGGGATGATATGAGTGTAGCTCATCTCATGAAAACACCAAACCAAAAAAACAAGTTCAATAGAATGACCCAAAGATCTCTAAAAAAGGAAGTCAAGTAGCCATCGAGCCAAGAAAAGGGAAAAAGAGGACCAAACTGGGCCAAAAAGGGCCAAAAACATCTATAAATAAAGGTGGAAAACTCATTTTAACCATTGCAATTTGGGAAATAAAAAAAAAAGTAAAAAACCCTCTTCGTAAAAAACCTGCCACAATACCTGACTTTTACCACATGGAGAAAGACCCAAATGCCTTCTAGAAGCTATCTGGTGTGGTGGATGCCTTAATGATGGATCCAAAATTTGGTGGCAAATTGGGTTTCCATATGCGCAAGTGGACACTGCTAGTCATGTGGTCTCTTGGTACTCCATGTCTGCAACCCAAGGGCCTCGAAAAATCGCCTCTTTATTTATGCCTAAAAGTTGGGGATAACATCTGTCTCCTACTTAAGAACATGTGCTTGTTGTAGAGTTCATGATAATTGCCTACACATGCTAAGACATCAAACTCTTTAATAGTAGGATGGATTCGCTCATCCTCTGTCCATATAATCAAATAAAATGACAACTAATATAGAAAATAAATTGTTTTAGCATTTTACATATATGTGATGTAAATCAATAATGCAAGTAGAGAAAAATGAAAAATAAAACATGAAATGAAACTAAACTACAATGAAAAATCAATGTGAAATATGAAGGAACTCAAATGACCTACCTACTTATCTAGGGCCCTGAAGATTAGGTGATAGATAATTTCAGGTGAAATCATATAACCAGTGCAACCAACTGATCATCTCATCAATGTATATGCTCCTATTCTTAATTATGTAATACAACATCCTCATATATATGAGGGTAAGGGTGGGGAAATAATATATAAAAAATAATATGTTTTCTCTATTACTCCCCCCATGCCCACCCTCATATGTTTTCTCTATTATTCCCCCCTTCCCCACCCTCATATATATATGAGGGTGGGGGCAGGGTGAATAATAAATATATATATGAGGGCGGAGGCAGGGGGATACTAGAGAAAACATATTATATTTTCTATATTATTCCACCCACCCTAATACACCCTCATAATGAAGGTAGGGAGTGGGAGGAATAATATAGAAAAAATAATGTGTTTTCTCTATTATTCCTTTCACCCTCACCCTCATATATATATGAGGGTGAGGGTGGGGATGGGGGGAATAATAGATAAAACACAATAGGGAATAACATAGAAGACATAAATTATATGTTTTCTCTATTATTCCACCCTCATATATATGAGGGTGGGGGTGGGGGGAATAATAGAAAAAACATAATATGTTTCCCCTATTTCACCCCCCCTCCACCATATATATGAGGGTGTTTTCTCTATTATTCCCCCTACCCCCATACTCATATATATGAGGGTGAGGGTGAGGGTGGGGGTCGGGGGAATATTGTAGAAAACATATTAGTTTTTCTCTATTATTCCACGCTCATAGGTGGGGGGAATAATAGAGAAAACATAATATGTTTTATCTATTATTCCACCTTCTCCCATCCTCATATATATGAGGGTGGGTGTCGGGGGATTAATATATAAAACATAATATATGAGGGTGGGGGTAGGGGGATAATAGTTAAAAAAATACTATGTTTTCTATATTATTACCCCTACCCTCATATATGAGAGGTGGGGGTGTAATAGAGAAAAATATATTATGTTTTCTATATTATTACCCACACCCCCACCCTCATACACCCTCATATATAAGGGTGGGGTTGGGGTAAATAATATAGAAAACATATTATGTTTTCTCTATTATTCCACCCACCCCCACACTCATATAGATGAGGGTGGGGGTAATAATAGATAAAAAAATATATGTTTTCTCACCATCATATATGAGTGTGGGGGGAATAATAGAGAAAACATATTATGTTTTCTCTATTATTCTCCCCATGTCCCCACCATCATATTATGTTCTCTCTAGTATCCCCCCCATCCCCATCCTCATATAACCCTCATATACGAGGGTGAGTATGGGGGAATAATAAAGAAAACATCATATTCCCCCCACCCTCATCTCATATATGAGGATGGGGGTGGGGGGAATAATAAAGAAAAAATCATATGTCCCCCACTCCCACCCTCATATATGAGGGTGACTGTGGGGGGAATAATAAACAAAACATAATATGCCCCCCACTCCCACCCTCATATATGAGGGTGGGGGTGGGAGGAATAATAGAGAAAACATACCCTCATATTATTTTATCTCTATTATTCCCCCCACCCCATCCCCCATATAGTGAGGAGAATAATAAATAAAACATAATATCCCCCCCACCCCCACCATCATATATGAGGATGGGGGTGGAAGGAATAATATAGAAAACATACCCTCATATTATTTTATCTCTATTATCCCCCCCACATCCACCCCCACCCTCATATATGAGGGTATATGAAGGTGGAGGTGGGGGGAATAATGGAGAAAACATACCCTCACATTATTTTATCTATATTATTTCCCCCACCGCCACCCCCACCGCCACCCCCACCCTCATATACTGGCCTAAAACAAGCTCCAAGGCAGTGGTATTTGAAGTTTGACAGGTTTATGACAAAACAAGTTTATAATGGATGTCATTATGATGGGGGAAATAATAGAGAAAATATATTATGTTTTCTCTATTATTCCCCCAACCCCACCCTATGAGGGTGAGGGTGGGTGGAATAGTAGAGAACATATACAACCCCCACCCTCATATACCCACCCCAACCCTACGAGGGTGAGGTTGGGGGGAATAATAGAGAAAACATTATATGAGGGTGGGGGTGGGGGTAATGATAGAGAAAAATATTATGTTTTATCTATTATTACCCCCACCCTCATTATATATGAGGGTGGGGGTGGGGGGAATAATAGAGAAAACATATTATGTTTTCTCTATTATTACAGGGTGGAGGTGGGGGGAATAATAAAGAAAACATATTATGCTTGGGGGAATAATAGAAAAAACATATAATGTTTTCTCTATTACTACCTCCACCCCCACCCTCATATATGAGGGTGGGGGTAATAATAGAGAAAACTTATATGAGGGTTGGGGAGGGGGAGATAATAGAGAAAACATATTATGTTTTCTCTATTATTACCCCCACCTCCACCCCCACCCTGATATGAGGGTATACGAGGGTGGGGGTAATAATAGAGAAAAAATAATATGTTTTCTCTATTAGTCCCCTCACCCCCACCCTCATTATATGAGGGTGGGGGTAAAAATAGAGAAAACATAAAACATATTATGTTTTCTCTATTATTACCCTCACCCCCACCCTCAATATGTTTTCTCTATTATTACCCCCACCCACATCCTCATGGGGTAATAATAGATAAAACATAATATGTTTTCTCTATTATTCCCCCCACTTCCACCCTCATATATGAGGGTTGGGGTGAATAATATAGAAAACATATATGTGGTTTGGGGTGGGGGTAGTAATAGAGAAAACATATATGAGGGTGGGTGTTGAGGTAATATTATGTTTATGAGGGTGAGGGTCGGGGTGGGGGTAAATATAGAGAAAACATAATATGTTTTCTTTATTATTCCCCCCACCCCCACCCTCATATACCCTCATATATGAGTGTGGGGGGGATAATAGAAAAAACATATTATGTGTTCTCTATTATTCCACCTACCCCCACCCTCATATATATGAGGGTGGGGGTGAGCAGAATAGTAGAGACAACATCTCATATATATGAGGGTGGGGGTGGAGGGGATAATAGAGAAAATATATTGGTGGGGGTGGGGGGAATAACAGAGAAAACATAACATCTCATATATATGAGGGTGGGGGTGAGGGGAATAATAGAGAAAATATATTGGTGGGGGTGGGGGAATAATAGAGAAAACATAATATGTTTTCTCTATTATTCCCCCCACCCCCACCCTCACCCTCATATATAAGAGGGTGGAGATGGGGGGAATAATAGAGGAAACCACCCTCATATATGAGGGTGGTTTTATCTATTATTCCACCCTCCTATATGAGGGTAGGGATAGGGGGAATAATAGAGAAAACATAATGGGGGTGGGGGGAATAATAGACAAAACATAATACGTTTTCTCTATTATTCCCCCCACCCCCACCTTCATATAGAGAAAACATATTATATGCGGGTAGGGGTGGGGGTAATAATAGAGAAAACATATGTGGTGGTGGTGGGGGGGAGGGGGGAAATATGCTTGTTGTATTATTCCCTCCACCCCCACCCTCATATATGAGGGTGGGGGTGGGGGTAATAATAGATAAAACATTTTATATGAGGGTGGGGGTGGAGGTAATAATAGAGAAAACATAATATGTTTTCTCTATTATTACCCCCACCCCTACCCGCATATAATATGTTTTCTCTATATGAAGGTGGGGGTGGGGGGAATAATAGAGAAAACGTATTATGTTTTGTCTATTATTCCCCCCACCCCCATTATGTTTTCTCTATTATTCCCTCACCCCCACCATCATATATGAGGGTGGGGGTGGGAGTGCAGGGGAATGATAGAGAAAACTGGTGGGGGGAATAATAGAAAAAATGTATTATGATTTCTCTATTATTCCCTCCACCCCCACACCCTCATATATATGAGGATGGGGGTTGGGGGAATAATAGAGAAAACATATGAAAAAATAACATGTTTTCTCTATTATTCCCCTCACCCCCACCCTCATATATATGAGGGTGTGGGGGTGCGGAGGATAATAGATAAACCATAATATGTTTTCTCTATTATTCCCCGTACCCCCAACCCTCATATATGATGGTGTAATATGTTTTTTCTATTATCCCCCCAACCCCACCCTCATATATGAGGTTGTGGGTGGGGGTAATAATAGAGAAAAGTGATAGAACAGGGGTAGACCCAGGGTTCAACGCTTCAACAATGCACCAAAAAACCCCTAAATAATGGGCCTTTCAGCAACACCTGCGAAGTAGATGAATTATCACCCAAGGAAGAGGCAGAGGGTTTGTAGGACTCAGGTGTCTACAACTGATATGGGACACAGATCTGTGATTACAACAGTTGACAGAGCACTTAGCCAATAACATGCATTAGTTCTTGAACTTTATCCACATCACAGGTTAAACCCTTATTACGGATTAGCATAATAGTAATAAAGATTAAGCACATACAATAATTTCACACATAGCATCAACTCAAATCTAGCATTCATTCACATCATTAAGCACTAAGAAACAACATCAAATGCATTCATTATATGTTATAACAACAACACTAAGCAAATAATCATACAAACAACATCGACAACATCACATAAAGCACATCAACACAGGATATACATGGTTCGCCCCAGTGTGGGGATACTTCCACCAACTCTTCTTCTTCTTTATTATTCTTCGATCTCCTTACATTAGTCTGCCCTTGTGCACAAATTAATAAAGGTCAGCTTCGCACTGGACAGGTGATTTGCGTACAACGCACTAGATCCACCTTTCTCAAAATCAGGTCAAGGCACAGAGCCAACTCCTTGATAGCACAAAGCCTTACATAGTCTGTCTGCACAAAGCCTCTTGCAATCACTTTCACTTAGCTCTACAAGTCTCAACACACAGTACGCACAAAAACCAATGAATACTCTTCGCACTTAGAAACCTTTACATATTCTTGCACGAAGCCAACTTAGACAAGTTAGAACCTTAACTTACATCGCTTAGCTATCTATTTATACATTACAAAAAGGCCTAAACATGGGTAAACCCATGGGATGAAATCCCATACCCATTACATAAAACCTAAAAGGCCCCAAAAATCCTACAAAACAAGTGAGATCCCGCGATCTCAGCTTCGCCTAGGTGCTCCATCTTTGACCAACCTGTCAAAGTTCCAAAAAAACGACCAATGTTTCCTCAAAACTTGGTCGAGGGCCAACCGCCCCCCAACACTCACCTGTGACTCATTGTTAGGACCACACAATGTACCTTTTTGCCTATACTTTTTGCCACTATGATACTCTTGATCACCTGTATTTAGACTCATACTATTACTTTATCTGATCATTCCAAAGGTATACAACGTCCCTTCTCATTACTATACGTTTAATCTATTTTGCATAATATTTTACATCACTTTTGTACTTAACCATTGATTAGATTGCAGACTAGCATTTGAAGCCTGTTGCTGAAACACATAAGCTGTTACACAGTCCAGGTCGCAGATGCTGAAACATAGAGCTGTTACACAGTCCGAGGTTGCAGATGCTGAAACACAGAGCTGTTACACAGGAGTCGCAGATGCTGAAACACAGAGCTGTTACACTGTCTAGAGCTGCAGATGTTGAAACACAGAGGAGACCGCTAGAACCAACGATGCTGAAACACAAAGGAAGCCATTACAGTCAGCGGTCAACAAGCACCAACCGTCGCTCCTACATATGAAAGATGACACATTCAAGAGTGAAATTCACATGGCTGAAACAGCCCGTGAATTGCGATGCTGAAACAACATCGACAGCTACGAGAAGAAGCTGTTACTCCAGTCATAACAATAATATCTCATCCAAATCCTGTAATAGCATTTCTGTTGCGTGAGACTAGGACATCCTGCTCTGGTTTAGAAAGAAGATCCAACTAAAGATAGGACTTAGATACACATTGTAATTTTTGATATATTGTATCGAGGGGGTTCCCTCTTTAAATAAGGGGGAAATCTTCATTCGAGGAGGAAGTTTTTATGTATTGAAAAGCTTCAGATGAGGGACGTACTTCATTTTTCATACTGTAATATGATATTTTGATAGATGAATAAAAGACTGCTTTGAGTATCCTTCTCTAGCTTCTCATTCCAGGGGAATCTTGTGAGAAGGGAGGGCCCACCTTCTTCACAAGATTCACCCATTAGTTTAGAAGTGTGTTAGTACAATCTCTGTTTATGCTTTGGTTAACTTTTGTTTGCTGAAACACTGTTTTTAATGAATTTCGCTTTGCTGAAACACTACTGACTCTGTCTTAGTTTATTGAATGAAATTCATAATCCTTTTTATTAGCAATCTTGTGTGATGATTTTATGAGGCTAGCCAGAGGCTGGGTTAAGGGTTCCTGCTCAGACAGGAAGGGATCAGAACATCCTATTCTCTGTAGATTTCATTTACTTATGCAAGTGTGCTAGCCAGAGACTGGGTTAAAGGTTCCTGCTCAGACATGGAGGGATCAAAACATCATGTTCTCTATAGATTTCATTTACTTATGCAAGTGTGCTAGCCAGAGACTGGGTTAAAGGTTCCTGCTCAGACAGGGAGGGATCAAAACATCCTGTTCTCTGTAGATTTCATTTACTTCTGCAAGTGTGCTAGCCAGAGATTGGGTTAAGGGTTCCTGCTCAGAAAGGAAGGAATCAAAACATTCTGTCCTCTATAGAATTCATTTACTTCTGCAAGTGTGCTAGCTAGAGATTGGGTTAAAGGTTCCTGTTCAAACAGGAAGGGATCAGAACATCCTGTTCTATGTAGATTCCATTTACTTTTGCAAGCGTGCTAGCCATAGATTGGATTAAGGGTTCCTGCTCAGAAAGGAAGGAATCGAGATATCCTGTTCTCTGTAGATCTCCATTATTCCTGCAAGTGTGCTATCTAGAGACTGGGTTAAGGGTCCTTGCTCAGAAAGGAAGGGATCAAACCATCCTTTTCTCTGTAGATCTCAATTTCACAAGTGTGATAATCAGAAATAGGGCTTAAGGTTCCTGCTTAGAAAGGAAGGAACTAGATGGCCTTGTTCTCTGCTAGATAGAGTTATCTTTTTCTGCATTACTGTTTTCATGAAAGAGTGTTAGTACTGAAGTCTCTGTTTGAGAGTAATGGTCATGTTCTCTGATTGCAGAATAGTTGTTCTTTCCTGTTGCAAGTATTATTTTAATGTAATCCAGGATTCTTAGATTAATCTTTAAGATCTGCAATAGGGAGGTTGCTTTCCTGTGATTTAAATCAGAACTTCAGTTCATTCAGGATAAGTGTGATTAATATGGTTTTCTTTACTACAACTTTAAGTTGCTTTTGGAATTGAGCATATATAGTACGTGGTTATCTTTGAAATAAAAAGAATTCCCTGGGTTGACAATTTATGTATCACTTGGTTGTTTGAATTAATTGAGAAATTATAGTGACCAACATTTTGGCGTCGTTGCCAAGGAAGATAGCTATAGATTTCAAAAGCACTTGTGATTTCTTTTCTTTAGATAAAAAGAATGCATGAAAGACCCCAAAGACACTAACCCTACAGGTGGAAAGGGAAAATGAAAAGGAGGAAGAAAGACTTACATTGACGAGATTTTATCAAAGTCTGAATCTGCTGCTCAACGACCAAACCTTCAAAAATAGAATTCCCAGCCTTCATTTCGAGCAATTTTTGGAACAGGGAAAGAATTTTGGAGGCCTGAGACAGTCCAGAAGCCAGTAGGAGACATTGAGGACAGAGAAAGTGCAGCAGGGGAGCAGGCAGAGGAAAACATGGATGAGTACAACGAAGAATTGCATCACGAAGAACAGACATGTCCTAAAGGAGAGGTAAAAGATGATTTTTTTTTCTCTACATTAGGATTTCCTATTGGCGATCTCCCTAGAGGAGAAACCCCCATGAAAAATATTCCACTCTCAGCATTGCCTAATTTTCATGGTTTATCTTCAGAAGATCCTGATGAATTTCTGTTTGAGTTTGATATATTATGTAGAAGCTATGATTACATTTCTAATGCTCAGAAACTAAAGTTATTTCCAACAACACTAAAAGGGAATGCACTAAGATGGTTTATGAGTCTTGGAGGCCATGTAATCACAACATGGGACCAAATGAAACAAAAATTCCTGAACAAATACCAGGACTACTACTGGACGAGAGAAAAGAGGGAGGAGCTATTTAAAATGATGCATAAAGAGGACGAGAATCTAGAAGACTTTGTAGAAAGGCTACAATACAATATACAAAGATCCAGTCATCCCAATGTAAGTAAGTATATTCTCAAGAATATTTTATTAAAAGGGGTAAGGGATGACTCTCTGGATATGCTGAATATGCTTGGGAAAGGGGACATATCCAAGGAATCATATGATGAAATTGTCAATTTATGCAAAAGATGTTCA
>JZKD02S1891796.1:397694-408091 GCA_000966675.3 Picea glauca
TGTTTCCTTCAATCCAAGACGACTTCACAGAGAATGAAACTTCTTCTCAGTGAAGGTCTTGGTGAAGATGTCTTTCGTCTGTTATGTTGAAGGACATAACTGTAAGTCAATGATCCCCTTGTGTACTAAGTCTTGGATTTAGTGCATGTGGATCTTGATGTGCTTCATCCCCTGCCTCTGAACTAGATCTCTATGGAACTTCAAAGTGTTATGGTTGTCACACCAGATGACGATCGGTCGATGAACTAAATTCCCAACTCAATGAGAAAATGTTGTAGCCACATAGCTTTAATGGTTATGTTAACTACCCCTTTGTACTCTACCTCGAATGAATATAGAGCAATGACTGATTTCTTCTTTCTCGACCAATAGATAGGCTTGGAACCAAGACTGAGTGAGTAACCAGATGTGGACTTGCGATCAATGCTATTGCCAGTCAAGTTAGAATTAGTAAACCCAATGAGATCTAATGTAGAGTCTGCTGCATAATGAATCTCAAAGGTGATGGTGCCCTATACATATCAAAGAATACGCTTTGCAACCTTCCAATGTAGCTCATGTGTCTCCTGCATGAACTTGGAAACTGTGCCAACTACATATGAGAGGTCTAGTCTGGAGTGTGTGAGATACAACAAGCTCCCCACTAGCTATCTATACAGTGTGTTGTCAACCATTGGAGTCTCCCCACCATCCTCAAGTTTGACTCCTGATAGGAAAGGAGTCAGAGCAGACTTGCAGTATGTCATGTGAAATATCTCAAGGAGATCTCGTGCATACTTGGCCTGAGATAGTGATCTGAAAATAGGGGGCTGAATTTTTTTTCTATGCAAGCACCCTCTACTCCATTAAAATAAACTTCAGGACCTTGCTCAATGTATTAGTTGTGCAAGAGAACTTATGTGTCAAGTTTATGCTTCTTTTAGGTGTTTATGTGTGAGGTATATGAAAGGTTAAATATGTTGTTTAAAGAATATATAAAAAAATATAAATTGCATCAAAAATAATAACCAACAACTCACAACAATAACAACATGATAAAGGAGTTCACCCCCAACTGGGCTACATATCCTTGAGCCTTCATCAATGGACTAGGCTCTCTGGTATTAGTTTGTCTAAAATTCTTTTACAAGCTGCTACTCAACTCCAATGGATTTAATGACTATACCATTGGGTTTCAAATACATAAAAAACCAAAAAATGATTATTAGAACTCTGAAAACAGACCATGGCTCATATGGGCATGACCTCTTCTACTGGTGGCCTTGATCTTCCTTGAGATTCCTTGTGGAAAAAACACCTGTAAAATTCCTCAAATTCCTCTGAAACCTATCCCAATGATTTCAGAGCATAACAATTAGTCAAGAATGACTATTCGGTCACTGAAAATGAACTTGGGCTCATCTGAGCATGACCTCCTTCAATGGTGGCCCTAAGCTCGCTAGAGCTCTCTTAAACATAAAAGTAGTAAATACTACAATAGAAGTCTCCAAATTCCTTTGAAAATAGTTCCAATGGATTCAGAATATCCAAAAACCCCTAGCTGGACTTTTTTGGCACCTCATTTGGCCAAAATATGAAGAAGATAGGCCTCCTTCCATTTTCCTCCTTCAAGCTTGTTGTCTCTGGTTCGCCAATTCGCACCTCATGTGTGAGTAACCTAGCTCCTGGTTGTTTCCCATATGTAAACCCAACATGCATGCCATTTCCACAAATCACTCCATAATGTAGCACTGTTAGAAGACCTAGCCCCCAATTCGCGGAGGTGTTGGACGCATGGGGGACCATATGGACACGTCCCAATGCCAAAGTAGGCCCTTGTTGCAAGATCAAATATGGACGCGCCAAGTGTTAGGCACATGGACTATCCATTTTAAAATGTGTGCCAACTCCGTGTAGCTGAGGTCATATGATAGCACATACAACCAGGGGCTAGGGCTAAGCCCCAGCCCGGACCCTGCTCCAAACTACACTATAGTGCAAATTTAGATGTAATGCAAAACATGTAGTGTTAAGAAACAAATGTGTGGCGTGCCGGTTGGGTGGTCCTTGCTAAGAAACTCCATGCACGTGGGAGGTCTGGGGTTAGATCCCTACAAGATCCACTTTAATTTTACACCAACCTTTAACACGGTTCCACGTGGCCCAGGCGATACACCAACCTTTAACATGGTGCCACATGGCAACCCATGCCTAGGCCACGTGGCACCATACCATTTGCCACATATATGCCATGTGTCCTAGACTCATTCACCCATGTTTCCTTCCAACTTGGCTATCCAATCATCTCCTGCCACATCAGTATCATTCCAGATCAGCTATACATCCCTGCCACGTCAGTTGTACGACCCTGCCACATCAGTTGTATGGACTGTACAGTCAACATTTTTTTTGCCTCTTTTGCAAATCGAACAGAACGCGATATCTCACTCATACAGTGTTCGTTTGAACCCGTTCAAAGTGTGTTGGGTTTGTGAGGATGAGGCCTACGTACCTGTTTGTTTTGAAGTGATTATGAGAACTTTGATTTTTGGGCTAAATTTTGACCCCTGGTCCAAATTCTGATCACACCTTCCCACTGAAAGAATTTTGGACCCAAAAAAGCTGATGATTATCTACCTGAGCTTCAATACTCTTCTACTTCCAAGTTCTATCAATTGATTCTACTTGAAAAGTTTTTTTCGCAATCACCTCGGTACCTTGACATGCCTTGCACTGCAACTAGTTATGTCCCTCAACCACTGTTCTCTGGTTGTTGCTGACCCACTGTTCTCTTTGTGCTTGGAAAGATGTCATCCTTCCTATTGAGTATCAAGTCCCTCTTGTGAACTCTTTGGCATCAACTCAATCCGCTCTACAATGGCTGCAAAATACTTTCTTGCGACATCTTGTCACAAACCAAGAAAAACCATCAATCTTGAAAACAAACTTTATACAAGAATGTAAATGATGCCGACAAAGTCTTTTTTCTCTTCAATCAAATGGTCACATCTTGTATTTCATCAAATTAGATGGAGTTTTCCTGCATCTTGGTGTACTCAATATCGACTTACGAGCTAACAAACACCATTGACTAAACATAAGTTGAAAAACATGATCAACACAACATAGTCGTCAAGACAACATCAACACAAGTCGAGACTCATTTGAAACATATCGACATTCCCAATGACAAGTCAACATTCATGATACACAACCATGTCACAATCATGAGTCACTCATAATGAAACTTTCACAAAGTTCATTGTTTACACATACAAAATCACATGCATGTGCATACTTCTTCAACTCTCCTCCAAGTACAATCATAAGTACATAAACCCAAAAACATGTGGGTACATAAGATCTGAAATGAAAAGATAAATGACTGCAATAAGTGAGTGCTATACCCATCTTTACATCCTCCTGGCGAAGTTGTGCAACAACAAGAATGCCTTCAAAAGACTTGCATTCACATGCAAACTTGCATCATACAAGTTGTGATAATATGCTGCAACTTGTCATAATTTCAACATAAATGGATACATAAGGCTGAAATGTGCATCTACAAACAAAGAAATGCAAACCTTACTTGTTCAAGAAATCTAACCATTTCTTACCAAGCCAATTCAATGGTGACTTTTTCTGCTAAAAATCCTCTTCTTGTGAATCATCTTGACTCACTTCGATGATGGATTATCCTCTTCCATTCTCTCCAGTCTCTTTATCCATCCACTTCTTGTGTTGTGGATGAGTGGTTGGATGCAATTTCCAACATTGGTCAATGAGATGACCCCTCTTCTGGCAGTGAGTGCAAATCTTTTGCATCTTCTTTTCAAGTTGCCTTTGCTTGGAAAGTTTCCTGAATGTAGTCAATATTTTCCAACATCTTGAAACATGATGGTTATCTAAACCACAATATGTACATGGATGTTTTCTTCCATTTGTACATGCAAATTTACCATGCTTAACATAATAAAAAGAAACCTGAATTATAGACATAAATATACCTTGAACATTCACCTTTATCACCTTCTTGAGGAGGTGAATTTGAAGAGTTACCAACTCTCCTTTGAAGACCAACAACAATGTTCTTGTCCTCATGGCTATCACAACTCTCTTGCTTCACACATTTGCATTCTTCTTGAACACATACTTTGCAAGCTTGAGGGATTGAACTTGCAACAAAAGTTCTTAAACATTCACCTTTATCGCCTTCTTGAGGAGGTGAATTTGAAGAGTTACTAGCTCTCTTTTGAAGACCAACAACAATGTCCTTGTCCTCATGGTTTTCACGACTCTCTTTCTTCACACATTTTCATTCATCTTGAACACATACTTTGCATGCTTGAGGGATTGAACTTGCAACAAAAGTTGTTCTTGGAATTGTTTCCCTTGTCTCCTCAACTTTGGAATATGCTCCATATTTCTATTCATATCCAAGACCCCTATACTTGGGCCTCTCCTTAACAACAATAGGCTCAATAATGCCTTGTGCATACTTTCCTAACCCTATACCTTCATATCCCATTTTTAACAATAACTTGGACCCTATTCCTCTAGTGTGATTTTCAAAAACACCAAAGCATTCATCTTGAGAGGAATTTGAAGAAAAACCAACATTACATACCTCATGTTCATGCATGTACTTGGTAAGGGTTTCCTTTGCTTCATAAAGTTGAGTCTCCATCTCATACAACTTTTCAAGAAGCTGGTGCTTCTCCTCCTTCATGGCCATCAACTTCTCTTGAAGGACAATGCTCTCCCTCCTATCTTCCAACATCTCTTGTACCATATCTCTCATGGTTACAATCGCCTTCAACATCTCTTTGTCAAAGAACTTGGCTAATGAAGATGTATGAGAACTCTCACTATTTGAAGCTTCCTTCATCCTTGCAAGGTATCAAACTTCAACACAAAACTTGCATAAAAATACCAACATCTAAATCTCTAGCTATCAATGGCAATCACATGAGAAAAACTATGCTTTGATACCACCTGATCTGAAAATAGGGGGCTGAATTGTTTTTCTATGCAAGCACCCTCTACTCCATTAAAATAAACTTCAAGACCTTACTCAATGTCTTAGTTGTGCAAGAGAAATTATGTGTCAAGTTTATTCTTCTTTTAGGTGTTTATGTGTGAGGTATTTGAAAGGTTAAATATGTTGTTTAAATAATGAAACAACAAATATAAATTGCAACAAAAATAATAACCAACAACTCACAACAATAACAACATGATAAAGGAGTTCACCCCCAATTGGACTACATCTCCTTGAGCCTCCATCAATGCACTAGGCTCTCTGGGATTAGTTTTTCTAAAATTATTTTACAAGCTACTTCTCAACTCCAATGGATTTACTTATTGTACCATTGGGTTCATAATACATGAAAATCCTAAAAATGACTATTAGAACTCTTAAAACAGACCATGGCTCATCTGGGCATGACCTCTTCTATTGGTGGCCTTGAGCTTCCCTGAGCTTCCTTGTGGAAAAAACACCTGTAAAAGTCCTCAAATTCATCTGAAACCTGTCCCAATGATTTTAGAGAATAACAATTAGTCAAGAATGACTATTCAGCCACTGAAAATGGACTTGGGCTCATCTGAGCATGGCCTCCTTCAATGGTGGCCCTAAGCTCCCTGGAGCTCTCTGAAAATTAAAAGTATCAAATCCTGCAATAGAAGTCTCCAAATGCCTTTGAAAATAGTTCCAATGGATTCAAAACATCCAAAAACCCCTAGTTGAGCTTTTTAGGCACCTCATTTGGTCAAAAAATGAATAAGATAGGCCTCCTACCATTTTCCTCCTTCAAGCTTGTTGTCTCTGGTTCGCCAATTCGCACCTCCTGTGTGAGTAACCTAGATCCTGGGTGTTTCCCGTGCCTAAACCCAAAATGTGTGCCATTTCCACAAATCATGCCATAATCTAGTCCGTTAGCGGACCTAGCCCCTAATTTGCGGAGGTGTTGGACGCATGGGGGACCATATGGCCACGTCCCAGTGCCAAAATAGGCACTTGTTGCAAGATCAAATATGGATGTGCCAAGTGTTGGGTGTGTGGAATATCCATTTGAAAATGTGCGCCAACTTTGTGTAGTTGAGTTCATATGGTAGCGCATACAACTAGAGGGTGGGGCTAAGCCCCAGCCTAAACCCCGCTCCAAACTACACTATAGTGAAAATTTACATATAATGAAAAACATTTAGTGTTAAGAAACAAATGTGTGGTGTGCTAGTTGGGTGACCCTTGCCAAGACACTCCATGCGTGTGGGAGGTTCGGGGTTCTATCCCCATGGGCTCCACTATAATTTTACACCAACCTTTAACATGGTGCCATGTGGCAGCCCAAGATTGGGCCACGTGGAACCATACCATTTGCCACACATATGCCATGTGTCCTAGACTCATTCACCCATGTGTCTTGCCAGATTGGTTGTCCAATCATCTCCTACCATGTCATCATCATGCCATGACATCTGTACGAACTGTACAGTCAACATTTTTTTTTCCTGTTTGGCAAATCGAACAGAACGTGATATCTCACTCATATAGTGTCTGTTTTAACCCGTTCAAAGTGTGTTGGGGTCATGAGGACAAGGACTAAGCACCTGTTTGTTTTGAAGTGATTCCGAGTAATTTGATTTTTGGGCTAAATTTTGACCCTTGGTCCAGATTTTGATCAGATGGTTTGATGCCTGATGCATCCTGACTGATCTCGAGTCCAAGGAAGAAGTGTAGAGGACCCATTTCCATCATCAAAAACCTGTCATGTAGAATCCTCTTGACTGCAACAATCATTGAATTCGAGCACCCGGTGATCAACAAATCATCGACATACAAAACTGAAAGTAGAAGTGAATTAGTCGTCCTGAGCATGTAGACATTCAGGTCTAATTTACAATGTACAAAGTTCTATGACAACAGGTAGGAATCCATCTTGGCATATCATGCCCTCGAAGCCTGCTTGAGGCCATAAAGGGACTTCTTTAGTCGATAGACCAAATATGAGTCCTGCATAAATCCCTGGGGTTTCTCCATGTAGATATCCTCAGAGAGATCACTGTGAAGAAATGCATTCTTTAGGTCCATATGATGGACTTACCATCCTTTGGCTTCCGCAATGGAAAGTTCTAATTGTATGGAATACATCTTCGCTACTGGAGCGAAGGTCTCATCATAGTCAATACCATGAACTTGATGAAAGACTTTGGCGACAAGCATGGATTTGTATCTGCTAACCTATCCATCCGTTACACTCTTGGTCCTGTAGACTCATCTGCATATGACAAGTTTCCTCCCAGAAGGAAGGGGAACTAGATCCCAGGTCTGGTTCTTGAGTAGGGAGTTGTACTACTCCTGCATGGCAGATTCCCAAAAGGGATTTCCAGTAGCCTCGCCATAAGACTAAACCAAGAAAAGGTGCCTAGAGGGAAATGGTTCAGTGAAAGTAAGTGCAACAGGAGGCTCCTCGAAATAAGATTGAGTCCTCCTAGTATTGTCTGGATCACCAACGAGATCCCCTACATCCTGAAGAGTAGTTTATGCCCACTTGGGCCTCTACTCTCACTCTGTAACTGCATCTGGATGCTCTGAATTTGCAACTGACTGTACTGACTCTGAATCTGAATCATTTGAGTCCTATGAATAAAAAATATCCTCTGAAGTAGAGTTGGCATGTGCATGCTCATCATCTCGGATAGGTGGAAGAATGAAGGTCTCTGCATGCGGCTGCTGAGGTGCATGCGATACAATTTCCTCGAATTTGAAACTTCGCTCAATGATGAGATGGTCTGAGGAAATATAAATAAGCCTATATCCCTTCACACCATTGGGGTATCCAAAAAAAAATCACTCTGTGCTCTGTGGATCAAGTGCTTTCCTCTTTTCATAGGTAATTTGGGCCCATGCACGTGAACTGAAAATGTGAAAATGGGTCACTTCCAGTTTGAGGCTGATCCAAGCCTCATAGGGGGTCTTATCCTTAACATATCTATGGGGATATCTATTTTGGATGTATATTGCACAATTAAGTGCTTCGGCCCATAGTCTCTATGGTATTGACTTTGCATGCATCATGCAAGATGCCATCTCCTTTAGAGATCTGTTTTTCTATTTAGGAACTCCGTTTTGCTATGGAGTATAGGGAACTGTGTGCTGCAACTGAATCCCTACATAATGGAAAATATTATGGATCTCATGATCTACATACTCTCCCCCATTATCAGTTTGAAGGACTTTTATCTTCTTTCTGGATTGTGTCTCAACCGGGGCTTTGAAATCTTTGAGGTGTTGAAAGACCTCATATTTTTTCCTCAAAAAGTAGATCCAAGTATAGCATGAGAAGTCATCAACACAAATGAGAGAAAACTTCACTTTTCTGATGGACGGATGCGGAAAGGGACCCATAAGGTCACTATGGATCAGATCTAACGGTGCAGAAGCTCGTTCGAACTTTACTTTGTCGAATTTCTCTTGAGGGTTTTTTCCGAGAACACATCCCTCACACACTCCCTTGGAGAAATGGATGTCTGGTAGACCATCAACCAATATGTGCTTGCTAAGTTGTTGCATGTATCTGAAATTCAAATGTCCAAACCTTTTGTGCCATATCCTACTACTTTCATCAACATGAGTAAGCAGTAAAGCAGAAAAAGGTTCAATGAATTCAAAAAAAGTATACAATATAGACTGATGATTTACCTCATCAGTAGAGACCATGGAGTTGGTTTGCATGTCGTAGATGTCCACAAAATTTGGTGTGAATATGAATTTATTCCCAGTTCTGAAATTCATCATCTGATACATAGAGAGAAAATTGACAAAAAGTTTGGGAACGTGCAACACATTCTCAAAGTTTCCATTGGTGAATTGTTATAGCAAGATTTGCCTCACCATTGCTATCTTGCACATAGGGCCTTTTTTCCATTTTCCTATGGAGACTTATCAACCCCTTTTTTGATAAATTCAGAGCCAAAACATATATATTTTCCACATATACGCTCCCTAACTTCTTTGCAAGATGCATATATTCTTGATGCTCCACTATAGCTCGCATATATCAGGATTTGTGCTAGAAAATACAAAACAATGTCGGGTTTACATGTCATGACAGAAGATATCTGATCTTTGGCCTTCCATATATTGGAAACATTCCAACTCAGCCCTTCAGTTGCATTCTGGAGGCTATAAGAGCACAATTTTGAGCTATGGAAAAAGAGAGAGAAAGCATTCAAATTTGAGAGCAAAGTTACTCTGGATAAATTACTTCATATTGAGTCTGCATCCTTTTGTCCCTCAAGTCTGAACACAGTGTTCAGCCCCCAAGCTCTTCCCTTATTATCAAGAGAATCTCTTTATCTCTTTTCTATGAGATTGCCTTTGGTGGAGGATTGAAGTGGTGGAGACCCAGTTGGAAGGGACTTGGTTTCTTGGTTTCGAACCATGCTGACACGGAAGTTTGTAATGTTGATACTTTTATTGATCAATTATTAATAGAAATACTCCTTTCTCATCCAATCAATATCTTACGAATATATGATTATTATCCATGGGCATGTTTGTAATGTTTATTAATGGGTTGTGCTATCTAATGTGCTAACTCATTTTATATATTGTCACTATATACTTGCATCGCTTGTTTGTTGAGAACTTCTCACAGGTGTAAAGCTTTGGGTCAAAGTGCTCAACGGTGGAACGACATCAAACGATTGGATCGAGGTAGGCTTCTTCCTCATATTACACATTAGTTTATATAGCACATGTTGGAATTGAGTTGATTTCTGCATTCATACCTGTCTGTTGTGGTTTATCCTTGGCCATAAAGAGTTTTTCCCTTGTAACAGAAATGGCGATTCCACTGGGGAGAGATATTTCTTCTAAGGGTTGAAGTATTTTTCCTTCTTACGTTGCTCTTTTTCCTTTGTATTTCTTGTCGTATCATAGTTGGACATAATCTGTTCACTCTAGTGTTACACATCAAAATCACTCAACTGGATAAGTGTCGCATATGCCTCTCACTTGTCGCAAGTGTCACAACTCCTTTACGACTTGTCGCAAATGTCGCAAGTTAGTTACAGGGTGTCGTAAATGTTGTTGAATCATGCTACCACAATAACGACACTAAAGAGGCACTTGAAACATCTCATGTACTTGGTTTGAAGGAAGAAACCGATTCACTGAGGTCAAACATCTCTTAACACCTAAGAGTGCTTCTTGATTAAGGTTTTGGAAGGGGAACGCTTCTCTAAAACTGCCTGAGGAGCGCTGGCACCCTTCTGCCGTGCTTCAGAAGCGTTATAACGCTTTTCCACCCCTTTGTAGAAGCGCTACCCAGATTTGAAGCGTTGGCGCTTCCCTTGACCTTCTCTGGAGCGTTCTAGCACTCTGATGCCCCTTCTGAGGGAGCGCTCTCCAT
>JZKD02S1891796.1:431438-445591 GCA_000966675.3 Picea glauca
GGGTAAAAGGAGGTTTCCCCCTTGAAGAGGCTTATTATCTGAAATTATCTCTTTTTCAAGGCGTTGAGTACTTTTTCTGAGGTTTTTCTATTCTATATTGATATTTGGTTCTTAACACGGACCAACTTCCTCGCAGGTCCTGTCGGTTGTTACAGTTACCACCAGTTTTCGAGTTATTGCCTTCTAAAAGGTGTAGAGTTATCAGAAGTGGTACACACACATCCAATTTTCAGACTTACAATCCGACAAGGATGAGTACTGAGCCTAGTCTTCAGAACATTGGTATTTCATCAACTCCCAATACCACTATAGTTAATGGCACTCCTTTGACACCTGCAGTCGCTACAGTTGCAGCACCAAAGGCCTACACCGGTACTATGGCTCGGACCATAGTCAATGATTCATCTCTTGCCTCTAACCCTTTTGGGGGTTTGGAAACTCACCGAGTTACAATGTTTAGACCATCCCCATGGCTAATAGTCTGTTTTCTTATGGTATGCCAAGTTTCACTTTGCAGTCTTCGAATGCCATCCCAGCTGCTGGCCATAACGCTAGCCTTGGACTTGGGGGCACCAAACCTCCATACACTCCCTTTCCATTTTGTAGCTCTCATGTTCCCCAAGAGAATCCTAATGTAGGAACTTTCCCCTTCCCTAACCCCAGGTCTAATCCTTCTACAGATGGATGGAACAACCAAGCTGGCGGACAAGTTCCACCCTATATCCCTATCCCCTCGGTGTCAAATTTGACCAACACTATTGGCATAATGAATCCACTTCAATCCTCCATATTCCCACTGGGAGGAGGTCATTCTTATGTCTTGGGAACCCCCCAACCTGGATCTAATCCAATTCGGGGCAGTTTTAACAACCCTCAATTTGGTGCTAATCCAACTGGGGGCAATTTTCATAACCCTTATTAGAACATTCCTGCTGGAATGATGCCCAATCCATGTTTCAGGAATCTACCTAGAGGAGGGTCTTTTAATTCTGGACAAGGTTCTAGTCCTTACCAGAACCCTGGATGGAATGCATCTCCTAATAATCAATATTTTGCAGGAGGATGGGGTCAGGTGTCACATCCCCGTATTCCCTTTCTGGCCATGCTTAATCTGCTAGATTTTTCTAAAATAATGAATGACCTGGTGAATCATGATCCCACATGGCCCCCTATCCCCACCAAACTTTTGTCAGACATTCCAAAGTTTTAAGGTAAGAATGGCGAGGACCTTGGTGACCACATCACTACTTTTCACCTCTAGTGCTCATCGAATTCTTTGAATCACGATTCTATTAGATTACGAGTGTTTCAATGAACTCTTATTGGGATTTCATCACAATGGCACATTGAGATAACTAGGGGAACATATGCGTCTTTTCAACAATTAGTGCTAGACTTCCTTAACCACTTTCAACTACCCATTCGTTATGATGTTGGCCTTGAAATTTTGTCAACTTTACGCCAGGGTTTCGGTACTCATATTTTGGACCATATCCAGGAATGTCGTAGGCAAAGACGGTTAGTTAAGACTCTCATACCCCCAACATTTCTTTTAGAATGGTTTTTAAAATCTTTTCACGCTCCTATTTCAAAGGATGTTGCTACTTCCAGGGTCTTCAGCGAGGAAGAGGCCATTTTTAGAGCCCAACAATTCGATTTGATCTATGCTCAGTCTGGGATGTTATACCACCTTCTTCCCGATGCACCACAGTTGACTCATGATCCTAGACAATGTCCTGGGCCCCATGCCGATGGCATTGTGGGGTCCACCAATGTAAAGTCCGCAAACTAGACAACAAAGTCTGTCAGAGGACCATCTTCATTTGGATCCTCCAAACCCACCCAATCGACGGATGTACATTCCATGCAGTCGTCGAAAAATCCAAATGGTGACCAACAACCAGATGGGAATAAATGGAAAGGTTGAAATAATTGTAGAGGTGGGAAGAATAAACCCAAGGACAAGAATAATAATGGAAAACAGAACGATAATGCTAGGGAGGGCATGAAAGAAAAGCGTAAGGTTAATTTTTCTTGTAAACTTTGTATATATGATCACCTTACACACTTATGCCCCAAACTTGTGGAAGCTATGAGGCTTTTAAATCTCCCACCTTCTATGCTAACAAATCCTTTTCCTCACAACCAACACTTAGCCTCGAGTTATTCGAAAGCTGAAAATGCATCTGGTGGGGGTCAAAACCCATCATCGCAATATGGCAATCGTGTTTGCATCAATATGGTCGGTGAAACAATCGATATAGCCACTGTCTCTTGAGATTATGGCTCTTCAAAAGCTAGTACTAGCCTAGAAGATCCTCCTCCACCCCTGGAGACGAATTTATAGATTGAGAAACTAGAGTCACCACCTCATATTCTGAAAGGAGTATTCAAGCGCTCTACCCATAACCCTAATGCTAAAGCCACCCAAAACTACTCTATCATTGAGGATCTGGTCCAAACACCTTGTGCAATGTCTACTTTGGAGGTACTCTAGATGTTTCCATCACAGAGGAATGCCTTACTCTCTGCCTTAGGAGCGCTAGAACCTAGTGGCTCAAAGATCATCAAGTTCGATGTCATGGACGTGAAGCCTCACTTACCTTACCATTTGGATTTCTAAATCCACGTGGAGTATTCTAAATATACCATCAAATGTACCATCAAATGAGTAGTCATTGATGAGGGTGTTGCCACTTGCATGATGTCCTTATCCTATTGGAAATCTATCGCTTCTCCAACCCTTTCAAATTCGTTGACCATGTTGACAGCATTTGACGGTCATTCCTTTCACCCTCATGGTATTCTCCCTACCTTTCCAGTCCAGTTAGGTGGGAAGATGGTAGAAGTGGAAGTAGAAGTAGTTGATGCACCTCTCGATTATAACCTGTTACTAGGTTGTAATTGGACTTATGCTATGGTCACCGTTGTATCGTTCATTTTTCTGCATGCTTTGTTTTCCTCATCAAGGGGAGATTGTGACGATCGATCAGTTATGCTTTGCGTACTCTAGTCCAAACGCATCTGTTGGACCCTTGATCCCCATGGTTGACAATTCTCAACCGACAACTGAGAATATCGATGTCAGAATGTATTATTCCCTCATGGGTACTTTCGACTTCTCGACACCGATTCACCACATTTACGCCATGTCCATTACGCCTGCTTCAGTAGAGAGGTCCATCCCTTTCCACAATTCTTATTTCAGTGACCCTTGGACCCTACCTTCTTCAAATTAATCTATTGAAGGTCAGTCGCATGCTGGCATGGCTATGCCACTATTGGTAGCAGAGATTTCCTATCAAGCTATCCTTGACTCTTCTACTGACCTCGATCTAGTTCCCTTGGAGACGGTCAAGGAAGATCCAGTTCCCAGGCCCATGTGGGCCACTTCATTATCTTGTTCACATGACTTCTTGGATGATACTTTGCCTTTGGATGAAGCCATCCTTGAAGCCATGAATTTTTCTGAGAGACCTTGGGACGATATGCATCATCGGTCTTATTTTCTCCCAAGTCTTGAAAAAATTGAGAAAAATGATTTTAGATCTACCCTCAGTGAGATAGTCGGTTATGCCGTAGTTCCACTTGAAAGACATGACTTTACAATGAGCCTCATTTCTCATTCATGTACACGCAACCTTATCACCCGTGGACTCCCAGAACACGAGTCTTAGTTAAGCTCTTTTCTGACTCGTTACTAAAAATTGAAAAGATCGCCGAGTGATTTGTCCCTTTCACACTCATTAAAATTGGATTTGAAAGATCATGAGTCTTAGTTAAGCTCTTTTCCGACTCACTATCAAAAATGGAAAAGATCACCAAGTGAACTTGTCTTCTTCACACTCGTAAATTGGATTTGAAAAGATGTCTATTTGGCACAAGTTTTCCCCTTTTTCACACCAAGTAGACTAAAAGACATAAAAAAGGACATTTTTTGGCATTAAATTGTGATTGCATCTCATGCCCTTGCTTGCAGTATTGAGCCTTTAGCCGATTCACTCTTTAGGATATAAACCATGGACCAAGCAGTTTGCATCCTCAACCAAGAAGAGCCTTGTCTATATCCTTTGCAATTTGACACCCTATACCCTGGAGGGAACATCACCCCGAGTGTCCATCTCTCACATGAATTTACTTGCATTGAACATAGGTACGTTCCATTGTTGAAACTAGTTTTTCATACTTGTGACACTTGTTCCCTCCTCTGTATCATAGCATTCAATTCTTATGAAAAAACAAAAAATACGGGCGGGAAGGTAGTACTATATTGTAATTGGCAGCAGTTGTGTTTCCCTTGAACAGAGCACAAATTTATTGAGTCCTTGTGTCATCATAATTTTGGGTTTAGCATGGCCTTAGGAAGCTAATCTCATTACATAATTTTCTCTACCGACTGGTTAATCTTCCAACCACTATAGACAACATTATGGATGCCTCTTGCATCTAATTGTCAAATCATTAAGTCTATGCTGCCAAATTTCATCGTATGTCTCATGCTCTTATTCAAAGGAAGTCTATCAAACTGTTTCGACCACTCCTCAGAAATCTTGACTTTGCATGTCATCCATACCATCAGTTTGTCTCAGAATCACATGATACTTTGGTCTTATGATGCACCCTGGCCCTACTTTCATCATTGGTAGGTCACCTTGAACCCAAAAATCGGCATTTCATCATGGGTTGATTGACTGGGTGGTTTCCCTTGTGTTCGACAGTAAGAAATCTATTCACACTTTGGGACTCATGCAGTGTCTTGGATTCCATTAGCCTTATTGGTGGTTTCCTCACCTTTTTCATCAGTTTTCACCATTGACTTCTATTCATAGGGTCTTTTTCGTGTACCACTTGCATTTGGCACACACGAAATATGCACAGGGTTGTTGGTTCGTGAACATGTTCTTCATTCGATCTCCATGAAATCATGAAGCTCCTACTTTGCTCCTCGTTCTGACTGATGATAGATGCCTTAATGCTCTCCTTTTAGCAGGTTTTCTTTCCATCGACTTCAGCTCATGTATTCTGGATACGAGACTTAGAGTTTTATGAGTACCTTGAGGTTTGCAGTCATTAGTGGCAGGCTCTCTCACCATTGACATATGGGAATACATCAATGTATCTTGATCAATGGATATCTCAAATGTTCGACACCAACTCCTTCATTCACATTTGTAGATATGTACTCGGTGCCTTGATACCTACTTTCATCATTGGTAGGTTGTCTCACGTTTGTTAATGGTATACCTCAATGACCGATAATCAAACGATGTCTCATTGTGTTCAACCTCAACTCATTTATTCACATGATGTAGACTTGCACCATTGGCATATTGTATTGAAGACTCGAAGACATCACTTTGTAGACACAAATTTCTTGAGATGTTTCTTCCATTTCATCAGACCAGTACCTATTTGACTTCAGCGATCATGGGAGATTAGATTATACTCCACGGTATACAGATATCTTCAGATTGATTTTGAGACTAGTTTCACTGGGCCTTGTTCATGACTATGATAGCTATTGGCATGTAACTGCATTTATATTTGCCCACTCATGGCCATGAACACTTGTTGGTATATTTTCCGCATAGATCTGCATTGTATTCTTGGTAGCCATGTATGCAAAGTCAGTACATAGTGTAATGAGAAATTGAGTTCGTCCAGTTGGTTCTCTACCACTCCACTTCTAGGTTATTTATAATGTATTTAGGCCATCGCAGATACTCCTCTGATCTCACACATTAGGGGGCATCTGTTATAGCAAGATTTTCCTCACCATTTCTATCTTGCACAGAGGGCCTTTTTTCCATTTTCCTATGCAAACTTATCAACCCCTTTTTTGATAAATCCAGAACCAAAACATATATTTTTCCACATATACGCTCCCTAACTGCTTTTCAAGATGCGTATACGCTTGATGCTCTACTACAACTTGCGTATATCGGGATTTGTGCCAGAAAATACAAAATGAGGTCAGGTTTACATGTCACGACAAAAGATCTCTGATCTCTGGCCTTCCATATACTAGAAACATTCTGAATTGGCCCTTTAGTTGCATTCTAGAGGCCATAAGAGTACAATTTCAATATATGGAAAAAGAGAGAGAAAGAATTAAAATTTGAGAGAAAAGTTACTCTGGATAAATTACTTCATATTGAGTCTGCATCCCTTTCTCCCTCAAGTCTAAACACAGTGTTTAGCCCTCAAGATCTTCCCTTATTGTCAAGAGAATCTCTTTATCTCTTTTCTATGAGCTTTCCTTTGGTGGAGGATTGAAGTGGTGGAGACCCAATTGGAAAGAACTTGGTTTCTTGGTTTCGAACCATGTCGACACAGAAGTCTGTAATGCTGATACTTCTGTTGATCAATTATTAATAGAAATACTCCTTTCCCGTCCAATCAATATCTTATGAATATATGATTATTGGGCATGTTTGTAATGTTTATTAATGGATTGTGCTATTTGATGTGCTAACTCATTTTATATATTGTCACTATATACTTGCATCGCTTGTTTGTTGAGAACTTATCGCAGGTGTAAAGATTTGGGTCAAAGTACTCAACGGTGGAATGACATCAAATGATTGGATCGAGGTAGGATTCTTCCTCGTATTTCACATTAGTTTATATAGCACATGTTGGAATTGAGTTGATTTCTGTAGTCATACCTATTTGTTGTGGTTTACCCTTGGCCATAAAGAGTTTTTCCCTTGTAACATGAGTTCAATCCTTCCTTTGCGAGTGACTTTGACAGAAGAGTTGTCCCCCATCAGAATGGGAGGACCTTTGCATGCATCCAAAGAAGAATATTCTTCTTTTGATGCAGCCATATGATATGATTCTCCTAAATCAACGATCCAAGCATCGGGAGAGGAGTTGATGAAAATCAAGGCATGGATAGAATTGCCTTTCTTTGGATTCAGATCTTCTAGCTTCTTCTTCTTGACACCCTCAGGGATGCGATCTCCAAGGTTTTTTTTCTAAAGTATTTGAGACATAAGATATATATTTTTTTTCATGAATGCAGATTCCAAATGGAATCCTTTGTGATAGTACGTGCATTTATCCCCTTTTCTTCCCTTTTCCCCTTTGGAGCTGGAGGCATCAGTGAAGGGTTTTGTGTACCCTTCCTTCTTCAGATGTGCATGAGATTTTCGTTTATCTTTATCTTTAGATTTTTTATATTTGTGGCTACCATCATGCATAGTGAGTGCATGTGCCCTTGGGCCTTTGATTGTGCCCATGTTGATGAGCTGAGTTTGCTCTTGTGTCAAGGATTCGATAAAGTCCTCAAGAGAAGGCATCTTCTAGGTGGCTCCAGAGGTGAATATGATAGTATGGAATGTAGATATGAATACAGAGAATTTAGGACCAAGATTGGAGAGAATGGTGAGAACCATCTGTTTCTCCTCCTTCGATTTATCAATGCCACAAGATTTGAGTTGTGACAGTAAATCCTTGAATTTTTTAAAGAAATCTTGGATATTTTCGAATCTTTTTGAATCCAATGTGAGCAACTCCACCTCTGGCATGTGTCCCCTCATATCATCCTATTTTCCAAAGAGCCATGTTGGCACAAGGGCAGACCTAGGGTTCACCTCTAATGGTGCACCAACAAGCCCTAACTACTGGCCCTTTCGGCAACACCTGCAAAGAAGATGCAGTCTCACCCAAATTATATATAGGGGGTTGTAGGACACAAATGTCTACAACCAGAGGAAACGTAAAGGAGATCCAATACAACAACAACAAAACATCTAGATATTAGTTACCATATTAGACCTACTTCGCACATTTATCTGTCAGATCTAACACAATAATGTAGCAACCATATATCAAAGGGAAAAAGAACACAACATAAAACACACACAACAACAAGATGTACATGGTTCACCCTCTCCCTAGGGCTATGTCCACAGAATTGTGCTTTATAATATATTAAGTGAAAGCATATAGTCCTATCTGCACTCTTAGCTAGCAGATCTTCTCTCTTTCTCTCTTCTCTCTTTCTCCCTTCCTTGCGCACCCAACTACAGGGTTGATATTCACACCCAACTAAATATCTTACAATACAAAATGCTCTCTCAGCACAATAATTCCCTCTCAGTAACAACAATCACTCATCATCACATCATAGAACCAACGATGACAAGAATAACAACAACCCATCCCAGGCCCTCTTGACCTTTATTTATACATTACAATAGCTCACCGAGAGCCTTAGGACGAAACCTAAGTGCCAAAACCCTAGATACAAAAACCCTAGGTGTATAAAACCCTAGGTCAACTTGATCCATGTTTTCAGGGCTCTGTCAGCCTATCTTTCCTCATTTCCCGCAAGGTGCTTCAAGCATCTACCAGTGGATTTTTTCACTTTCTGAGTTGTCCAAGATTTTTCTTCCTTGTTGATATGTCGTCATTGATCTCCTTGTCCAACGAATTCATTTCTCTTACTTCGCTCCGTCTTTTCTTCTCTTCTGCTCACTTCGACCCAGTATCAATCACTAGTCTTCCGCACAGTTCACATTTCGTCTTTTCTTCCTTAATCTTCGCTTTCTTCTAGAACCAAGGGCCAACATGCCACCAACACTCGCCTGTTACTTGTCTTGAGGCACTTCATGTTTGATCCTTATGTTTTTCTTCAACTTCAGGCTGCGCGGAGCAGCCTGTGATTTCTTCTCTCTCCTCCCCCACTATGTGTAGGCTGTCTTTTCTGTGTTTGGTACCCAATTTCAACTGCACTTGGTACCTAGACTCTTTCTTCTTCTATTTTTATTGTAAGCTACAAGGAAGCAGATTGTCATAGTACAATTTCAATTGACTTCCATTCACCAATCCTTCCTTCCATTCTCTATTCAAATTCTTCAACTGCACAGCTCCTCCTTCCGCAACACAGAGAACCTCATATGGTCCCAGCCAATGGGTTGTGAACTTCGTTGGATGCTTCATGAATTTGTTGTCGTATACCAGTACCAGATCTCCTTGCTTAAATTATTTCTTCTCGATATGCCTGTCATGGTAGGCCTTTTCTCTTTCCTTCTGCACCTACTAATGTAATCATGCAATGAATCGGTCTTCCTCTAGTTCGACCAACTGCACGAGCCTCTCTTGAACAACATCGATGCCATCCATATCTATAAAGGATGCGATTCTTAAGCTAGGGACCAAATATTCCATCAAGATAACTGCTTCTAGACCATAAGCCAACTTAAAGGGGGTCTGCATTGTTAGCTTCTTGCAAGTGGTTCTATAGGCCTATAGTACTGTTGGTACTCTTAAATCCCAGTCATCCCTGTTCACACTATAAATATTCGTCAACGTTGTTTCCAAGATCTTATTGAACACTTCAACTATCCCATTCACTTTTGGATGGTAGGGTGTGCTCTTCTGATGATGAACTACAAATTCCTCAGTCAAGCCTTCAATGGTTTTATTAATAAAGTGTGTACCTTGATCATTCATAAGGATCTTCAAGCATCCAAACCTGGTTATGTTGTAATCATATATGAAGCGTGTAGCTGTAGTTTCACTACAGTCCTTAACTTCTCTTGCTTCTGCCCATATGGTCAAGTACTCTGTCACAGTGATTATGTATCTGGCTCTTGTGCACTTCCCTGGTGGGTTTACAGGTCCCACGAAGTCAATGGCCCATTTCTCAAATTCTTGTAAGGTTGGTTGGGGTGCTAATGGCATGTCATCTTTTTTGGATGGTTTCCAAACTCTTTGGCATACATCGCAGGCTTTTTAGTAGTCTTTAGCATCTCTCTGTAAAGTAGACCACCAGAGGCCAGCTCTAAGAACCTTCTGCGTTGTTTCTTTGCCTGCGTAGTGTCCTGCAATTCCTTCATGAGATTTTGCTAAAATCAGTGGTCTTTCTGCTTCCATAACACATCTTCTCAATATATCATTAGGTCCCATCTTATATAACTCATAAATCTATAAGTGAAAAGTATGCAGCGCACACTACCAGTTGTTTCTTCTGGGTGATTTTATATTCACTAGGTTCCATTCCCGTTGACAAGAACTGGACTATCTTGATGAAGTGATCATCAATATTTTCGATGGCCATCAACTGTGCATCCGATAGTGTATCCTCCAAACTAGTAGGTTCCTCGCCATGTTCCAACCTCGACAAGTGGTCAGGGCCTTTGTTCATTCTCCCTGGATTAACCACAATCTCGAAATCATATTCCTGAAATAGCATAATCCATCTGCATATTCTCCCCCCCAACACTAGCTTGTTGACTAGGTACTTCAATGCAAGTAGTGGCGAAACTTATGTAGTGTATACACCATGGATAACCCTTCTCTCTCAGTGGTGGTGTAATTAATCTCAGCTGTTGATAGCTTCCTGCTAGAAAAGGCTAACAAGTGGTCAATGTATCCAGTTCCCGATTGTGCTAGAATTGCTCCTAATGCGATAGAAGATGCATCAACATGCATATGAAATTCCTTGCTCCAATCTGGGAAAACCAAAATAGGCACAATAACCATTTTTTGTTTTAGTGTGTCAAAGCTCTGCTGGAATTCTTTTTTCCAATGAAAGGTAGCTCAACTCGTGGTCCTTCTATGTCTCTCTGTCCTTCTATTTCGGTGATGTTCACCTTCCTAGGATCATTGTCTTCATCAACATTGATATTGTAATAGCCCTACAATTTCTGAAGAGGTGCAGTCCATTCGTCCTCTTCATGCTCCAAAGGGAGGCTAGGTGCCTCCTCAAATACTTTCTGTCTTACAATCTGTAACACTTGATCCATTGTGGGATATTGGATTTCAAATAAAATGGTAGTTACAAAGTTCTGATTCATACCTTCCCAACCTATAGTGATGAGGCGCAGTTATTCTTGAAGATACCAATTGATCAGGGTTGTTTCCAGTGTGTTAATGAATTTGTGCACCCACTTCTCCTGAGTAATTTTGCTCCAGGATTCCTCGCAACTTTGCACATGGTCCTTTGGACAACTTCGACCTGTGTACCTAACTCCACAACCTTCTACTTGTTATGAAAACCGCGCTGTGATCGAAGTGCAACATTGTATCCAATCTATAATGTTGTATTTGTGTGTCTCCAACCATCTTGCTGGAGTTTTGTTCAAGGCCTCATCCAGTTCCAACAATCTTTGTTGTATTGGTACAATTTCTTCAAATTCCAACAAGAAAGATTCTAAATGATTTAGACCATCAAAGGTGGGCAAGTTACTTACTATTGTGTCGATCCAGTGAAATTCTCTATTTAATCTAGAACATATCCTTGTAGATACTTCATACATTTGGTTCTACTAGTTATCCAATGCTTCTTTTGAATCTGATGAACATGCGTTGTCACTTCGTCAGCTTAGGTTTCCATCTATTGTAGGATTAATGTAATCTTGATGTCTGGCTGTCAATTTGTATATGTTTTCTAGCTCATATGTGTGATCTTCCTCTCTAATAGGCTCTATGTATCTGGGGCCTTCATCGGGATCCAGAGGTGTGATGACCCTAAGTCCATATCCTTCAAATGTCATTCTTCTTTTCTTCAAGTCAACAAAAGTAGAATTATTGAAAGCCCAATCAATTCCTAACAACGTGGGGTAAGGACAACTCTCATCGACTATCTCAATCACCTCAAAGTCCACAAATTTTCTGATCCCATCGATGTCCATAGGGACATGTTCTAGTCTTATGAATGGGATCACAGCCTTTTGATTGGCCATCCTAAGCCTGATGGGGGAATAGATCAACTTAGTTTTTCCCATCAATGCCCAGGTATTCTTTGTCTTGACATTGACCTTTGACCCTAAGTTGAGGACCACATATTCTATATCATACTCTCCAATTTGAGCATTCAGGTGTAGTTCCTTATTTTTCCTTCTCTTTTTGGATAGTTGATGTACTTCTTTATTAAGTATAGGATCTATCTTTCCTAGCTCATATTGTCTGATCAAGTTTTGTAGCTCTTGTACATTTCTCTCATCCTTTATCAAATTAATACAAGTGCATAAAAATTCCATGAGCTTACTTACCTCTTTTCCTTCTTTGCGTGAAGTAGATTTATCAAATGCTAGAGGCATTCCATATTCTCTTAATTTTGGTCGAGCCTTTGATGAAGAAGCCCAATCTCTCCCAAATTCTTTTCTTGCTTCCTCAAATTTCTGTTTCTCTTTCTTTGGATCAAACTATTGTGTTTTCTCTACAACTTTTCTGACTCCTGATTGTTTTGTAGTCTTCCCTAGAGTCATTATGTCTTCTCCTGTAGCAACAACTCCTCTAGTGATAACAACGAATATGGGATCTGCTCCGTGAGGTTTTGTTGTGATTAGTTGTACTTGTTGGTTTCCTCCTCATCTTTCCTGAAGTTTGGCTAACAAGGCAGAACAATATTCTATGACATGTTCAAATGAGTTGCAGTAATTGAAAGTGGTACAAGGTTTCTGACAGTCCCTTTCCAAATTTCTTGTCTATGCATAGTTATAACACATGATCTGACTTTGAACTCGATCTCCTCGTCCAACGACTTTCTTTCTCTTACTTCTCTCCATCTTTTCTACTCTTCTGCTCACTTCAACCTAGTATTAGTCACTAGTTTTCTGCGCAGTTCACATTTCATCTTTTCTACCTTAATATTCACTTTCTTCCAGAACCAAGGGCCAACAAGCCCTTCCAAGGTGGTCCTGGTTTCATTGGGAGTCTTACGGGAAGATATGTGAAAAAAGAGATTGGGAGAAATAAGACTGCAAATTGTTCTGAGTGCCTCATCCATGTGATTTAAGTACTTGGATTTTTCTATGGTTGATGTTGGTTCTTTATATGTATTCAAGGTTAAAGTGTACAACCCTCTAGTTTAGAGATGTATGGATATTTTCTCCTTCCATACAAAATAGTTGTAAGGTGTAAGAATGAATTCTTTTTGGAAATCCATCTTTCCATTGTCTTCAATCTTTTGTACATGCAAAACATTTTGGTGTAGCTTTTGCTTAGAAGTCCGTTAGCTCTAATACCATGTAAATGTATTGAACCTGCACATAATGGATCTAGCTAAAAAATAATACACACATTTGCAGAGAGAATTGGAGAAAGAAGAAGAAGGAGAGAAAGAATGAAATAATTCTCATTAACCGTTATGAATAATGAATAATTTACACATGATATACTATGTATAACTCAATGAGTGATCACTAGAGGAGAACCAATGTGGCATAGTGGTGGTCTAGAGTGATCTAGACACACAACAACAGTTATGGGAGTGAACTTCCACCTAGTCTAGTCTCTCAAGAAGTTACAGGAGTGAACTGCCACCTAGTTGAGTTAACTAGTCAACTAGTCTTCAATTAACTGACTGAACATAGAGTAGTGAGGAGTTAACTTAGGGAATCAAGGGTAATGCATCATTTTGGTGATGATACCAAGGCAAGGCTGAATTATCATGGTGATGATCCCAATGTTGCATGGTGACAAAACCAATGCAACATCTAAACTCAACTTAACTAGTCAAACTGAAGTGTCAATTGAAAGAGAATATTCTCCAGGTGGAATATTCTCCCCTAAAATATAGGATACTAGATAATGACTAATTATGAATAATAAACAAGAAAAAACCTTAGTAAAAATAAATCCTAGCTGTCTATGAAGTAACTCCAACAAGGGGTGTGGGTAGTAATAGAGAAAATATATTATGTTTTTTCTATTATTCCCCCCACCAACATCCTCATATATATTATGTTTGATCTATTATTACTCCCACCCAAACCCTCATATATATGAGGGTGGAGGTGGGGGTAATAGTAGAGAAAACATATTCTCATAAATATGAGGGTTGGGTTGGTGGTAATAATAGGGAAAACATATTATGTTTTCTCTATTATTCCCCCCACCCCAATCCTCATATATATGAGGGTTTGCATGGGGGTAATCATAGAGAAAACATATTGTGGGGGTGGGGGTAATAATAGATAAATCATAATATGTTTTCTCTATTATTCCCCTCAACCCCACTCTCATATATATGAGGGTTTGCATGGGGGTAATCATAAATAAAACATATTATTTTTTCTATATTATTCCCTCCATCCCTACCATCATATATGAGGGTGGGGGCGGGGGGAATAATAGAGAAAACAAGTGAGGGTGGGGGGAATAATAGAGAAAACATATTAATTATATGAGGGTGGGGG
>JZKD02S1891798.1:39324-50906 GCA_000966675.3 Picea glauca
CTATTTATGGAAGGAGACGATGTTCAACCACCATCAACTACCCCAATAAATTCTTTCTCGGGATCAGGTGAGGCTTGGTCAACTCTACACTTGCAGGACATGGGAGTCTCCCTTTTGCTTCTTCTACTTCGTAGGACTGCTATGAGGGGACCCATATGGCGGATATGGATGAGGGTCTGACAGGGGAAATGGCATCAACACTGTGAAGGTGAGACGAGAGAGGCTGAGGGGGAAGCATTAGGTGTCAAAGAAACAAAGGATGTGACACCAGATGATGAGGTGATGTGCCACGAGAAGGTGACAAGGAAGCCGCAATGCGACAAGTCAGGGAGTGAGGACACGAAACAGGTGGAAGTTGAGTGGAGCATGGAGGTACAGGTGTTGGAAGATAAGAGGGTCTAAGGGAAAAGGGACATGACACCGGAGAGAGTGGAAAATGAAGGAAGAAAGTGGGGAGGAACACCTGACGGGAGGTGATAGGTGGGAGTGAGGAAAGGGGAAAGAGATGGGCCAGAATAGCACTGAGTGGAAGACACATGGTGGAAGGCGGTAAGCAGAGGGAGTTTGAGATGTGACAAGGGATTTTAGGGGGGCCCACATGCAGTCACTCATTCCAGACTCCCCCCCCCTATTAAAGGTAGAATGGCGGGGGGAGGGTCCGAAATCAATCCTCGGCCACAGATTTGGGTGCTTCAATCTAGGCCGTTGAGAGATGCGCAGCTAATTCAGGACCCTCCCCTCCGCTTTAAAGGTATAATGGCGAGGGGGATACAGAATCCAATCCTGACCGTAGATCTGGGCACGTAGGTCATGACCGCCTAGATTTTCCCGCTACTTATCGAAATGTTCATTTGCGCCCCAACCTAGGGTAAGTGGGTTTTTACCCCACTTCTTCACATTCTTCCCCCAAAGGGGCTTATCTCTTGGGAAAACAACCCCTTGCAAGAATTGGCACTAACAGGCTCTACTTGCACTTCCTTCAATAGTTTCATAACAGGGACTCCTAAGGAAAGGGGAAAAACTGCTTCAGTACCATACACCAATTGGTATGGAGACATGCCAATTGATCTTTTCCTGCTTATTCTATTATCCCAGAGTGCGAAAACCAACTTATTATGCCATGATTTCTTAATTTCTTGCAGTGTTTTCCTAAGAATGTTCACCATACTTTTGTTTGAGGACTCAGCTAGCCCATTTCCTTGAGGATAATAAGTTGTTGAGTGTCCCAAAGTAATGTGGTATTGGCTGCAAAAATATATGAGTCTTTTGGATCTGAAGGTCGTTGCATTGTCAACTATAATTTTTCTGGGGCATCCAAAACGAGACAAGATATTAGTTTCTAAAAATTTAATGATAACAGAGTCAGTAGCTTGCCTGCATGGCACAACCTCGATCCACTTGGTGAAGTAGTCCGTGGCCGTGAGGATCCACTTGTGTTGGCCCGAGGAGGATGGATGTATTTCTCCAATAAATTCCAAACCCCATTGTTGGAAAGGGGCTTCAACTAAGATGGTTTTCATGGGGAGAGGCAACAACTTCCTTTTACCTTCGAAAACCTGGTATTTATGACAAGAAGTAACTTTTTGATGAACATCAACAAACAATGTAGGCTAGTAGAAACCAACTCTCAAAATCTTGTTAGATGTGGTATTCCAACTCAGATGTCCACCACAGTCTCCTGCATGGAAATCCTGCAGAACCCTGTCAGCTTCGTATTTTAATAGGCAATTAAGAAATATACCAGCAATATCTTTCCAATAAAGATTACTTTCTAGAATACAAAATTTCAATTATTTCAGTTTAATAAATATGGCTTTGGTCTTAGTCAAACCAGGAGGATCTTGTAAGTTATGAAGTACAAAAATGAGGTTTGTGTACCAACGAGATTTTAAGAATACCTCCTTTACATTTGGAGTCGCCTGCTCCTCCTACTCGTCAACTGCAACCAAAATATTAATATCTAGAGCATGAAAATTAGATCCAGCCATTAGTTTGTCCAAACCCTGTCCTTTGATCAGTTTAGTAGGTTTTATTTCAATGTCATATTCTAGAATAATCGCAATCCATTTTCCTCTCCTACCTTCTGGATTATCCTCAGTCAGGATATCCTTTACCACTGTGTTTGGAACATATGCAATTGTGTGAGAATGAAGAATATAGACTCTGAAATCCTTTATGGCACTTACCAGGGAAAAATCTTGTTTCTCCATTATGTTGTAGTTCAACGCAGCGTCTCTCAAAGCTTTGCTAAAAAATACTATGGGTTGTTCGTACCCTTCACTATTTTTACACAATAAGACTATTGCGATGGTGTGTTCAGATGCAAAAGAGAAAAGGTAAAAGTATTTGGTATAATCAGGACTGATCAAAACTGGGGCTTGGGCGAGTTCATGTTTCACCTGTTCAAAATACTGTTTGGACTCAGTGTTCCATCTGATTTTTGTGTCTTTTTTCAACATATTAGTGATGTTCCTAAGAAGTTCGTCCAAGTTGGGTATGAACGTTCTGAGGAAATTTATTTTTTCGATGAACGACTATAGCTCTTTGATATTCCTAGGGTGTTCCACCTTCCAGATGGCTTCTATCCTACTGGGATCTATTTCAATTCCATATTTAGATATTATGTGTCCCAACCACTTTCCTTTCTCTAAAACGAAAAGAGACTTCTTTGGGTTTAACGAAATCCCGAATTTTCTGCACTTCTCAAACACGCGTCTAAGATGTTTCAAGTGTTATTCATCAGATTGGGAGTATACAGTCACATCATCCAGATATATGACTATAAATCTTCCAAGTTCATACACAAAAGAAATATCCATTGCCCTTTTAAAAGTGGCACCAACGTTCATCAAGCCAAAGGGCATCTTCACATACATGAAGGTTCCCCAGAGTGTGGTAAATTATGTCTTCTCTTGATCTTCTCGGTGGACAAGGACTTGGTTGTAGCCCTAGAAACCATCTAATAAGGAGATCCTACTGTCCCCAACTACCTTTTGTAAAATGTGGTCCATTTTGGGAAAAGGGTAATTGTCCTTGAGGGAGATTTTGTTTAGATTTATAAAATCTATGCAAAGTCTGATCTCGCCAGTTTTCTTCCTGGTAGGAACTAGGTTAGAAACCCATTTGGAAAATCTCAAGGGGACTATAATTTTTGCATCATACATCTTTTTGATTTCTTTCTCTATCAGGGGAAGCAACTTGGGATTTATTCTCCTAAGTTTCTACCTGAAAGGTTTGTGTTCTTCTTTTATGGGAATCTGATGTTGTATGATACTTGTGTCATAGGATTTTAAGTCCTCATAACCCCAAGAAAACACATCTACATATTCCTTAAAAAGTTCAATGCATTTGAATTTTTTCTCAGGGGACAAAGATTTAGAAATTTTTATCATCTTGGGTTTTTCTTCTGTTCATATGTTGCACTCTTCGACCTCTTTACTACTAGCTTCAATTTTTGGTTTTTTGGCTACATCGTTAAAATCGAACAAGTCTTCTAGTAGAACCTCTAGGTAAAACATTAATTTTCAACTATAGAATACCAGAATCTATCTCATTTTCATTCAATTCATCTGCATCTATTTTATTTTCATTCAACCCTTTAGAATCTAAGTTATTTACACTACCAGTTTCAAAAACAGATTTATTTACATCATCATCATCATTTTCTAAATCTATATTTGTACATTCGAACTCATTCTTACACTGTAGGAAGTCTTCAATTTGATCGTCATTCCTGAATACTTGCCAGTATCTGATGTTGTATGGAACGGTTGGCCTGCACTTCACTTCCACCGTGTATTTGCAGTGGGACGGAAGTGTATTTGCAGGTAGCTTATAACATGGCCAACCTGTCTACTAATATGTTTTGTCTCCTGGGTATTACCTGCAAATCGATTTCAGTAAAACATTGAAGAGAATCCAAAGCATCATTTCTATAAGCTCTAAGTCTGGGATGTTTAGTTGCATACTCACCTTTGATTTTCTTGATAATCAGTTCAGAATCACCCCTTACCATAATCTCTTTGGCACCAACTTTCTTCAGTAGTTCCAGGCCGAGCATCAAAGCTTCATACTCAACTATGTTGTTAGTGCATTGGAAATTCAGTTTGTAAGAATGGCTCTCTGAATACCTTGATCTATGATTATGTAACCAAACTCCAGCTCCATCTCCCTCTTTACTCACTGCACCATCGAAATCCATGCTCCAAAAATCTGCTGGCAGTTCCTCACTTTCCATAGTTTCATCATTTATTGCCTCAGTGATTGCTTTATCTTCTTTCGAATCATGGATATCATCTTCCAGCTAAGCGATTTGTTCTTCCAAATCACCATCATTGTAAAGAACGAACGAATCCAGATCAGAGTGTGTAGAGTATAGTGGGTAATTGTACGCCTTTTCCTGACTGTTGACCATATACTTCATCAGGGTTTCTCTGTACATTCTTCATTGTTGTCCAAATACCGAGATGGTGTAGTACATATATAGTTGCAGGGTTCCTTTCATCTTAGCTCCCCATGATCTTGACAGTAACATACCGTATTTTGGGGGAATTTATGCAACTACTATATCCATTACCATACTCTTTGCTAAGATTTGAGCTAGGGTGATGCATAAATCCTTAATTAGCCCTATGCATTTGACCTTGCTAGAGTCAAAAGAATGAAAATCCCTGTAGGGTCTGGTGACCTTGAGTCCCAACTTTTCCATCATAGATTTGGGCATCAGGTTGTGAGAGGCACCCGAATCCAGTATAGCATTGTGTAATATCAATTCGTGGATATTTAGGTTGATGTAAAAAGGGTCCACGACACTGTTATTGGTTTGACCATCAACTTTAGGACCAAACATGATCTCTGGTTGATCATCAACAAGATTTACTGTGTCTGAGTAATTTGCAGATCCAACATTCAGGGCCTTCATACCTATCTCTGGTTCGATTCTCAAAGATTTAATCAGTTGTGACCTGTAAGTGTTCTTACTCATCAGCTCAGAGAGGGGAATGAGAATCTCCAGTTTAGCTAGTTCCCCTTCAAGGCTGAAAGTAGTGGAAGTTTTTCTTAAGATTTGAACTTCTGGTTTATCCATCAGAGTTTTATGGTCAGGAGCACTTGGTTGGCTAGTTGATGAAACTTCAGTCTGATTTTCTATTTGTAAAACTTTGAGAGTTCTTTTTGTAGGGGATTCATCATTATTCCACTCAGGGACTTTCTTGGGAGAGGATTATGAGATTTTTTTGGTTTTGACTATTCTATTTGTTTCAGTAACCTTCTTTGTTTCAGCAGCCTTCTTTGGAGGGTTTTCATTTTCCTTCTTTATTCTTAGGTTATACTTCCTGTGTACCTCCATTATATCATTTTCAAAGGCATGTTGTTATGTCTCCTCTATTTCCTCGTTTACCTCTATTTGTGAAAGGAGGAAAAACTCATGCTCTTCCTGAGTAAGAAAAATGGATTCATCATCATGAATTCCCATGAGGTTTATATGAGTATCATCCAATTCTTCGATTGTCTCCTCACCTTCATCAACATAATTTTCCTAGAGGGGTGGTCTAATCTACTGATCAGGCCCCCTCTGTTCTCTTTGATCCATCGGATCTCTCTGCCTGATCTGGGGAGGATTTCTTCTGAAGTTAAGATTTTGAATCTGATGAGTTGCTTGGTTTTCCCTGGGTGGATTTCTGTCAGTTATAGTAATCCTCTCCATCATTCTTTCCATAGTTCTGGCTAGAGAATCTAGTTTTGCGTCTGAAGATGAAGTGGAAGGATCTTCCTTAATCGCGACCCTCCTTTCTATTTTCTTCTTGGCTCTTTTGGCTAAAAGATTTTCTTCCACACTAACGACACTTTTCTGCATGTCTTCCAGAGTAGAAAATTTTCTTTCCCTTAACTGATACGTAATGTCAGCGTCGAATCCATCAGGGAATTTTATTAATGCCAAACCTTGAGGTGGTTTGATATCAGTTGGAATTGCATTGTATATATTATTGAAACGGGTGCAATAATCCTTCACTGTCTCTCCTTGGTTCCTTCTGATATTCTCATATTCTGACAAGATCTGGAGAGGATTTTTCTTTACCTCCTACCTATCAAGGAAACTTCGATGAAAAGCAACAATGTCAGTTATGGAAGCAACACGTAAGGTTTTGAACCACTTTTTGACTTCTCCAGTTAGACTCTGTGAAAATAGTCTCATCTGTACATCATCTTCATCTACTTCTTGCAAATCAAAATAATCGTTCATTTTTTCAACATGTTGCTATGCATTCAAAGGACCAATACTATCAAATTGAGGGAGTCTAGTTTGATAATTATAAGGCATGGCATGTAAAGGAGTAACCAACACCAATGGAGCATATCTTGCTGCCATGATTGGTGGAGGAGGTTGAACAACAACCTGTGTGATTGGAGGGGAGGTGACAGAAGCTGTGGAAGATGAAGGGCTAGGAGGAGATGAATGAACTGGTTTAGGTTTAACAAAAGCTGTAGCAACAGTCAAGGAAAAAATTTCAACTGACTGTTGAAAGTTGGCTTTGTCTAAGGCTTGATCAAGATTCACAACTAGATCTTCCAGATTCTCAAATTCCTAGAGAAATCGTTGATCAACATCATCTCTGGGAGAAAGTATTTCAAGGGTCTTGGGTTGAAGGATGGTTTGATCTAAAATTGTTTCACTTACAAAGCTATCAGATTTTGTTCTAAAAAGGCTTTGTTCAAAACATATGTCAAACTCAATATCTTGAAGGGAAACCAACTTCTACGGGAAAGAAGGGGACCTATGAAGTGGACTATGACTCCCAGAACCCTCTACAACATTTTCTTTCTAAGTAATTTTTCGGGATTGTCTATTGCTATTGCAGGTTCTGGGTCTGGATGAGATCTAGTGAAAACTCTTTTAGGAGCCATAATTTTTAATTTTAATTTTATTTTTAGAAACTTTTAACTAATATATACAAACTTTAACAACCTATGAACATTATCTCTATATAAGTTTAGACTTTATAATTCGTTCAGAAATAAAGTTTCCTTAGTCTAAGGAAAATAAATCGTAATATATATAAAGTTTGTTCAGTCCCCAGTATGGTCGCCACTATGTTATCACTCTATAAATTCCTAGAGGTTGTTTCTATGTAGAAGAAATTTAATAGAGGTAACTTTATCCAACCACTTCGAAACTAGGATCTAGCCCTTCCAATTTCAGAGAGGGATTTGTCTATAAAATTTAACTTTGTTTTGGATTTCAGATGTTAGGATAGTTAAATAAATGAGAATGTGTTGTTTGTTTTATAAAAATGGCTGAAATATTTCTTACGCATCCATTGGGCTATGGGGTCTGTTTTATAAAGTTTGAGATCAAAAAACATATTTTACAAGGTGCTTTCGTAGGGTAGGATAGTGCAACTATTAGATCCTTTAGAAATTAAATGATGGACAATAGAAAAGGTGAGATAATCATTTATAACCAAGAAGCATTTAAGAATTTCTTAATCATAATATTAGAAGATAAACATTTAGATCTTTAAAAGCCAAAAACAGAGTATACAAAGATAAATTTTGCAACTTCAACTTATTTTAAACGATCAGATATAGAAAACAAAAATGATTACGAAGATAGGAAAAACCATTCAACTAAGAGAAGAAAACATCACCAACAGCTAACACGCAAGAATCCTGTGAAATGTCCTTTTATTACTGGTAGATCTTTGATAAACAATTACAATGATTACATCTTGTTTGGGCATAAAGATCAACCCTTAGTACTTCGAAGTTTGAAGTATTTATAACAAAAATTACAAACGACCCTGTCATTAATGATCAGGACGTGGCAAATTATAAATCTAATTAACTAGATAACAAGATACAAAAATATAGGAGATGATGATGATCTGTTGTATCCTTCATGTTGATTTTGGGGAAGGTCGTTGGTGAATCATTCATGTGACTTGGACTGCTCTGCATGTTGACTCGGATGGTACACATCATCTCTCATTCGATCAAATTGCACAAAAAAGGATTATATTTTATCCATCTTTAATTGGGTCTGAACATTGTTCATAAAAACCTGTAATTTGGAAGCAGAAGTGGAAGCATTGGCCAATGTTGAGAAAACCATTTCTCCAATTTGCCTATGTAAATCCATCTGATCAACTCGATGTACATATCTGGTGTTAAACTCAAATGTTGCCCTCTTGTAATCAATGATTTCCTTTGGATGGGGCACTTATGCCTGAAAAATTCCATGTGCATTCTCCTCTTCTTTGTATTAAAAGTTGATAAAAATATGTGTTGTGTTGTGGGCATTTTCTTCCAGAACTGAGCATAGGTGTTGTTGGTCACCATCTCATTTTTATTCTTAATCAAATCATACTTTTCAAAAATGCTCAGTTTTGCAGATCCTGGTGGAGATTGGGTAATCACAATGGTAACAGTTTGCTTCTTTGAGGAAAAAGTAGATTTCACCTGATGACTTCTTGAGAAAGGTGATGAATTCTCCCTCTCGACTACTGTGGTGGACTGGGTCTCTTCCTCTCTAGAATTGTCAGTAGTGTGAGAGGTCTTAGGCCTTTTCTTATACACCTAGAAATCCTCTGTTGACACTTTAGTGACTAAAGGTGAGGAGTCCTTTCTGGGTCTTTTGTCCTTGGTTATCTGTAGTGTAGTTGTTTGTGAGATGAAAGTTGGAGTGGGATGTGGTTTTGTATCTTCCAGAGTGTTTACCCCCCACTCTGTCTGGTTTGCAAATTTCTCAATCTCTGATTTGAGTGCATGAGCATATGGATAACTTTTGTTCTTCGATCTCATCTCTGCAATAATCCCACATGGATCATAGTGCCATAGGAATCTTGTGCCAAACTTCATTTCCCTTAATACCTTGTTTGCCTCTTCCCCTGCATCTCGACTATTGCAAATAAAAGGTCCTATCTGCCCTTTGATTCTCAGTTGTTGTTTCTTCTTCAGACATGAAATGAATGTCATCTGAATTAATCATTTGCCTAATGTACTCCAATGTGAATATTCTCACAGGCAAGTATTTGGGCAGCTTATAGGGAGCTAACTCACACCTATATACTCTGATATTCGTGTGATTCTGATACAAATACCAGTCTCCGGTCATGACGAGGTCCGAAAGGTGTAAGATTCTTTGGACCTCCTCATTTATCCTCGGCTCTTGTCTACCACTAAGCATTCTTACCACTGGGTGGTAAAACTTCTCAATAAATTGCTTGAAATTAAACTCGGTGGAGTTTCTTGTGAGCAACAAAGTCCAAGAGGTGAGAGACTGTGGTTTACCTTCTTGGTCCATTTTCTGAATAGGGAAAGAGAACCTATTTTCTTGAAAGAACATGAACATGTAATCCAGTATTGAAGAATACCGGAACATGCCCTCTGTGGTGAATTTGAAAAGCTGTTCGTGCATGTTCTCACCTAGAAAACCTTTGTAGTCGAACTGGGTGGTGGCTTTTTCTTCGGCATAGAAAAAAGATAGGAAACCCAATATGGGTTCGTCCACCCATTCGTCTAAGAAATAATAGAGCATACAACATAACGATGAGATGATTTGGTTGCCATTTTTTGAAAACATGGAGGAATGGTAAGGGGGATTTTTCTTGGGAAATTGGGCATCCCGTGGGAGGAAAAGCTCAAAACATTGCGCTCTCTGGGGAAAAGAAATATTTTGGTACATCTTTGTTAGAAATTCAATGGTGAGGGGAGCACGAGATTTGACTCTGGATATTTGCATGATTTGATCCATGGCCTCGGGTGTGATAGAGAAAAGAGTTTTTCCAGACGATGAAACTATGGCTCTCTGATCAGGGAGGTAATGCACCTCACATTTGAGGGTGAATTCGAGAAAATGGTGGATTTGGGGAAAATATACAGTGGAAGATTGTACTCCCAAAACCCAATCTCGTCACTTTGATCCAGGAAAGTATCTTTAAACCATGACTGTAACTCGGTGAAATAGAATTCTCACCTAGTCTATGAGATCAGGTAATCTTTGTCAGCTAGGGGGATCAGGTCAAGATCGACAGGAGGTGGAAGGAATGGATTTTCCTCAACCTCTGATCTTTTAGATTTTGGTGCCATCGATTCAACAGGTACCTGCAAAATGAAACAAAAAAGTTATTAGGTAATGGCTATGGCTGCGTCATTGACTGAAATGATGAGGAAAATGAGATTTTGGTGTGCAGAGAGTGTGAGCACTATGCAAATGGCAGAAACAAAGTTAAATTTGGGTGAATGGGTATCCGTTGGGCATGGGGGACAAGTCGGAAAACTAATGGATATGTTAGCTTGTATTAAATGGCCAACGGGTCACTTGAGGTATGAAGTGGCAGGTAAAGGATGGATGACGGATGTGTCAGGATTCCATGAAGGGTGATGAATGGAAGATATGCGAAAGGGAAGTGACATGTGACAGGTCAATAGAGGGGAATATGTTGGCAAAGTAATGAGATAGGAGGTACAAGAGGATATAGTGGGATGTGACATCATGAGGTGGCGGTGGTATAAGAATGTCGGTATGGAAATATGTCAGAGGGGGTGGTAGGTACTAAATGGTTTGGAGCGGAGGGGGTCTGACATAATGGATTGGTGACATGCTAGGATGGGGCCCTCTAGGTAAACCTCCCATATCGGACCCCCCCCCACCGTTAAAAGTAGAGCTGTCGAGGGGGGTCTAGAATCTCTTGTCGGTCATAGATCTAAGTGCCTCTAGATCAACCGTTGATCTATGTGTGCTATTTAGTCTCCATATCGGACCCCTCCCCCACTGTTAAAGGTAGAACAATCGGGGAGGGGGTCCGGAATTTCCTGTCAACCATAGATCTCAGTGTCGATGGATCCACCGTAGATCTGTGCACAATCCTTAATATCCGGGTGAGAATCAAAATGTGCAGCAAGAACTTAGGATAGTGCTCCTTTGTGGGGTTTTTCACCACTTCCCTTACATTTTGTCACCATGGGGTTAGGAAAAACACTTCAAACCTCAAAATCATGAACTTTCATCGAATATCATGTGTGTTTAATTGGAGGAAAAACTTGCTAGTCTACGTCGTATCCTACCTACCTACATATTTAGCCCAGATTAGACTGTTGGGCCAAAACTTCCTCTACCCTAGGGATATTTGACCAAGTTTAAACAATTTGGTCAAATTTATTCACTAACTAACCTATCTACTTGGCTAAGATTAAAAAGTTTAGCCAAGTCTTATTCAATAAGACTATAAACATAAATTTAAAAGACCTGACCATGATTAAACTGTATGGGTCAAGTCATTGTTATTGCATGGGGATTTTATCCATTTTCTTTTATGCTCTCTTTTATTCTTTTTCTTTTCTTTCTTTTCTTTTTCTTTTTTCTTTATTTTTTCTTTCTTTTTCTTTTCTTTCTTTTCTTTTTCTTTTTTCTTTCTTTTTCTTTTCTTTCTTTTTGAAAATAATTTGCAAGAATGAAATATTATTTCCAATGTAACATCCCGCTCTGGCACACTGACAAAACTTATTCTTTGAGGACACTTGCTCGCAAGTGATATGGATTTTTATGATGATGAACCACTTAACCTTGATGATGATGCGTCATG
>JZKD02S1891809.1:0-11661 GCA_000966675.3 Picea glauca
TACATGGTTGGATGCACTTGTTTATGGTATAGGTTGATTACAGGTTGTTTGGCACAGGTTGGTGCATGGTTGATGCTCTTGTTTATGGTACAGATTGATATATGTTGAGGATTGTAGCCTCATCTCAGGTGGTGCTCAGAATGAAAGATGAGTCTTGCATATAGAGCTGGTGCTCTTGTAGAGTTGTACTCTATTAAGTTGTTGTTGATAAACCCCAAGGATTGTAGTCCGTAATAAAAAGAAAATTGTACATACATATTGTGTTCTTTGTGTTCATTGTGGTGATGACTTGTTGATGATACATTGTTGATATATGTTGTTGATATGTGCTCACATCTAACTAGTTATAAATGAAAACAATGGGTAATGAATAAATGTTGAATGCTAATTGATGAGTTTTTGTGCAAGAGGGAAGTTTTAGGAAAAAGAGCCCCACACTCATTAACCCCCCCTCTAAGTGTGGTAGGTTTATCCAACATACATTCCATCCCCCTTCACATGTTTCATCTTCGAAACATGAGAATAAACCATTCAATATGACCGACTAAGCAATGTAGCCAATTGGTACCAAATATGACCATCCATCCATCCCAATGGAAGTCGAACATGATGTCCATTTGTTTCCTTGCCACCCTAATCTTTATTTGCATCATGTTGCGGTTTCCATGGGATTGTTTCTGTAGCCCGAGCTCTTCCCGTAGTGTCAGTATTCCTCCATGCACCTCTTGATCGGTTTCCTTTTTGGTTCCCTGTTGATGCATACATTTTTTTATGTACACACCTTTGCCTTGATGATTGTTGTATCTTTATATGATGTGGATGGCGATATACAACAATTGTAGGAATCTGTTCTTTTTTCTTCAAATCTGCAACACTTTGTGCCTTTGAGTCGATGACCTCCTTAGCTTCTTAATTATGTCCTTCCTGTAGTTTTTCTTCATCTCCTTGTATAGACTCTGCTTTTGATTCAACTTCAGACTCAACAATAACTTCTTTGCTAGCTTCCATGGGCCCATCTTTCTTACTAAGAGGCATATCCTGCAATGTAATTTTATTTTTCTTGTACCAAATCTTTAGAAACTTCTTTTGCACATTAATAATAATGGTACCCATTGATTTTGTCCAAGGATATCCCAAAACAACATCTTCATCACCCATATCTAGAGACTCAAAATCTGAATGCAACACATATTTATCCATACTGAGCTTCAAATCTTTAATTTTTTTAACATTTTCCCCTGCAACTTGTGTGCTTTGAATATTCTTTGCTGGAACTTGCAATCTATTACCAACTGAATATTGATAAAAACATTCTGCAACTAGGGCTAAAAGAACCAATGTCATTTTCTTTATGAATACAACCATGAACTTGTAATATATATTTTCCACATGAAAATAAACTCTCAGTGATGTATTTATTCTTACTCTTTGTATGATACCACTTGTCTAAAAGTATTTTTTCAAGTGCTTCCTCAGAAAGTGACATCCACTCAGAATGGTGAAAGGATTTCCACCATATGAGAGCATCACCTTTGAAACCCTAGCCTACAAAAGATTTCCACTTCTCTTTCCAGAATGACTTGTGATATTGTATAAATTATTCAATACTAGGACCATCATCTCTTCCTTGGAATAAATATTCAACAAAAACTAGGGTGTAGAAATAACTTACTATAGAAAATTGTGGCTTTTTCCGGAAAACCCTGAAAACTGTTAAATTTAAAATGCTCATAACTTTACTTCCCGAACTCCATTTCGGCTTATTTGTTTTTTGAAATTGAGTATTTTTCTAAGAGGAATTCAAATATCCAATTTTTTTTTCCAAATTCGGCTCAGAAAGCTTTAGATATGAACCTGAAGTGCACCACCCTCTTTTTCCCTAGAAAACATTTGAAAAAAGAGCAAACAATTCCTCCCTTCTTTGGCCAAGGAAAATGCTCTGATACCAATTTTTAAGTACCTGAATAGATTTGAATATAGCTCTCAAAATAAACCCACAGTATCAACAAGAATAAGCCAAACCATTCACCAAAATATTGAACACAAGAAATAGAGAAAACCCTTGAGGTAGGGTAACACCATATATTAATCCTTATGGAAGGACACAACTCCTAAAAAAATCCTTGCTTGTACAATCACAATATTCTTCACTATATCTCATTACATTGTTTACACTTATTTATATATCTCTCTCTATCTCCTAGGAAACTTCTAGAGAGCCTTCTAGAGAGCCTTCTCATATTTAGTACATTTAAATACCATAGTGGGCCTTTATTAATATAGTATACCTAGTCCACCTTATATTGAATGACCACATTCTCATATATTAAATGACTTACATTAATAATACATAAACACATTCCCATTGGGTACCTCCCTAGGTATACTACATCTTGAGTTCAAGTCTCTTTTTTGTTTTTGAAAAAGTTTTTATGTTCATTGTAAGTTCTTTGGTTACTGTTTATGCCTTTTTTAAAAAGGGCATAACTTTCACATCCGAAGTCTATTTTCAATGTAGTCGTTTTCGGAACAACCTATTTTTTTTGAGAGATTTCCACCTAGACCATCATTTTTAGCCTTTAAATCTACATTCTTTGCATATTTTAAAATGGCCTCTCTTAGTGATATTTTTCTTACTAGCAACAACTACTTCTCATGGAAATCCCATATGGAATATTTATTAAGAAGTAAAGGATAGGACCTGATTACCTTGGGAAAAGAACAAGAATATGTTGATGATGAAAAGAAAGTCAAATGAGATAAAATGAATGATGAAGCACAAGGACTAATCAAAATGTCCATCTCTTCTAATTTAAGGTTTCACCTTCAAGGAATTAATGTCGCTGATGAATCTTGGGAAACACTTGAAGTTATGTTTGGTAAAAACAATATTATTCGAGCCCAACAATTGGAAAATCAATTAAATACATTAAGTCCAAATTATTTTCCTTTCATTGAGGATTATTTATCTAACTTCAAAACACTTAGAATTTTATGTATAGAATGCAACCTAGATCTGAAGGAAGATCGATGCATATAGTTTATTCTTGCTAAGCTTTGTAGTTCATATTCTTTTTTTGTCTCTACCGTTTATGCCACCAGAGAATCTCTTAGGAGTGCTTATAAAAAACTTTCTCTTAAGTATTTTTGTGATGCTTTGATTCGAGAACAAGGTAAGCTTGTGTAACTTGGATTGATTAACACTTCAAGTACATACAACAAATCCTTATTGTCCCAGTAGAAAGATAAATCCAAGAATCCCAAGACGCAACATCCTCTCCACAAAAACAAGCAAAACAAGGTCTCAAACCCTCTCCTCCAACTTCTACTCCTAATGGTGACAAAGAAGAAAAACACAAAAGTAAGAAGATCGACAACCATTTCAATTTTTTTAGGAAATATGGTCACGTGGAGTCTATTTTTTTTTAAATATGGAAGCCTTAGAAGCAACAATGAAGAAGCACAATATCAACATTGATTCTTCTTCTTCTCATGGACATGCACTTTCTACTTCTGGTTTCTCCTTCAATGTAACTTCTACTTCCTTTTCTGATGAGTGGCTTATTGATTACAAAGAATCTTATCATATGGCGAAGGATAAATCCATTTTCTTCTCTTAATGAATGTAGCACCAAGAAAATATTTGTTGGTGACAATAGATCTCTTAGTGTTGTAGGGTATGGAACAATTCTGGTAGATAATGGTCATTTCAATGATGTATTATGTGTTCCAAGTCTTTCCTGCAACCTCCTATTAGTGTATTAGATCACTCATTCAGGTGAAGGTAAAACCGTATATTTTTCACCTCATCAAGTTGTAATAAAGGATTTAAAATATCCTTAACATGTCCTCACAACTGAAATTGTTAATGATATTACCAGGTTGTACAAGTTTGACAACTTTGGGTCATCATCTTTTCCATCAATTTTGTTTCTCATAGTGATGACTTGAGAAAAATTTGGCACGAGTGGTTTTGTCATTTAAACTATCGCTCATTGCAACTATGTAATCAAAACATGGTGATTGGTCTTCATCTTGTTTCTTGCAGAGATGGCATTTGTGTCGGTTGTGGTCTCAACAAACATCATCGGGACAATTTTGACAAATGTGCCTCTTGGCATGCCTCGACCCCTTTGCATCTTGTTAACAATGATTTGTGTGGTCTTCTTTCTTCTCCTTCTTTCTATGGTTGCAAGTATTTCTGAACTTTCATTGATGACTTCTCCAGATTCACTTGGGTTTACTTCTTAAAACTTAAGAATGAATTTTTTGGCCTATAAGGCCCTTGTAGAAAAATAATATGGACATCAAATTCAAAGGTTAAGAATATATAATGGATGAGAATATCTGAACAATAAATTTACAAGTTACTACATTGCATATGGAACTCAAATGCAACACACTATTCCATATACACAACAACAAAATGGTATTGCTGAGAGACATAATCACACATTAAAATAAATGGCTAATTGTATGATCCAATCTAAGGGATTAAGTCTTCATTATTGGGTGGAAGCCATCAATTGGGAAAATTACATAGTAAATCACACTCCCACAAAGGATCTTAAAAATATAACACCGAAATAATCATGGAATAAAATTAATCCAGATTTAAGTCACTTTCGTGTATTTAGTAGTGTAGCATGGGCTCACATTCCTGATGAGAAAATGAAATCTTTATAGCCTAAAAGTGAGAAGTGTCACTTTTTTTTGGATATTATGAAGATGTCAAAGGTTATAGACTTCTTCAATCTCATTCCAATGAAATTATTATTAGAAAAGATGTTAAATTTGATGAAAATATCTTGGCCTGTGAGCCTAAATCAACGTTTGTTCCATCTTCGGCCTACAAGCCATCTTCAGTGTTTGTGCCATATTCAGTTCCTAGTCTGGTTTCTTCTTCTCCTTTATATAGTGACACTGAGGATGGAAATCCACCTCCACCTGCTCACCTTCCTCCATATGAGTCCATTGAACATGAATTTTCACCAACACCATCGCTTCCTAGATGGGTCGGTTCAACATGAGAGGAATCTAGTGATATTTCCAGTGATCCTTCAGATAAACAATGAACATGTTCACAATTCCAACAAGCCTCTTCTCTTTTGGCTCAATTTTTAGAGATTCATGATCCAAAAACATTTGGAGAAGCTTCAGGTCATCCAGATTGGGACACAACAATGAATGAACAACATCACTCTTTAATGGAGAACAATACTTGGAATCTTTTACCTCTTCCAAAAAGAAGAAAAAATGTTAGATGTAAATGGGTGTATAAAACTATGTATGCATCAGATGGAATTTTTGAAAGACACAAAGCCCTGTTAGTTTCCAAAGGGTTATCTCAAGTTGAAGGCATTGAATATAATGAAACCTTTCCCCTGTAGCCAAAATGAATTCCATTCACCTTGTTCTGTCCCTTGTTGGCTTGCATAAATAGGAGGTACATTAGATGGATGTTAAATTTTCCTTCTTGCATGGGGATTTTCAAGAAGAAATCTACATGGAACAACCTCTTAGCTATGTCCAAAATGAATCCAACCTTGTTTGTCTCCTTAATAAATCTCTTTATGGACTTAAGAAAGCTTCTCGAGCTTGGTATGAAAAAATGGACAACTTTATTCTTGATACCAACTTTTCTTGATTTCATTTTGACCCTAATATCTATACCAAGAAAGTATGAATCCATCTCATAATCCTTGATCTTTATGTTGATGACCTTATCCTCACTAGTAATGACCGAAATTTTTTAACTCATGTGAAATCTAGCCTTAAAAATAAATATGAAATGACAGACTTAGTCTATTTGCATTAATTCCTTGGCCTTCAAGTATTTCAAACCAAGGAAGGAATGATTCTTTCCCATTATAAGTATTCTTGTGACCTTCTTCATTAATTTCACATGGATTATTCTAAATCATCCTCTTCTCCCTTCCATTATGGAGTCAAACTTGCTGCCACTTGTATTTCTCCTGAAGTTGATGCCACTTTGTACCGTCAGTTAGTTGGTAGCCTCTTATATTTGACTCATACCCATCCTGATATTTCCTTTGTTGTTGGTCTTGTTTCCCGATATATGCAAACACCCCATGAAAGCCATTGGAAAACAACTAAAAGGATAATTTGGTATGTATGGGGTACAATTTAGTTTGGGATACATTACAGTTTAGGGGGGACTCATTTGTTGGTTGGTTTCACTGATTCAAATTGGGCCGATGATCCTCATGATTGAAAGTCTACTACAAGTTATGTTTTCAGCCTTGGTTATGGACTTATCACTTGGGTCTGTAAGAAACAACATTTTATTTCTCTTTCTTCAATAGAAACAAAGTATCGAGCAACAATTAATACAAGTCAAGAAGCCTTATGGATTTGATAGATCCTTTCATAGTTTGGATTCCAGCAACAACATTCGACCACCCTCTATTGTGACTATCAGAGTGCCATCAAGATCGCCAAATATATAGTTCAACATTAGTGTAATAAACACATCGATCTACACATGCACTTCATCCAAAATTTCATTCATGATCGGGTTATTGAAGTTCTCTTTTTCCCTACAAAAGATCAAGTTGTAGACATTTTCACAAAGTCTCTTACATAAGTGAAGTTTTCCAATCTTTAATCTATGTTAGGAGTTTAAGAAGTTGTCATTAAGGGGGGATAGGCTCTAATTCCTCCTTCTTTTTCCTATTTTGTCGCCTTAGTAAATCCTACAATCCTATCCCAAGTTTTTCTTAAGGGGGGATGTTAGGATATTTAAACACTTATGAGTTAGTTAAGATCAACTTGGTCTAATGTGTTGTTAGGTTAAAGTGTGTTTCTTTAGTATGAATTAACATGCACTTGTAATCCTATGGTCATGATATGTTTCCGACATAGAGTGATTTGATGACTCATTCTCTCCTCGATCTTAACGATTACATTGATCTGTGGCTTAGCACCCGATTGGTCCATGATCTCTATTTAAAGAGAATGGAGGGTCATTTTTTGATGATCGATTGTGAGAAACTCTCTGTAGCATATTTTATTTTTCATTAATAAATTGATCCAAGTGGCCACGTTGGCTATGGTTCTGGATGTTTCCCCACAAGGGTTTTACCACGTAAAAACATCGGTGTGTTGATATTTGATCTGGTTGTGTGAGTGGTTACTAAAAGTGTTCGTCTTCTATTGGAATATGTGTGTTGTCGAACATGTGTGTGTGTGTGTACTAGGATTAGGTATATTGGTCGATATGGGGTGTCACCATGCAATAAACCTAGGTTCAAATCTTAGCAAGCATAAATCCCTTTCTTGTTAGCTCACCAAGTTTGACAAGGTTCTATGTTAAAGTAGACCGTGTTAAAGAGAATGAGGTTCATAGATCCCCATGTTTGCGAAATTATTCTCCCAAGAAAAATAAACACACACACACACACACACATGCACATATCAGAGAGGATCACACCTCCAAGGTTGTAGGACATTTTGGTGTTGGGAAGATGATTTCTAACTTAAAAAGGTATGTGTATTGGCTCATAATGCACTATGTAGATCAATATATTAGGGGATGCATAATTTATTGTACTAGCAAGCCAAATTATAGAAAACACGGTCTATACCATCCTTTACATGTACCCACTAGACCTTGGGAAATAATTTCCATGGATTTTGTGGGTGGTTTCCAACGAACATGAAGGGACATGACTATTTTTTGTGGTAGTTGATAGGTTCAACAAGATTTTCATTCGTATTCCTTGTAAAAATACCATAAGAGGAAAATAATAATCAAACATGTTCTTTGAACAGGTATGAGTGTAGTTCAGGATACTAAGGAGCATCATCTTAGGTAGGGATACCATATTTCTTAGTTCCTTTTGGACTACACTTTGGGAGAATATGGACACATAGTTAAGTAGATATACAACATGCCATCCACAGAAAGATGGGAAAACATAAGTAGTCAACAAGACTTTGGTAAAAATTGCGAGGAGTTACAATTAAAAACATCTAAAGACCTAGGATGAAAATCTGATCTATATTCAACACTCTTATAATAGAGTAGTCCACACTTCTACTAGTAAGTCCCCTTTTGAAACTTGTTTTGGGTATTTATTGTCTTCACCCTTGGATGTTTTTTATGGACAACAAGGAGGAGTGAGGGAAGGATCCACGAGAGAAGCATTAAAATCAAATAAGTTTGTTGAAAATATTAGGTAGATCCATTTACAAATACATGAGACATTGAACAAGTCATGAGAAAGGTAAAAGGAATGACATGATCATCATAGAACAAAAAAACCATTCAAAGTGGGAGACAAAGTTTGATTATAGCTGAATAAGGAAAGGATACATGGTCCTGGTAAGAAGATCAAGACTCTAAGTTATGGCCATTTTAAGGTATTGGAGAAGGTGGTAAACAAATTGTATATACTTAGTCTACCCCCATACATGCACATTTACTTAGTAGTGAACGTGGAGAATTTGAAACTCTATGAGCCTTCCATGTTGGATCAGGAGGAGGAGCATACCCTACCTACCATAGAGGACTCAACACCAGATGCTCAGGGAGAGTTGGTAGAAGACACAATTTTGCAGAAGAATTCTAAAAATGGGCATCATGACCTTTGGAAGATTGGGTTGAAAGGACAATTTATAGGAAAATCAAAATGGTACTCAAGAAAGAAGGTAGAGGAAAATTTTCCTCACCCCATTCCATAAATATTTTTGGGACCAAAATCCTCCCTAAATGGAGAGGTATGATCTGAATTGGATCATTATATAATTTTTCATCTATCTTAGTACTTTCTATTGGAAGATTGGTTGTTGTCATTGATGTCAACCCTAGTCATTGGTTTTGGACCCCAAGATTGATGAAGGTATTTGGACCTGAAGGACAATGCACATGTAGATACAACACCCATAGATGGATAGTATACATCATGTTGTTTCCAGTGGTAGGTGGAACATCACATAAATCCTCATGGTTGAGGAGAAATGAATTTTTGAAGATAACAAAGTGAATTGAAGAATGAAGTACAGGTCGACCCTAAAGATAATTAAAGAAAAGAATTACAAAATAAGAAAGTATTAGGTCGACCCTAATGTTAAAAGGAAGTGACATAAAGGGTATATATACATCTCATTAACCATTCATTTTTCAACACAAACAAGTTTGTTAATCAAAAAGGAGATATAAGTTGAATTTTAGAGGAAATCTGAAGTAAAGAAGGCTAGATTTCAAGGGAGGATGATGTCTTTTGGTGATGTGTTCTAAGGTATGTTATTTACTGGTCATCTTACCATTTTCGCTATAATTTTTTTTCTATAACGATTCATATGGTGAAATTGGTACAGTATTGAGAATACATATATAGGTACATGTGGTAAAAATTTCATCTCTGTATTCACTATAATTTTGGAGATACACTCTGTGGAAGATAGGGTTTTTGACTAGTCTTGAAGCTAGTCATAAACAAGTGTTCTGGGTAAAACAATCATAAATTATTCATAGAGAATCCAAATGAAGTGAGACCAATTGCATTGGAAATAGTACGGACTGTAGTTTCATGTGTATGAATTTCAAAATCTTATGTTAAATATTGAGCACAGGGAATTCTGTACAAGTTCTCTCTCCTGAATAAACCATAATTGAATAAGGTCTACCATTTTCTCTATAACTCCTTTTTGGGTGGAAGGAAGGGAAAAGGATGGAGAGGTCAAGCCTCTATTGATATTGGAGGATTACATCTTCCTTTTGGAGCTTTATCCCTCCCTTTATATTTGGAAGTTGTAGCTACCTTTGGAAGTCATTACTTCCCTTGAACTATAACTATTGGTTATTTCTCATATATTGTGCATGGTGTATTGTGGTGTATTAGTGTAACTCTTCTACTATTGTTAATTTCTCATTGGATATAATTGAATATATAATCTGGTTGAAGTATAAGTTGATTTTTTTTTTTTAAATTGTACTTGATATTGATTTACCCCCCTCTTAGTATCAACAATTGGTATCAAAACAGGTTTCCTTCAGAACAATTTAACCACTAGAAGGAAAATCTTAAGTAGAGATAGATGACTATGAGCACATTTCAAATGGGATTCAAATATTTGATGGAAGAAATCATGCATACTAGAGTGATAGAGTGAAAACTTACCTAACAACTTTTGGATTAGACATTTGGTACTCATTTGTAAATGGCTATGTAATACCAAATAATGCTCCAACCAATCCAAATGAGAAGAAGCTTATGAGTTGTAATTCAAAATCCAAACATGTTATTCTAGGATCATTGGAACCAACCATTGCTAGCAAAGTGATGGGTTGTAGCACTACTAAAGAGGTATGGGAAAAACTCAAGAGTATCTATGAAGGTGATCCAAAATTTAAACAGGTCAAGCTTCAATGACATAGAGAAGAATTTGAAAATTTGAAGATGGATGAAAAGGAAGATATTGCAACCTATTTTCTTAGATTTGATGAAGTTGTTAATGCTATCAGAGGATTAGGTGAAGATCTCAATGAATCCTTGGTTGTACAAAAAGTAATGAGATCACTTCTCTTGAAGTATAATGCTAAGGTCTCCGCCATTGAAGAAACTAGGGACTTGACCAAAATGACAATGGATGAATTACATGGGTCTCTTATATCATATGAAATGAGAATAGGTACAGAAAGTGACTAGCCACACAATGAAGCAACCTTTAAATCCATAAAGAAGACAAAAGACGAGGATAACGACCTTGATTAAGAAATAACAAATTTCGTAAGAAGGTTCCAGAAGGGAAGTGGAAGATACAAAGGCAAGTCTCCTCTCAAATTCTTTAACTGTGGTAGAATAGGACATATTGTTGAAAAATGCTACTATAAAAAGAGAAGTCTCAACAATAAAAAGAGCTTCTACTCTAAGGATGATGACATCTCCTCAGATGAGAGTGACGAAGAATATAATGATGGAGGAGAAGTCCTCTTCATCACCCAAGAAACCCAAGATGATGATCACAAGAGTTCTAAAGAAGAAGAAATCATTTCTGAAGAAGATTCATATGAAGAAACCAAACTTGATTCCTTTTGGGGATACAAAGACAATGCAGAGAATGAACAAGAAGATTAGAATCTTGAAAAGTTGAAGCATGTTGAAACTAAAAATAGAAATCTTAGAAACACAAACATAATACTAAAAGGTGAATTGATTAGTTGTGAAGAAGAGAGTTACAATATTGAAAAGACCATTGATATCTTGAAGGAACAATTAGAAGATTATGAGAAATTGAAAGTAGAATTGGATCACACAAAAGGGGAGCTACTATTGACAATAGAAAAGTTGAAGAAGTTCGAAAAAAGCACTAAAAAATTAGATGAGATCCTTAGCAATCAAATATCTCCAAACGAAAAGACAGGACTAGGATACAATGACAGTTTGAAGAAAACAAAACAAGAGAAGGAAGATGAAAATGATTAAACCAACACTCCATAACAAGTTGAACAACAAGATAGAAGACTAGAATTCAAAAGGAATGAGACATCAAGAAGATACTCTCCCATTAGGTATTAAATAAATCATTATGAAGGAAACTACAGAAGAATAGATCATGAACCTAGATGGACCACACCACAAAGAAGATCACTTACTCCCAGGTATCAAAATTTCTTTCTTGGACATTGTTATACTT
>JZKD02S1891809.1:11671-53808 GCA_000966675.3 Picea glauca
AATATCCTTGAAAATACCTTTCCAATGGGATATCACACGCCTAAAACGGAGATCGTATGCAAAAGTTACGACCCCGGGAAGTTGATGTACTAACTTACCCAAACGGGGCCCACATCACTCTTGGCGCTTCATCTCCTAAGGTTAGGTTTTTGGATGTCTAGGGTTTTTGGAATTCTTGCTTATTGTAAAAAGGCCTTCAAAGCCTCATTGTAACCTTCTTCTTGCAAATGCACGCTGCTGTCACATCTCTTCTTAGAGATAAGCCGCCACCATTCCAACAAGCTTGTTTCCGCTGCATTTTACAGTTTCAGCTTATTTCGCTATTGAATAGAAAACCAGTTTTACTGTATCTCTGTTATTTTGTGTTAATCACCTGTTAATAATTTGTATTCATTTCGTTCTTCTCATAAAATCCGGATCACAAATTTTGCAAATTCCACCCAAAAATATACAATATTTTCTCGGAGTGTTGCGACCCTCTTTTGTCTTCTTGAAAAAAAACAACAAAAATAAAGAAAAAAATTGCTCTTTTTGTGGCTGAAGGATGTGCTCTGATGCCACTTGTTAAGTACCAAATATCTATAAATACATTCACCGCACAAGATACAGATAACAATATAGAAAACGTCGCTCTAATACCACTTGTTAAATACCAAACATCTAAATACAAAACACCACAATAAATCCGAGAACAATATAGAAGAAACCCACACTTTATTATTGTGAAAATCCTTAGGGTAGGGAAACACCATACAATAGATCATATTATGGAAGGGATCCTCTCATGTTCACTTGTCTCTTCAAGGGGGAAACCTCCTAATGAGCTACATTCTCTAAATAAAATACTTCTTGACTCCCATTACATTGTTTGAACCCCTTTATATAGTGCTACCAACCACCTAAGAACATTCTAGAGGAGAAACCTTCTAGAAGCAAAACTTTCTAAGAAGTCCTCTTACATTTATTATGTTCACATTAATATATTTAACTACCATAGTGGGACTTGTTTAATAATATAGTGGACCTAGTCCACCTTACATTGAATTGCCTCCACTATTATCACTATGAGTCCTTCTCGCCCCCACCCCCCCACCCCCCACTACCTCTCCAGCTACACTACAATTATTAACTAATTTGGGATCTAAGGAAATAAACTGAAAAAATATAAGATTTCAAAATAGTTTAAGATCTGTTGTGACAGATTGTTCTAGTGGAATATCTGTGATAGTTTACAGATTAGCATCCCTTAAATCCCAATTAGGGTTACCATTTTGGACCCTCTAGAATATTTGTGAAATTCCACATGTAACTAGCTCCACATCATGTGCAAGTAATAGGAATTGATGTGGCATCCTCTTGATACTATGGTGATCAAAAGTATAGGTCAACTTGTAGGAGGCATAACTTCCTCATATACACTCTAATTAAGGTGATATTTGTGTTGTTGGAAATATCTCTATTCTTATAATAACATTTGGGGTATGAGAACTTTTTCTGCAAAGTTTTGACCCCAAAAGCAACCATTTACTTCCCTAAATGAGATCCAGAAGTTTTAAAACCCCAAATCACCAAAATAATGCTTTCCCCTAAAATGGTCCCTACAAGTCAATAATATCTCCACTAAGAATGTACCAAAATAGATGAAAAATTATATAGTGATCCATTTCAGATAATTTTCTCCCCCACCGGTAGCTGGGCACCCTCTTAATATCTCATTTATGACCTCTAAAGAGCATAATATAAGAGCCAATTCAACTAATGGTGGTGACGACACCATCTTCAACAATTTTGGCAATGACATTAACTGGTCCCAATTACATTAAGTTCTAACCATATTTACTACTGCATCATAACACAATGAATTATTGGTAGGACAATGGGGGTAGGGGGTTATGTCATATAATCGATAAACCTTAATTAATTTACAGTAACATTTCTATAAGTTTTGTTGAGATGTAAGTTAGACTCATATGAGTGATAAACATTATAGAGATGAACTAAAGGAAGATTACATGATCGTTGACTTGGCACTATTCCCACTTTGGGGTCAAAACTCTTTCCCACTCACAGTTAACTACATAGGAAACCTAGGTGCATAAACTACACTCCTAATCTAGAGTGTAGATGAACACTACGTGCATCCTAGCATATTAAACCTTATAGCATTTTAATCTTTGGTATTTGCAATTCAAGCATTGGTTTTTATGTATTCACACATAGGTTTAGAATCAAGAGTTATTTCAAAAACTTTAGAAACAATACAATTTATTATGGTTCGCTAGGTGTCATGGCATGAGTTCTATATATCCTTAATGTACTAGTTCATTCCAAAGGTGTAACAAAAAAAAATACATATAATAATTATAGAATAATAATAATATCAAAAGGGTACATGTTTAAAACACATTTTTTTTCATGTATTTTATCATTCAATATACATTTATACACAACATCACATACCAACGTAACATCATCCCATCCATTCATTTATCAATTATATATATTATTCATCCTATATGGATTTTGACTCTTTGTCCTTCTTATGTTATGTTGGATATTGTTGATTTTTCAATAAGCTAGGTTTAAGCATGAAGTTCATTCCATTTTTAGCATTTTACTTAAACCATAAACAATTTGTTGTAGCAACCAAGATCACAAGAAGAAACACCATGCACAAGTACACAAGAAGTATCCTAGGAAACCCTTCTCAACAAGGGAAGAAAACCTAGCCAATCCTTTGTTATATTCTTCAAGAGAAAGACCCCCACCACCATAAAACCTAGCACACAAAAAGGTGCTTACAAAACCCTAGAAGACTAGTGCCCAAGAGAGGTGTGCACTTTTCCCAAGAAGTAAGTACTTGATGAAATTTCCAAACTCACACTTGTGATATGATTCCTCAATGGGGAATTTACCTTTACTTATATTGGACCGAACCTATCAACAATAGTGTCTATTGGCACAACATGGCCAACCTCAATAACTCACAATATAATTAATAATTACCATATGAATTATCTTTTACATTAATTATCTTTCACTTTTTGGTGGGGCCGACCTGTACCCTTTACATCAAAAATAGGGTTACATGTAAGTCTAACTCTTGAACAACATAGAAAGGGATCTCATACACCCCCTAGTGCTCAACCACTAAGGGCACATCCATTTTTGCTCAACCATAGGGATGTCCACATCTCTATCTCACCGCGTCTCACACGAGAACCCACTCACTAGTGCTCAACCACTAGGATCACGTTCACCTGTGCTCGACCATAGGCACATCCAACTCAACATATCTTCTTTCTCACTACGTTACAAAGGAGAATCATCTGGAGTATTGCATCATCTCAACTCTCTGCATAGAGGAGGCCAATGCATAGTTTTATCTATGTCTCAGAATGATACTCCCAACTCATGGGCTTCCCTACACAAGGGAACACACACAACATTCCATCTTTGTCTCAAAGAGGAACCACACACCCATCTCATGGGCACACCTAACTCATGAGATCTCTCTCAGGTCGACTCACTCAATCTGTGTCCTAGAGGATGCCTCACGCAGCTATAATCATCAACAGATATTACCATCAATAAACTAGTGTTCGTTACATTAGTATCAAAGTCCAATTTGGGCTGATATTGTGGAGTCACTCTAATTTAAATTTTGATTCAATTTCATTACCTTTGACAATAAAACCACTAACCTTTGGGCCATTTTTTTTTCTAGTCATTAAATAATTACACTCTTCTCCAAAGAAAATTTAAAGGAAAATCAGAACTAGAAAATTAATATCAAAATGCAAAGAATAATTGAAGAAAATGCAAAGAAAAATTGAAGAAAAGTTAGAACTAGAAAATTAATATCAAGATTAACGAGTGGGAAATAATCCAAACAAACTATCATGCATCTATTATAAATATCTGATAACAAGACCAAGCCTCTTCGTGGAATAAGAAAAGGAAAACACAACAATAAATATTACTAAGTTGTTTTGGCTAGAAACATGGAAAATTGTATTTGATAATTGCACCCATGGGCATTAAAAACTCACTGCAAGGTAAAAGATGAAATTATAGTCCTTCCTCTCTATAACATAGATGAAATTATAGTCCTTCCTCTCTATAACATAATTTCTACATTGTCTTTGGAAAGGTTAGGTGAAAAGATTATGTGCCTAAAACCACCATACACCACTATGAAAGGTTGTTGCGAGAAAAATAAGTTATGGATTCGGAGCATTCATGATGTGTTTACACAAATGTGACAATGCAAGGATTCACATTGAGAAGAATAACAAAGAAGTCATGAGAATAAGCCCTCAAATTAACCTCTATTGGGAAAGTATTGTGGTCGACGTGGGCACAAAATCCACCATTGAGGTTACACCGCTACACAAATTGGCAGTTCGAAGCCACCACTACTATAGTTACACATAGAATCATGGCCAATCAAATACGAACCAACGTTAGTCAGGGTTAAAGAAAACGTGTTGAATAAAAATCAAGGAGATTTATCAAACATCAGTGATGTAGTATTATTTGTAGCACATTTAGAAAAGTTTCGTACGGAGGATGCCATGGTCAAACATTGTGACCCTTGATATTACTCGATTAATCATCGTTCCACCATAAACAATATTAAGGTTAACATAGAAATTGGAGACTAAAGAGTACATAGAAATTATATACATTATATTTTAACATAACTTTGGTATAGGAACTATAAGTTACTATTGGAGCCTATCTAAAAAGATCATTTTAGAAAATAGGAGTACAAGGCAAAAATCTTAAGATACTTTAWGTCTCAAAGTGATTATTGAGAGGGGCCTTCACATTTCAAGTATTCACTTAATGTTACACAAGTATAAGTTTCATAATGATGCTATCTTTTCAAGAAAGTTTAGGAAAAAAAAAAAGAAGTTTAGTCATGAAAAGAAAGGAAGATTCCTAATACATAAAAAAATGTTCTTGCTTTATTAAAATTTAAGGGGATTACAAAAAAAAATTWAMCATTGCTATYTGTTTGAATGACAAGACAATTGCATTAATGTTGATATCACTAATCAATTATTAATCTTAGAGTGAAGTGTAATAAAAAAGATAAATTTTTGGGGAAGAAAAAATAATYTATCATTGAAAATTGATAATTATATTTTCATACCTCAATTTAATGTTACATCTATGTCTCATAAAGATGTTGACATAATTCTAGGTTCAATCTAGATGAAACATTGGTTGCCATCATCTTGAATATGAAAAAAATTTTGACACTCTCTTATAAGAAGAAAAAGATAGCATTATAGTGCTTTACAATGAAGTCATACTCAACGGTTGTCGATATCACAAGACTTGAAAGTTGTGTTAGATGTGATCTTTTAGGATAATCATAAGTCATTATAGAAGATGTACAATCTTCATTAAAGATGAAGGGATTTCCCATCTTAAGAATCATAATCATTGCCTACACATTCAAAAAATAAATCATTGCAGGTATTACTCAATTAAAATGTGAAATAGAAAGATATCAATTTCATGTGGAAAATGAACAAAAAAAAAAAACGATATCTCAAAAATAATTTCAACAAAGATCTATCAAAGTAACTTGAAGAAATTTCTCATTTTAAAAATCATAGTCAAAGGTTAATTGCACAAATCAAGAAGTTAAAAAATGAAAAAAAGATACAACAAGAAAAACTAGAACAATTTATCAATAAAGACTTGAAGACTCATTAATCAACAAGAAAACAATGGTTGCTTTAGTTGAATTAAGGGTTACTTTAGGTGTCAAAGTATAAATGATGGATACATAAAACTTAACAAATTTAAGCGTATCTACTAATAAAATTTCAATGATCAGCAAAGCAATAGATCTCTATGAAATAGATATAATAGCAAAAATGAATCAAGAAAATTATAAAATTATGAAAATGAAAGATTATATTACAATGACACCTTATCAACATCCTAATCATAGGAATTGACACATTAACCAATCAACATCACTCTCAATAAAAAATAAATATTTGACCTATATTTTAAAAAATCAAGATTATATTACAAGGACATATTATCAACATCGTAATCATAGGAACTAGCACATTAACCAATCAACAACACTCTCGATAAAAAAAATATTTGACCTATATTTTAAAAATTCAATTCCAATGCAATTTGCTCTCAAAATAATAGTCATTCTTGGAATCACAATACAAAAATTCTAACAAAAAAAACTTATAAACACATAGTTCCACATAAGATAGAACAATCGTGGATTAACCTTTTAACAAGTGACAATTATGTTCAATACTTTTATGATCATACTACCTTGTTTCTTATGCTATGACAAGATCAAGAATATAGTATCATGTGAAATTATTACAAGCAAGAATGAAGACAACCATTTTAAATTTTGAGGATAAAGCATACTTGAAGGGAGAGGTAATTTTGAGGATAAAGTATACTTGAAGGGGGAGGTAATGTAACAAAGGTAAAATACATATAATAATAATAATATTCAAAGGGAACATGTCTAAAAGGCATCCCTATTCATGTATGTTATCATTCAATGTATATTTATACACAATGTCACATACTATTGTAACATCTCTCTCTCTCTCTCTCTTTCTCTCTCTCTCTCTCTCTCTCTATATATATATATATAATTCATCCTTTATGGATTTCAACTTTTTCCTTATGTTGGGTATTTTCATAACTATTGTTAATTTCACAAGGTTATTGTGGATCTATGCAAGTGACAATCTGCACTTAAATTTCATTTTCACAACAAAGTATTGATGCCCAGGACCGGTCCAATCTTCTAACAATTCTCCTCGTGTTGGGCATATGCTTCCCATTTGTCATGCCAATGCATTTCCATTAGTGAATTCCAAGCATTAAATAATTAGAGTTGATAATGTTATAAAGTAAACACTTTCTTCCTAGTCCTTCAAAAGCACAATACTCTCTCTTACTTACTACCAATCACGCTTTTTCCACTAGAAAATTGCACATTATATTAAGATATATAATCTATTCACAATATCAAAAACATTACAGCCATATCACTCACCTTGAGTAACAATCTCTAGCCATATCAGAGAAGCTACATAGCACAATAAAGAGCCCTTCAAAAAACTAGCTTGAGAGACTGTCCAAGGAGTAGACAAAAATTTTACAAAAATAAGTTTTTATCTTACATACATACCAATACATAAAAAAACTACCATCCTACATGTATTCACACAGATAGAGCCCACTAGAATATCTACTAGTACAACTTTAAAAAGTGCCTTGGTCCCTCATGACCATCTACCCACTTATTGTATGCTATGGCTCCTGGATGCGCAGTGAGGGCGTTTTTTGATAAAATATCAACCTCTAGATTCTCTTCTTTGTATACATGCACAAATGTAATGGCTGAAAAAAACTTGAAGAGTTCCTTTATCCTGTCCTTCCAACAGTCTATTGAGATTTCCTGTAGAGATCCTTTGTCATTAAGCCAATCAATTACAATTTTTGAATCCCCTATGACATGAAAGTCAGTGATAGAAAGTCTATGAGTCAAGGTTAGAGAAACCCAAGAACCCAAAAGTTATGCTCTTGTGTTTGATCCTCCACCACAATTGAGAGTCCACCTATAGACTGAATGTTCATTGAGCTTGATGACTCCACCCGCTCCACTTTGTTCCCCATTTTTTTTAGCAGTCCCATCAAACCATCCTATGATTATATTAAGTGGTAAAATATGGACTGAACGTATAATAGATTGTAAAGTTTCATGTGGCTTGTGGCTTCTCACTGCTCCTAAGGAGAGAAAAATAACTTTCTCCAAAGATGGATTCCTTGACTCAAAAATAGCCAAGTTCCTTTCAAGCCAAATGAACCAACATTCAGATGTCAGCAAGGATGAAAGACTATGATTCTGGAAAGCCCAATTTGAAAAACAATCCTTTACTGAAGTTCTTGTCCACCATGTAGATATATTGTGTTTCTCTTTGATCTTTTTCCATACGGTTCATGTGAATGGGAAGTGAACAAAAAGATGAATTCTAGATTCCCCGTTTCCTTTGCAAAGATGACAGAATCCTGGCCCAACCCAGCCTCTCTTTTGGAGGTTATTCCATGTAAGTAATTTTTGTTCAATGAGAAGTCAGGAAAAAARTTTAATCTTTTGTGGGCAATCCCAGCGCCACAAATTTCTCCTCAAACCTCCTATTTTTTTCTTCCACAACTCAGTTGCCAATGCATTGTAAACATTTTTAGTTGTTATCAATCCARAACAATCACCACCAGTCTTAACTCATCCTGTCTGTTAGAAATAGAAATTCCAGCTCCAATCAAGCTCATCTTGTACCAGTCCCATTCAKAAGTGTAGTCACCCTTCAGTCCCAAATATGTATTGTCAAGCCAGTTGGAGCATATCGACCCATGTATAGAAGCACAACTAGTTTGAAATATTAAATACACATTTTTGCTATTTAAACATGTAATCAACTCAGCAGAAAGAAATGAATCCTTCCCCATGCCCATAATTTCATCCTTTCCAGCACTACCAACCACTTGTCGACTACTTATTACAGTGATCTCATTATGTTACGAGCAATGCAAGTCCCACCCAAATGGTAATTTGAGTTTTGAGTTTTTTTTTTTCTTTTCCTCAATTTTCAATTACAAGTCTTACTTTACATTACTCATTTTTATTGTCATGAACATGATTATGACCCTACATCTTACATGTGTGATATGATGGCCCTTCTTTAGATTTGTTTACACTATCTCAATTCTAGGTCAAAATTTACGAGTATAATAATTTGAAAATAAAAGTCTCATATTTAATTTGATAATAAAACATAATTAAATGGTAAGTTCCTTCTCATCTCGTAAACTCACATTACTTTTCTAGATATTCAATAATATATAATAAAAATTTCAAAAGCAAGGTTAATTTGTTGTTGCTGGTAAATCATGTGGCATGAGGTACCACTTGTTCTCAAATCTCATTTATACCAATTTATAAATAAAGCAAAAACATAATAACCTAATTATTATTTTCATTTCTCATTTCTCATTCTATTTTCCTTCTCTCTACCCACTAAGGTTTCTAGAATTAAGAATGGAGGCTAATGTTTAAGAAGGAATCTCGTAGGCATAGTAAGGGGCTTCTTTCATTTTCCCTATGTTCCTTCACCTTCTTGTTTAATGTTTATTTTTCTTGATGTCATCTCATTGTTTTATGGTTTATTGTAGGGTTAATGAAGGTTGGAGACATGGTCAAGATATTCTCATGGTTGCCATAGAATATTGGTGCACAACAAAAGGCACAAATAACATGGTTCTCTCATTTTTTCAACTCTTTATATTTGTTTTGATAGCAATTGGGGAATGAATGATTACAAAATGATCTAGATCACTAAATGATGAAGGTCTAGATAGGGTTGAGTCACATAATTGAGCTCAAGGAACGATTCTTAAAATAACACAATATGAAATTATCAATCAATAACTAATACATCTATTACAATGATGTTCACCTCCTTATATATGATTGCTCAATGAAAAAGTCATTTTCACTTATGAATGTGGGATAGACTACTCTACAGAAAGTGAATAAAAGCATAAACTATAACCTAAATTCATAAATTGAATTTATTACAAATGTAAGCCTTATATTCTAACACCCCCTCTTAAGTCTTACAACATTGAAAGAAAAACACGTTGACTAAAAGCTAAAACATTAGAACCAAATATTCTTCCCACATTGGATCTCGTTTCTATTTCCAAGATGTGGGCTTCTTTAAATGTATAAAATTCCCTTCACCATTGTCGACATTTAGTGGATCTTCAACAATGGCTACATTCACTACATGTGGTTTTATTTCAAACTTTCTCTTGAGAATATCACTAGCTTGAAATCTACAATTCCAACTTGTGTGACCCATTTTCCTACAATAATGACATTCCATCTCCCCTCTGTCTTTAGCTGATATGCTACAATTGTATTTTGGGGTTAATGCAATCTCATGTTCAGTATCACCTTTTGTATCACCTGGAATAGTTCTCTTTTCTTCAACTAAGAGAACTAAAATCATGTCTTCAATAGTTTGATAAGTCATGCTTGCAATCTCTTGATTTGTCTCCGTCAACAATAGTCCCTAGGTATTCATACTCACATAGAATTTGTGGCTCTCATATTGTTGAAGTTAGAAGAGTTAAAACCTTATCTTTAAAAGGCCCAAGACTCTTAGATATGGCTTTGGACTCCTAGAATCTTCCCTTCTCTGATACCATATTACAAAATGAGCTAGATCAATAAATTATGAAGACCTAGATAGGGTTGAATCACATAATTAAGCTTAAAGAAAGATACGCACGATAACAATATTGTATCATTAATGAATAACTAGTGCATATATTACAATGAAGTTCACCTCCTTATATATGATTGTTCATAGATAAAGCCATTCCACTTATGAATGATAAAGTCATTCCACTTATGAATGTTGTATAGAATACTCTACACAAATTGAATAAAAGCATAAACTATAACTAAAATTCATAAAGTGACTTTATTACAAATGAAAGCCTTATATCCTAACATGAATAACTTCTACATTTTATGTTTTTTTTTGTATTTTTTTTTATTGGATTTTCATTTACTACTTACATTTTTTGGTGGTGATACCCTCATTTTTAGCATTTTTAGCAGGGTTGTTTTTAGGAAAATCATCAAGAAAGTTTAATTGGGCCAAAACAACCACATAGGTGAATCAAACGTGGGATTTCAAATCCATTCAATGGTTTTTACACCTGATTCCATTCTGAATTGATCTGAAAACATTGTGAATGCACCAAAACAATTTATATACTGAAAGCCCCAAATTTCAAGGTCAAAACCCTCTTTTTACTCATTAATCTCTAATGGTTTATTGTTACAACGTTTTGTATAACATATTTATTGGATAAAATCACATGTATTTCTTGCTTTGTTATCTTCGTTTCTCTTTCTCATGGCTTTGATACATTGTTTTGTGGATTTAATGGAGACCAAAAATATGGAGGAATAAAATTGTTGTGTAGGTATTTGGAATAATAAAAATAAATGGATTCAAACCCTTGTTTCTATCACAAATAAATTTATAAATGGTTTATCCTAATTGTCTAAATAGATCTAAAAGTGTAAATAATCTTCCTTAATTGTTACAAAAACTCTGAAATTGTAAATGGGTTTTCAATCTAATTTCTAGGTTTTCATTTTCATACCATTTTGCTTCATGTGTTATGGTTTCGACACATATGAAAAAGGGTTTTCTTCTTGTAGTTATCAAGGTTTGCATTAATTCTATTATCACTGCTAACCCTTCTTCTTGAAATAAAGGGAAACAAGTTTTAGATATTGATGTTCATTTATGTTCTACGGTTTATTGTTTATACACAATGACACTATTTAAATTTATTTTTTTGTTTTCATCTTTTTGTAGCTTTATTCCCCATGAAGCTTAATCAATTTACCATTTATAATTTCTTCAATTCATGTGCAATTTGAAATTGATGAAGCTACAATTGTAACAGCCCCTCTATTACATCATAAAAGTAATTGAGAAACTGTAAGAGATGTTTTTTTAAAACATAAATAAACATCATTTGAACAAGTGAAACATGATATTAACATACTTCAGAATTACGCAGTCTATTTCATTCATCTCATTGCACAAATAAATTTAGATACAAATTCAATGTATTAAGGATCTTCCATATCACATAACATCACATACAACCAGAGTACAACATCATGATTATTCAATATCAACCACCACCAGTTTCATCGCACAACATCATTGCTTCTTACAAAAAAAATCATCATACAAGGCAATCAAAATATCTACCCATCCAATCTATCTACAAGGTTAGGACCTCCAAGACACATAATCAACGCTCAAGTACATGATTCATCCAATTATTTTGACCATTTAAGGTCTCAATACTGGCGATTGTTCTGAGGAACAAGGAAGTATCTAATTCCCATATCTTCAATCCAATCCCAAGTTCAACTATAATTTCCAGCATTCTTAACTACATTGTCCTCAACACAGAAATATGGTAACATGGTCACCACTTCATAACACAAATGCATACTATTACAATAATTCATCATCTTACTCATTTAAAGGATAGGAGTAAATTCAATAAAATCAATACATAAACTTAAACAGTAAAACAGAGACCTTCAACATGAAACCTATTAAAATGACAATTTCGACCTTACTCAAGTTTACTTGGAATAAGTGTGGTAACCCTCCATGGTACAACCATGTAGGTAGATATCTGTAAGCCCCACAATTAAAAGGAGAAAACAAAGAGAAGAGAATGGCTCTCACAAACAAGAGGGAACATTAAGCACACTCTGTACTTCCTAAGCTAACGAATACTATGATGAAAAACTTCAGCAATAGCATGAAATTCTATTCTGAGAAAAATTTAAAATTGCAAGAAACCTGAAGTTTCTCTTATGGGTGTCATAGTGCAAACACTTCCATAGCCAACTCTAGAAATGTGTAGACGTGCTCCATGAAGACCCAAAATTCAGAAGAAACAACGCTTGGTGCACAGAGGCTACTTAAGGCAGGCAGAGGCCTTAAATTTTCAGAAGGATGAATCTTAGGAGAGACAGTGTGAACTTTCACATGGGAGGTCCCCTAACTTTAGAGTGTCCCCTAACTAGATCTTAGTTAGAGTTTAATTAGGAGTCTTCTTCTAGATAGACTAGTGTAGTTTGACTCTAGATTCTATTCCATGTGCAACCAAGATCTAAAGTTATTATTTAATTTTATTTAAAATTTCCTTTTTATTAAATTCATACACACATGTGCATTCTATTCAATCTTCATATTTTCCCCATATTTTCCTAGAATTAGATTTATCCCAACTTTAATATTATAATTAGTCCCCAATTTAAACATAGACTTAGGCCAAATATTAGACTTAGGCTTAGAATTTGGTTAGGCTTTTCACCTAATAATCTATCATTTAATTAATTAGGTAATCCAACAAGGTCTAATATTTCAATGTTTTCTAGGCCATCTAGATTTATTGACTTAAGTTTAATTATGCGACGTGCCCTTCAAGATGCGCCTTCATGCTCCAAGGGTGCCACTCGCCTTAGACTTGTTTTGGAAGTTATCTGACCCTTGGAATCAACACTCGACTCGGTCGAACTTGTGAGAGACTAAGGGATTATAAGGAATAAGGACTCTCCTTATTGCACGTTCCTTACAAATCTTCATGAGTGGCTATCTCAGTATTCCCTCATGACATCGTGGACCTATTGAACTAGGTAATTGTTAACCTACAATTCATACCATGGTGGGAGTGCTATTAGACTGTGAAATGGACGTTGTTACACCTCTCCCTCAAATGTCTGGTTTATGTGCATGGCCCCTTTACTCCTTATGTGAGTCGGATTAGAAAGCATCGTTAAGCCTGCATCCACTGACAAAAACACTGTCAATAATTCCATATACATAAATCATACTATAATCAATCATACAACATATGTGCATGAAATGAAATACTCAATAGATAAAATCCACTCCCTGACTCAATCCAGAATCTAAGGGAATTCATCGATGCCATCAACATCCTTAACTTGTCACGTTTCACGCACACTCAGGACGACTTGTCAAAAACATCTGTCAATATATATATATATATATATATATATATATATATATATATATATATATATATATATAATCAGTAAGCCATAACCCCTCAACATAATCATATATAACCCATAGTCTGAATGAAATCACAATGTACCATACTCGGATCACTTGAAAGCAAGTGTCCTCAAAGAATAAGTCAAATATAGTGTGCTTAGTAGAGCGGGATATTACATACACCCCCTCTTGTTTTAAACTTCATCCTAAAGTTTGTACAGTATATACAAAAGCAAGTAATAAATGTCTATGACATAGATATATATGTATAATCTATAAAACAAGTAAGGAAATTATTGACGCATCTCGTATGTTTCCGCCCAGGTATCCAAGTGTGGACTATAATTGTCCCACTGGACCTTGACCTGATTGACTGTTCAACGTCGTAGTTGTCGAATGCGATGGTCTAGAATGTGGATTGGCTCCACCATGAGAGTACCCTCATCTAACACCTACAAGAAAATCATGTCAATAACATGTGAAGGATCACTGATATAATGTCTCAAAATAGATACATGAAATACATCATGCATAGGCATCAAAGAATCAGGAAAGGCTAGTCGATAAGCCACGGGTCCTTTCCTTTCCACTACTTCGAAGGGTCCCACAAATATCAAAGATATTTTAGCACCCTTTCCAAACTTGATCGAACTCTTGTGCAGTTTTACCTGCAAGAAGACCTTGTCTCCAACTTTGTAACTTCGGTCAACGTGATGCGCATCAACATAACTCTTCTGCCAATCATGTGCTTCCTTAATCCTCTATCTTATCGATTTCATATTTTATTCCATTTCTTGAATCACTTATGGTCCTACCAGAACCCTATCGTCGATTCGATCCCAACTCAACGTCGTTAGACATAGTCTCCCATACAGAAACTCAAACAGTGTCATATTAATTGTACTTTGATAGATGTTGTTGTATGCAAACTCTACTAGTGGCAAGAATTCTTCCCAATGTTTTTATTGGTCCATTACATACATACGTACCATATCCTCCAAAATCTGGTTTGTTCTTTCTATTTTCCCATCTGTCTCTGGGTGATAAGTTGTGCTAAAGTTTAGTTGTGTTCCCAAGGCCTATTGGAAACTGGTCAAAAATCGTCATGTAAACGTCAATCCTCGATCATATATGTTCCTTCTTGGTACACCATGAATTCTTACAATCTCGCTGACAAATACTCTAGCTATGTCTGGAGCCCGATATGTTGTACGCACAGGAATAAAGTGTGCACTCTTCATCAGAGTGTCAACTACCACAAAAATCAAATCGTGCCTCCATGCCATCGATGGAAATCCAACAATAAATTTCATTGAAATGACCTCCCATTTCTATTATGGAATAACATGTGGTTGTAACAATCCCGCTGGATTTCTATGTTCAACCTTCACTTGTTGACATTCTAGACATCTTTTCATGTAACCAAATATGTTTGCTTTCATCCCCTTCTAGAAGAATAAAGGCTTAAAGTCTACCTTCATGTAAAGAGAACCTTTCTCAATGGTGAAATTGAGGAAGAAATTTATATCAAGCAGCCAGAAGGATTTGTTATACACAACGAAAGAGCTCATGTGTGCAGGTTGAAGAAATCCCTATATGGACTAAAGCAAGCACCACGTGCTTGGTATGAGAAAATGGATGGATTTATGATGAGTTTGGGTTTCAACAAAAGTGTTGCTAATCCAAACCTATATTATCAAATTGATGGCAATGAGTGCTTGATCTTGGTCCTATATGTGGACGACCTTTTCCTCACTGGTTCAGAGAGACTCATTGTTGAATGCAAACAAGCATTGACTGCTAAATTTGAAATGAAGGATTTAGGATTGATGCATTACTTGTTGGGACTAGAAGTATGGCAGAGGATAGATGATATTTTCTTGAGTCAAGGAAAATATACTGTGGATATATTGAAAAATTTTGGTATGAGTGAGAAAGAAGATCTATTGAGTTGGGCGTGCATGTGGTTGAGTACAGGTGAACATGTGAAAATCCATGAGCTGGGTGCATCATTATGAGACAGAGATGAAATGATGTATTAGCCTCCTCTGAGAAGAGAGTTCATATGATGAAATCCAAATGAATCTCTTATGTAATGCAGTGAGAAATAAGATCTGTTGAGTTGGACGTGCCTATGGATGAGCACAGATGAACATGATCCTAATGGTTGCGCACTAGTGAGTGTGGTTCTCTTGTGAGATGCAGTGATATAGAGATGTGGACATCCCTGTGGCTAAGCACAGATGGATGTGCCCCTAGTGGCTGAGCACTAGTGGGTGTATGAGATCCCTTGCTATATTGTTCAAGAGTCAGACTTACATGTAACCCTAATTGTAATGTAAAGGGTGCAGGTTGACCCCACCTTAATATAAAAGATAATTAATATAATAATTATTAATTATATTATAAGTTATTGAGGTCGATCCTATTGTGCCAATAGACACTTCTGTTGAAAGGTTGAGTCTAATATATATAAAGGTAAACTCCCCATTGAGGAATCATATCACAAGTGTGAGTTTGGAAATTTCAGCAAGTACTTCTTCTTGGGAAAAGTGTGCACCTCTCTTGGGAGCTAGTCTTCTATGGTTTGTGAGCACCCTTTTGTGTGATAGGTTTTTATGGTGGTGGAGGTATTTCTATTTAATAATATAGAAAAGGATTGACTGGGTTTTCTTCCCTTGTTGAGAAGGGTTTCCCAGGATACTTCTTGTGTACTTGTGCATGGTGTTTCTTCTTTTGATCTTGGTTGCTGAAACAAATTGTCTATGGTTTAAGTAAAATGATAAAAAAAGAATGAACTTCATGCTTAAGCCTAGATTATTTAAAAATCAACAAGATCCTCAAGAGTTTGGCGAGTTTGGTTCGTGACTAAAAAGGGTTAAGCAACCTCGAAGCTTTGAAGTACCAGAGTGAAGGATCATCGTAGATCTGATGATCGATCATGGGTTGTTAGATTTGGGAGCCTTCATTTTTTGACAATTTGGTAATTCGAAACTTCAAAAGAATTAGAGTCATGAGGTTAAGGGTTAAGGAACTACCAGAGTCCCAATGTCCGGAGTAAATCCTATTCATCAGTTGATGGAAGGATATGAGTCATAGATCTTTGAGTTATTTGGGATTCATCTCTCCGGCTAAGTTAAGGTGTAGGTTCTAAGGATTAAGATCACCCAAGAATTTTGAATTCCCAGAGTGAAGGTCAGCCATATATATAGAAAATGATCAAGGACCGTTAGATACATAAGAACTCTGAGCCCTTGTCCTTCGGAGATTCGTGAGTCTTACTCTCTAGAGGAAATGAGTCGTTGTTTACAAAAAGTGAGGAACTCCCGGAGTTCAAAACTGCAGAGTGGATGAAAACCATTGATTTGAGGAGGAGTGTAAGTCGTCATATCTCCAAGACCTTCGAAGGTTCGGTGATCTGCGTGAAACAGTTTCAAGTTGTGTAAGCGGAGAAAAACCCTGAAGCCCGAAGTTCTAGAGTGGATCTCCACCATAGGTTATCACGTGAGGACAATTTTTGTCAGTCTTTGGATTAAGTTCATAAAGGTTAACGAGGATGATGTAAGAGTAGGGTTAACCTACAATTGTCGGTCAACTCAGTTTACGACCAAATTCGGTTGGTATCACTCCAGGTGAACATGAGTGTTGAAGTTAAAAACCTTTGGAGCACCGGGGTTCCAGAGCTCTGATTATCACCCACTTTTGGTTATCCCTAGGTTCTATCTCATGGTCACATGTAAAACTTTTTCAAGGAAAGAGGGCTAACACACTACATATTAAGAGTCAATTTTTAGAGACTTTAACAGGTTTCCCTCGGTCCTAAGGATTTTGGATTTATTTAAAAATTTAGCTCAAACATTCATACTAACCACTTCATATATATCAACAAATTCGACAGAGGAAAAACACGATATAAATTCAGATTTGACGAAATTCAATAGAGATTGTACTACAACAAAATTGAATTGACAAAAGCATCCACAGGAAAATGACACAATTTCAGACCTAGAATGAAGGTCGACCGAGATTCCATTAGATGAATTTCTTTGGATTTAAATGATATTGAAAAAAGATTCATCATAAAGTTTTGGAACTAACACCCTGGTTTACCAACGAACAAGGCACTATTAAATTCTAAATAATCTCAACTAAAGACTCTGTCATTCAACTTCAAACAAGGATAAGATATACATGTTTTAACATAGACCATACTCAATATGAATTCTAATTCCACAATGAGGATCAAGCCATCCCAAAAGAGAGAGTGGAAAACGTCAGGCATTACATTGAAAATTTCAAAATAAAAACACTATAAATATTATCTGATTGGCAGAAATTGCAATTTTAAAAATATAAACTCTGAACTAATATTCGTTGACAACAATCATAACAATTGGCTTTGAGACCTTCCTATGTTTTTGCAGTGGCCTTATCAGTCTGATATACAACTACACTAATGCTAGGAATAAAATTCAGAATATAAAAATACCAGAACCAATGAATTGTTGCTTAATGAAGATGCCTTCAAAGTCTTGTGCTCCTTCCTTTCTGTTGCTTGATAATCACAAAGAATTCACTTGTACCTCCTAGCAAATTCTAGGGGTACTCTTCTTCCCCCTTATCCCCCCTAGCCACAAAGGGGCCACACAGAAGAAACCAACAATAATAGCTCCAAGACTTGCCCTCACAAGGAAGAGCTTCCACTCTTTTTACAAGCTTGGTATCCCAACTCTCACAGGTAAAACATAGTCCAATAAAAATTTGGYAGCATAACAATACTCAGAAAATCATCCCCTTTTTCCCTTCTCCAGAATTTRTTTTTATATACTTTTCTTCAATGACACATGTGCTCATGGACATATAATTCACTTTTTAGTTAATTTTAATTTGGATTACTCACTCACACACTTGTCACAATCTCCCCAGTTACMCCYGTATTTACCATTTTTATTTTATTTAAAAGTTCAAAATCCCTCACAATACTCAATGTGTTCCTATTTTCACTCCTAGGTATCCCTTTGTTCTCTAGATTCTCATTTAAGGAGTGTYCCCTAACTAGATCTTAGTTAGAGTTTAATTAGGAGTCTTCTTCTAGATAGACTAGTGTAGTTTGACTCTAGATTCTATTCCATGTACAASCAACCTCTCAAGTTATTATTTAATTCTATTTAAAATTTCCTTTTTATTAAATTCATACACACACGTGCATTCTATTCAATCTTTATATTTTTCCCTTATTTTCCTAGAATTAGAATTATCCCAACTTTAATATTATAATTAGTCCCCAATTTAAAATTAGACTTAGGCCAGATCTTAGACTTAGGCTTAGACTCTTGTTAGGATTTTCAACTAACAATCTATCATTTAATTAATTGGTTAATCCAATAAGGTCTAATATTTCAATGTTTCTAGGCCATCTAGATTTATTGACTTAAGTTTAATTATGCGACGTGCTCTTCAAGACGCACCTCCATGCTCCAAGGGTGCCACTCGCCTTAGAATTGTTTTGGAAGTTGTCCAACCATTGGAGTCAACACTTGACTTGACCGACCTTGTGAGAGACTAAGGGATTCTAAGGAATAAGGACTCTTCCTTATTGCGTGCTCCTTACAAATCTTCATGAGCGACTATCTCAGTCTTCCCTCATGGCATCGTGGAACTCTCAAACAAGGTAATCGTGCTAGTAGGTCATGGCAGGGGCATTGTTACACCTCTCTCTCAAATGTATGGTTTTTGTGCATAGCCCCTTTACTCCTTATGTGAGTCGGATTATCAAGCATTATCAAGCGTGCATCCACTAACAAATACATTGTCAATAATTCCATATACATAAATCATACTATAATCAATCATACATCTTATGTGAATGAAATTAAATACTCAATGGAGAAAATCCACTCCCTAACTCAATACACACACACACACACACACACACACACACACACACACATCAATATAATCAATAAGCCATAACCCCTTAACATAATCATATATAACCCATAGTCTAAATGAAATCACAATGTACCATACTCAGATCACTTGCAAGCAAGTGTCCTTAAAGAATAAGTCAAATATAGTGTGCTCAGTAGAGCGGGATGTTACAACAATCTAAAAAATCCTATTGTTTGCTTAAACTTTCATTTGTCTTTTCTTTAATAACTTTCAATACCATGCCAACATAACTCACTTTGAGCCCTCTAAGCCCAATTTTAGAACATGGGCTCTGACACCACTTGTAGCACGCCTCCAAAATTTCGGAACCCTTAGAAGGATTCTATGTCAAATTATCATTCTCAATTATATTTTCTTTTATTTATGCAAAAACCTAGGTTTGAACTTCAAACATGATACAATGAATGGTATTGAAACTTGATACTTTTATTTCAAGTATAATGCTCTTATATTATGTTATTAAAACTCATTTTGTAATTTTTTTATTCTTAAAACAACTAACATAAATCATACCAAGTAACTCCTTTCTTGATATCAATTATCAAATCTTCAAAATTTAAATAGGATACCTCTTTCAGAATTTAAGCAGAAAACATAGAAAAATACCAAGTAAAACACCTCTTTCAATATTTTGAATTTTTTTAATTGTACTATAGTCTAACTAGTAAGAAAAATCCTCCAAAATATTTCCTTACCACTTGCCCACAGTGGGAAACAATAATCCACCCTTCCAACTAAGAGCCTAGTCAACTTCTTGCTCCAAGAAACCACTTTGGTTTTCTATCCCTCCATTCTCAAAGATCTAAGAACAACACTGCACAATTGATCTATTGAATACAATGTGAATAATATTTCATTTACAAAATTCGAATCCAAAATATAAAGAAGAATTAGACCAAAAACAACAACTTCCAATACTTCTTCATTTCCATGATTTATCACCTAACCAATGCACACCTACCCAAGCCTTCTCAATTATCTTCATTAATCCACTTAAAATCTTTGTACCCCATTATGACATCACAATATCATATTGGGTTCCTTGTCCAAGTCTCCTTGGGGAGTAGTTGAATCATACTACATGCTATTCTAACAACCTCACCCTCGAGGTCTTAGGTAATAAAATTACAAAGGGATAAAAAGTCTTCAATCATGCTAAAAATTTAACTTAGATAACACTTATATCAAGATCAATGACAACCAACGATAACCCATTTATTACCACCATACAAACCAACCAAGAAAAGTTAATAAATTCATATCATGCCTTTAGAAATTATATGCATCATAAAATATAATTTCTCATAACAACAATCAATCAATTGATTAATAATTCTACTTTAGCAATTAATTCATTAATGTAACCATAATAGTGTACATGAGTAAAGGATGTTACATAGTTGATTTACACATACCTTGTATGTGTGCTAATGAAAATGATCGATCAATGTTTCCAATACATAGTGCCTTTCTGTCCATAATCGTGCATGCATGATGGTAATTAAAGTAACGCGTTATCTAATAACTTTCACGAAAAAAAACACAATAATTTGGCAATCATGCTATATAGATAATCATACCAAAATTATCATAAAACAAAATAGATAAGTGTATTTTAAGCTAGATAAGAAATATAATCACAGTTCCCTATAATAAAGGATGACACAACCCAATTCCTATGAAGATTTTGACCAGACTTAAAATCCCTTTTGAACACCTAATCAACACTACTTCAATATTTCATCCACCATCTCATCCTCTGTTGCAATATGTTGAAGCATCAACTATATTGACCTACCTATGTATATAACTCGAAAGAGGAAGTTATGACTATATTGATCTAACTTCTTGAACACACAATCAATAATGGTCACCACATGTCTAGGGGAGCATGTCTAACACCAAGCTCCAACAACTCCATGTTTCAAAGGATACATGGTGGGCAACACCTCTACCCTCTCTGATAGACCAAATTAAACACGCTTACATCAAGTGTCAACCACATTGTGAAATTGTTGTTTTAAGAGTCACATAATAGAATAATCATTCTATGCATACCTTATTTCTTGCAAAAACCACACCAACCCAAGAAAAATAGTAGTGCTTGAAAACATAATTACAATAATAAGTTGAACTGATAGACTAAGGATATCCTTTTTATGTTTACACTATCCAAATTTCCTTATAACTATGACCACTCGACTCTTGTAGATCCTATCAACCTGCATGTTAGCTTACCAATGGCTCACACACACACACACACAACATTTTCATGCAATAATCCATCTTTATGTACTAATGTTAAATTGAACAATATATATTGATTTCCACCATTCATTGTATTTATATGCACACATAGAAAAAATCTCGAGTTAGTATACACGTACACAAAATTTAAACATTTTAATCACATGGCCCAAAATAGAATCATATAATTATCATTTTCATAAACATGAAATAAAGAAAATCATAGACTGTCAACATATACAACCTAAGTGGACCTAATGGTTAAGAATACATGTTTCCTCCTTGGAGGTCACAAGTTCAAATCCAGAGGGGGGTAGGGTATGTATACCTCCGTAGACTTTAGTATACAAATCGTTGCACGGAGGGGGTCCCTTGTCCCACAAAAAAAGGGGTCTCATACACCCATTTGGTGTTTGGCTTGGTCATGAGCTTAAAAATATATTATTACTATCATCATCATCATCATCATATAGGATCAAATGTCTTTATCAATGTAGATGAGATCAAATAGATACTAAGCAAATGATACACTGAGATAAGTCATAATACAGTGCTAGTTGCCTAAGGCCAAAATATGGGGTGTTACAAATATCCCTTAACCTCATAAGGATGGATCAAGACTCAACCAATCCTTTAAATCAATCGTAACGTTGTTGACAATAGGCATCATTGTGTTGTTTGGTCATCTAATTTATCTACTATGGTGAATTTGGTCATTAGTTTGCTTGTAGTGCAAGTATCCTATAGGTTGAAAGGAGGCGATTAGGTCAAGTATGTAATCTCTAGGTGAATACCTTGTTGAGAGAGTTCATCCTATATTGAATCAAATCCCAAATAAGTAATGTTTCGACATATAATAAAATGGTATCATAGACATCAAAATTGAATTATTTTTTCAAAAGTAAAGAGAATCAATTTTATTATGAAAAAACAAAATTTTATATCTAACATGAAAAGACCATGCTTTCCAATATGGTGACGAGATCCTATATTGTTTGAAACATCCATATTTTGTGTTCATACAAAAGAAAAACATAATTCCCACTATCATCATTCCTTCCACTATTATCTAATCTAATTCTATATTCATTGTCACTATTTACTAACGGGTTTAAAGTTTGAAAGATAGTTTCAAAAAATCCATAATAGCTATTATTCCCATATGCTCATGTTATACTATGAATATACGTAAATTATTTGATTATCATATACTTGGTGAAGTGGGGATTTCCTTGTGGGTAGTGTATTAATTTGCGAACAAAGACAATCTTCAAGGAAACCACATCCTAAATGTTCAATACAATGATGAAATAACCATTTCATTGTATGGATGTTGTTATTAGCATTAATCCTCTCAACATAATTCAATCGATCTTCAAATTGAGCCTATCCCCGATGAATATGATTGATAATGTCTATTCTTTGATTCTCTTTTCTTTGCTTCACTTGAAGATTACTACAATCTCAAAGTGTTGACTCTCAAACACATCACCGTCATTGGTGTAAATTGGAACTCAACTCTTCATGAGATTAGCTAGGACATCAAATTTCCTTAGCCTATGTTTGAAAATGTGATCATAACTTTTAATTTGTTTCCTACAAATATATCCGTGATTGGTCATTCACTTGTTAGTTCAACCTCGAGTATGGTTAGGATCTTTAGTCGCAAAGAAAACACAATTCTCATCTCCCAAGGTCTTAGAGGAGGACCTCTTAGACCTAACCAACATGTCCACCCCATAAACAACCTCTCAAAATGGTTTTGGATGAAAAACTTCCTACCTTTTCTGCAATGCTTTAATGCTTTCAAAATATAGTCTTTATTCGACTTTTTCCCACTATAATTGTTGGTACCCTCTTCTTGAATCTTCTACTTACAAAGTATCACCCCTCTATACTTTTGATAAGTAGAATTTATATTCACCCTTAACCAACTTACAAGTGATCTTCGAGCACGAGGATGAAAGTGGGGTTCTCCACTATCCTCACTATCAACATTCCACATAGTACTCCATTTTCCCTTTGTTTTTTTCTTTTGATATAAATATTTGTTGTATATATAAGAAGTATCTTTTACAAAAAAAAAACACATCCCATAGTGTCATTGTTAGACAAATAATCCATGAGCTTGGTCAATGTAATAAAAAAAAAGATCTATATGACACAATTTTTTTGGATCCCAAAATACGCTCCCCGTGGCATGGAAGAACTAAAACAAAGAAAACAAATTTTCATAGGAGTAGCAAAGAGGAAGAAATAGAAATGAGAAGATAACTCCAAAATAAAAATACAAAGACATAATAGGTATTTACGTAACGATGACAATGTGGGTTCAAATCATAATGGCTCCTTTAATGAGAATCAAACTAGAGATACCCTCACTATCATTGTCAATGTTTTGTTGATATACTACAAAAACCATCATTATTTCGCCAACAATTAATATTGAAATGTCTTCCCATACTCATGTGAAGGAATCTTATAGTGCAGGTCCTTTGCATACTCCTTTGCATACAAATGAAATTATAGACAACTTATGTTTCCCATAATGATTGATCATTCACATAGGTATGATATATGGGCTACATCTACCTTCACATTTATTATTCATTTGCATGGATTAAAAGTTGAGAAAATTTTAATTGATATGATTAAATTTCAATATCTTTGATTAGATCCATCATAATATATTGATCTATCATCTACATAACATTTGCCTCCTGAAGATGGATGGGGCGACATGACAGAAGCTCATCACCTTGTTAAGAGAACGAGAACACTCCACAACATGATTTCCCTTCCTTATCCTCACTTCATCCCTTCTATTCGATTTCCATAGAAATCAATTCCCTTAATTCCCACACAAGCCTAGTTGGGAGATATAAAATATTATTTAAATTCTCTTTAGAAATAATATTTGAAATAATTAATACTCATTTATTGACATTGTTAGAGATGATAATCATATTTAGAATTTATATATTTAATATTTACATGTATAATAATAATAATAATAAATTTTAAGGTCACAGCCAAGCCAGACACCAAATTGGTGTATGAGTCCCCCTTTTTGTGGGACAAGGGACCCCATCCCCGCAATGATTTGAATGCTAAAGTATACAGAGGTATGCATACTCTACCCCCTCTGGATTTGAACTTGTGACCTCCAAGGAGGAAACTCGTGTTCTTAACCATTATGCCCACTCAAGTTGTATGAAAAATTCCATCATCATCTAAATAATGAAAAAATACATTTTTTTTATTTTTCATTATTATGTGTTTTCATGACCATGCCCATGCTTTTTCTTTTTCATTATTATGTGTTTTAGTGTCCATGCTCGTGCTTTTTCTTTTTCATTATTATGTGTTTTTGTGTCCATGCTCATGCTTGAGCCAAGTTGAAAACAAGCCCAGGGAGCATGTGGAGGAGCAAGGGATTGTTGTGATGAGATAAGGCATTGAGGGATTAGAAAGAGTGAAGAAGAGTTGGAATTTGTTGAGCGTGTAATGTACCCAACCATCAGCTGGGTCACGTCACTACTAAAATGACCCCATAGAAATTCCTCAGACTAAATCTAAATGTGGAAATTAACATACAACATGAAATACAAGTTCATTTAGTTGTCCATGTTCAATAAAAACATAAATAAAATTGCTCAAATGTGCATAGAAACAACTAAGTAACACACAATAGCATTGAACCATATAAACAAGGATTTAAATGCATCATTCTACCCCCAACAAGAAATAATAACAAAATATATTTCAGAGTAAATTGCACAACAATTATATCAACATTATGCATGAGTAAACAAAACAAATAGAACACTTATCTTATAAAATCTGCAACCCATTGTAGAGGGAAAATGTTCCTCCCAACCGTAGCCTTTATGTTCCAGTTCTCAACAACAAGACACCCCCGAGCTGGGGCTATGAATCCACAAGAGATGAAGGTCCCTAAGGCTGGCTAATGTCCCCCTTTCAACAATTAAACTTTCATCTATTTCTATTCCACCAACACACTTCCCCTCAACCTGCACAACCCAAGGGATGGAATCCCCCTTCATTTATCATAGTCCCTTAGGCCTTTCCACTCCCCTCCAAGGCTTCCAGTACTGGTTGGACATGAATTCTACTTGTCAGGACTTCATGAATTCCACATCTACAACACAGATTCGCCCAACAGTCAAAACACATGATTCTTGGATGAATTTCTAACAACTCGTTGCTCCGAGGCACACGACCTCTTTCTCCATGAAATTACAGCTCCAAAAAACATCCAAATTGCTCACAACAACTGCCTTCAAGCTCCAAGACTCAGAACTCCATTGTTGTCCAAAAAACTTCATTTAAAAACAACTCTCTATACAAAAACGTGAATGTGCAAAATCTGGTCTCCTACCCATACACATTTCCTCTCTTTCTCTTTCTTTCTTGACTTGCACTCTTCCCCAAGTTGATTGTACTCAGCCCCCATGCTCTCAATAACTATGTGAAGTGACTCTCACACCAACCCTCTTACATGAATTCAATTATTGGGCTCTAGAACACTCAACAACTAAGGGATGGTTCATGGCAAGGATAATTTAGAGAAAAATAGAAAATTGTTCTTGGTTTAATAGACGTGAGTAATTCTCCCTTTTGGACCCCTTCCCTCTCTTGTGGATACTTAGCCACCGATCTTTTTCTGTAGCTGGCGATACATGTCATTCATTATATTTCAATTTACATCATTTAAATATTGGCTCTCAACCATACATCACATTTTTAATATTTATCGCTTAGCTCTCGGCCACATACTACATTTGCAATACACATTGCTAGTTTGTGGTTTTAAAACAGGGATGTTGCATCCCCCCCCAAAAAAAAAACAAATTGCTTTGTCCTTAGTGCACATAACCATACAGTTTACACATTGACATATATAAAACATTACATCAAAATACTTGATAATTCCACAACTTTACGACTCACACAACAATTCCAACCAACAACTCCCTTTTCCCCTCAACCCACACATTGGTTGGATAGGAAATCTTGGAGTTGTGGCTCCAGGAACTCTATCTGCCAAAATAGATTTTTCATTCACTTATGTACAAATGTACATTCAATTTTCTTCAAAATTTACAAAAATTTGCGGGTATGCCTACCGCATGGCTTCCTCATTCTCCCATGTAGTGTCTTCAGGACTGTAATAGGTCCATTGAAACTTTATCGAGCCTATGAGTTTTTTCTTTAGCACTTTGATTTTCCGGTCCAGGATGCGCACTGGTTCCACCTAGAAATCCCCTTCATGTTCCACCTGGATCACATTCCAATCAATCACATGATTAGGATCAGGTACATACGTTTTTAACAAAGATACATGGAACACATTATGAATTCTCATGGATTCAGGTAATGCTATCATGTATGCAACTGGTTCTATATTTTCTAAGACTTCAAAAGGCCCACAATATCTTGCTACCAACTTTGGGAAACTTCCCAATTTCAATGATCTTCTCTTGGATTTAACTTTTAAAAACACATGCTCTCCCACTTTGAATTCTCTATTTGTTCTCCTTCTATTATCATAGCTCTTCTACCGATCTTGTGCAACTTTTAAATTATGCCTGATTTTCACCATATGTTCTTCCATTTCCTTTAACAACTCTGGCCCAATCACAACTTTGTCTATTGGGTTATCCCAAATTACTGGTGTGTTTCATTTTCTGTCATACAATGCTTCAAATGGGCTCATCTTCAATGATTCCCGATACCCATTGTTGTATGCAAACTCAAATAAATGGATATAGTCCTCCCACTTAGAAGGATTGTCCATTACATACATTCTCAACATATCTTCAATTATTTGAATAATTCTCTCTAGTTTCCCATATGACTCTAGGTGATATGCTATATTGAAATTTAAATTTGTCCCAAATACCTTAAACAACCCCTTCCAAAAATTGGAAGTGAACTCGGGATCTCGATCCAACATTATTGCCTTAGGAACACCACGTAGCCTAGTGATTTCTCATGTAAATTTATGCAATATTGGTTTCCTTATGAGTTACTTTTACCAGAATGAAATGTTCCTCCTTTGTGATTTTTTCCACCACTACCATGAGGGAATCATGCTTTCTGGTTTTCCTAGGAAATTTAGTAATGAAATCGATAGTAACAACTTCCCATTTCCATTCAGGAGTGGACAATGGTTGTAGCAACCCTGTTGGATGTCTATGCTCAACCTTTACCTTTTGACATTCCATGCATCTAGCCAAATAATTAGTGACATATTTATTCATACCAGGCCAGAAATATTGGCCTCTTACAACTGTAATAGTTTTCTTATATCCTGGATGTACAACGTATGGCACATTATGCATCTCTTTTAAGACTAAATTTCTCAATTCATGAGAATTGGGAACATAAACTCTATTCTGAAACAAGATGCATCCTCTTTCATCTTGTAATCCTTATATTTATGTTGTATATCATTCTACTGTAAGCTTTCTTTAACTTGCACATAATGTTGATTTGCAATTACAACCTCTATAATTCTATCTTTTAAATTTGTCTTGTACATACTAATGAATGTAGCATGCATTTTATGAACCCTTTTGTTGAGTGCATCAACCACCTTGTTTTCTTTTCCCTTTATGTGCTTGATAACAAAGTTATATTCACTAAGAAATTCCAGTTATCCAGTTTGTCTAGCATTTAGTGTTGGTTGTTCAAACAGATATTTTAGACCACTATGGTTTGTCCTTAATTCAAATTTTCTACCCATGAGATAATGCCTCCACATCCTTAAGGAATGTACTATAGTTGTTAAATCTAAGTCATGTGTGGCATAATTTATTTCACGTTCCTTCAATTTTTTGGCCTCATAACAAATTACATGTCCATTTTGCATAAGGACTCCACTAAGCCCCTCCTTGCATGCATCTGTGCACACAAAAAAATCATCATCTAGATCTGCAACTTTCAAAATAGGTAAGTTGGTTAACAAATCCTTTAAGAATTGTAAATTTTCTTCACACTTGACACTCCACTCAAAATTTACTCCTTTATTTTCCAAATATGTTTTTGGGTGTGTAATTTTGGAGAATCCTGCAATGAATCTCCTGTAATAACCAGATAGACCCATAAATGATTTAACCTCTGAAATGTTTGTTGGCGCTAGCCAACTCTTGATTGCTTCAATATTTTATGGATCCACTACTATGCCCTCTTCTGAAACAATGTGACCCAAATAATGGATCTTCTTTTGATAGAAGGTGCATTTACTCAATTTGGCATACAATTGGTGTTCTCTTAACACATGTAGCACCATACTCAAATGTCTCTCATGCTCTTCTTCTGTCTTGGAATAGATAATAATATCAACCAAGAATGCAATTATCAACTTATCTAGGAAATATCTAAACACCCCATTCATCAAACACATAAATGTAGTTGGTGCATTTGTCAATCCAAAAGGCACCACCACAAATTCATAATGTTCATACCTTGTCCTAAATGTTGTTTTTCTAGTGTATTCTTATTTGATTCTCACTTTATGATAGTATGAACTCAAGTCAATCTTGGAGAATATATTTTCTCCTTTCAACTGATAAAAAAGATCATCAATACTTTAAAAGGGATATTTATTCTTGACTATAACCTTGTTCAGTTGTATGAAGTCAATACATAACCTCAGTGTTCAATATTTCTTCTTTACAAAAAGAACTGGGGCACCCCAAGGAGAAAAACTTGGGCATATGTACCATTTCTTTAACAACTCTTCTAGTTGCATTTGTAACTCTTTTAACTCTGGTGTGCTCATTCTGTAGGGAGTCTTGGATACTGGGGTAGCTCCAAGAATTAATTCAATTAATAAATGTGTGTCCCTCTTTGGTGGGAATCCTGACAACTCCTCAAACACATATTCAAACTCTTTCAAGACTGGATAATCCTCAAGACTTGGCTCTTCCATATGGGATGCATATATCTGACACCCTTTTCTAAAAAAAGAATTCAGTTGCAATCTGAAATCTCTTGGATAGATATAGGCCTTGGAATACCTTGCATTATCCTTGGATTCCCTTCTTCATAAATACATGTGAACAAATTGTTATGACAATCTAAAACAACACAATGAATTTATAGCCAATCCATACCAATAAAGAAGTCATAAGACCCCAATGGTATGATGTTCAAATCTTCCTTAGTTTTAATTCCATTTATGTTTATAGGGAATTCTTTAACAAGTTCATTAATTCTTCTCTTGGTTCCAATAGCAAGCTGAACTAACCAATACTTTTCATACTTACATTTCTTCAATTTAAAATTTCAACTAGCTTTGTCTAGCTCTAGAATCAATTAAATAGCTATGGGATGATTATCAATCTTACCTTTCACTTCAACCATGTGGGATTGATAGTATTCTTGTCTATTTTACAAGGCTACATAGATTCTTGGCATGGTTTTTCCCATGTCCTCTACTATTTCCTCCTTCTTGATGCCATGAAAAATCTTCTTCTTATCTCCTCGGTGAGTACAATCTTTATACATGTAATCTCCTTCACATCCCCAACACTTTATGGGTTGTTGTCTTGGCCTCTTTCTCAAGGAATCTATCATTTTCTGATCACCTTGAGATGGTTGTACTTGCTCATATGATTGAGATCTATTCCTCATGAAAGGTGGCTTGAATCCTTTATTCCTTTGATCCATATTTCATTTCTTCTTATCATCCCAGGCCCTTTGGAAATCTAGGTTTCCTCTATTCTGCTCATACAAATACTTGTCCTTTCTTATGGCTTCTTCTAAATTCTTAGGCTTATCAAACTGAATGTTATCATTGTAAAAGGATGGAAGTCCACTCAGGAACCTCTGAATTTTGACCTTATCATCTATGATGAAGCTCACATACCTGAGAATTTCTAATAACATTCTCTCATATTCATCCATGGCCATGTTCCCAAGTTTGAGTTCAAATAAATCTTGCATCTTCTTGTCATAATATTGTTATGACAAGTACTACTATTGAAAGTGTTTCTTGAAATGCTTCTAAGGAATTCTCTTCTCACCAAGGTGCTTAACCTGCTTCAGTCGATCCCACCACATAGATGCCTTCCCTTGAAGGTGGTAGGATGAAATTTTGGCTTCTGCAGTCGGAAATATTTCCCCATTCCCAAAAAACATGCTTCTGCATCTTCACCTTTATTGTTTTCTCTATCAAATGGTGGTGGTTTGATTTTCCTCAATTCCCCTTACAAGCTATCTGATCCATGTCTCCTTCTTTGATGCCTGACATGAGATATACTTGGTCTGATTTCCGACCTTGAACATGCATGTGTTTTTATAGTTGAGTTCCCTGGGGAATTATTATGTTGATGCCTTATGTTGGAGATGCCTTTGTTTTTTCTAGCCCGTCTCGAATTTCATGTCTTAATGCTCGAAATCGAAAGATGGTTTTCGTATTTTCCATCTGTGGTTTCAAAATCTTCGAAGTCTTATCACGCAAGCAACAATAAATATTGTACTCTCGAGGCGAGTTCTACTTTTCGTCAAAAATTTTCCCTCTTTGTTCTACCTCAGGATTTCATAGGTTGGATGCTATAGATCACATAATTCACAAGTCCCAAGCAACGAAATGGTGAAATCGCTTTAAAATTTTATCCAGGGAAATAACGGGAGTAAAATTTTCCTAAATCACAATTGAACATCATCGGGTTTTCGTGCCTCGACGTTCACTAAATCCAAAAGTCTTATTGTCGTAACCCCGATAGCCGAAACCACAAAGTCCTTATTTTAGTAACCCGTGTCAAGGTTAAAGGTAAAAGCTAAGCCATGGTTAAGTTATGTCGACAATTCGCCACTCGGCGTGTTCTCTTTTAAAAAGATACACTATCTAATCCCTGAGTCGCGAAGTCACGATAAAGATATGAACATAATTAATTAAACACTTAATCCAATTTTATCCTCCCTTTTAATTAAAATGTATCATCACGATCTCGTAGTTTCGTGACTCGGCATGAAAACTTCCCAGAAGTTATACCTTCGAAGCTCCGAGTCGCGATATGGCGATATAAATAATTACGTGATTAATTAAGCGCCTAATCACAATTATGTTTTTATTAACCAAAGTCAATCATCGCAATTTTGGGTGTTAGAGGTTCAAAGGGTTAAAGAAAAAGTTCCCGATACAACGAGTACCGAAAGGTTAATTAACTTTGGTAAGACCAGATTAATTAAGCTAAATCAGTATCTTCTGTGTTTTGATGCTTGCACAGTTTACGAGGCAGTATTAATTCTTCCTTACGCCAACTGACATTTCGAACCGCCAAAATTTATGGCATTAATTAGAAATAAGGCGAATCGACAAATAAAGATTGGGTTTTTATTGCTAAATTTATTTATAAATGTGATTTGACCGATCTGTTCTTAAAAAGTACCAAGTTTTCGAATATATAGAGTTGTTATTTGTTATAACAAATTCATTTCTATATTACGCAGAGAACACTTTATCAGCGAGCTAACTTCTGTATGTATACATATTTTTATCGCATAAGAGTTAAAGCAAGATCTCCCGTCATGGCCTTGCGAAAAGAATCTAAAGCCAACGTTGAAGTTTCAGGACAAGGTTCGGACAACGTCGTTGATACTTCACCTCGAAGTGTCGAATCTGTCCCGAACTGGTCATTCGTTTCTCATGTTCTGCAGGCCAAATTAGTGGATTATTCTGATGATTCCAGCGACAATGAAAAAGATGACATAACCACTAAATATAAGATTGTCATTCAATCGGGAATCCATAAAGTAGCGGCCAGGCCACGATTTCTCCCCTACTATGATATGGTTCGATGGGCATTATACCATGTGGACATACCAACCAGAACCATCATCAATGAGCAGAAGGTCACCATTAGGACATTCAGACCTGAACATCTGCAAGCTATGTACAAGTTTCCCACAGCGTCTGACCTTACATATGATGCCGAATTCTTGGAAAATTTCAAACAGAAGGAATGTGTGGAGTATAACAAGACTATGTCTAGCTTAATAAGAGATTGGGTTTCGCACCCTGCAAATTTCAGGGAAGACAATAATGGTATATATTCAATAGCTTCCTTGGAACCACAGTTCAAGTATGTAGCTATGATGACATGCATATTATACGAGAGAGAGGGCATCTCACATTTCTTTCTTCAATGGGTGCCTCTAATACATAAATTCATCGAAGGTTGTTCCTTTGACTGGGCGAAAATGTTGTATGATAGCTTGACCAATCGGGTTACAAAGTATCGGGCGCAGAAAGAGAGTAGAAAGATTTATTTATTTTTTATGTCTACATACATTATGGACGTCATGTGCTTTCTAACACCATTTCCTCTAATGTGCTAGAGTTGGACTCCAGCAAAGGCCGAGCCCATCCACGTCTATCATTCGAAATTGTGGAAAAACAAAGTGGCATATTTCGTATATGAAATCTTCAACTGGGTGATGGTACCTCTAAATGTCACTATTTTTGGACACCTGCCACCCAGGATCTCGGACAGTATAGTGATGAATTTGAGCAATATAGATGACAGGTATGTAGAAGTCGAATTCTAATATCTCATAGTTTTTGGGGCTTCTGTTCCCCCGCATGCATTGCCATTATTTATCCCCGACAAGATGGCTTGTCGTGAAGTTGCTAGACAAACAGTAATCGGTGGCATAATCAAGGAGCTTAAGGGATACTCAAAGAAGGTATGGCCACCTTTTCCTGTTCATTTAAATTCATATTCTTTGTTAGATTTTGGGCATGCTAAAGCTGAGGCAGCAGCCCTGGAAGACCTAAAATTGGTCCTTATTGTATTCAAGAAGCATGATCCGCAAAGGGTCATGAGTAATCATTTGGCCAGTTGCAGACTCAAGAGATTTGAACACAAAAATTTTCCCTCGGATGAAATTTTCCGAGGCGTAATATCTTATGCCGAGATTTTAGCTCGGATACAAACATTGGCACTTGAAGAGAGGGCCGATGTTCTGAAATTCGAAGAACATCGACGCAGTTGTCTTCCCACAGTATTATGGGGTGAGAATCCGAGTACAGTGGAGGTGAAACAAAAAGATGCTGAAGGCTCCAAAGATGCAACTCCTAGTCAAGAAAAACACCAGGACAGGGAAGAACAAACTAAGAGCCCGAAAGCAGAGATAAAGACTCCTGACCCGCCAAAGAAGAAGACTCTGGTTACTACTCTGGGGAAATCAGGGAATCAAATCGGAGATCCTATTACATCTGTTACTCCCTTGCAGTCAACTCAGGGAAATATTGATGCAGGGTGGATCTTAAATGAAGAATTGAGGCCTATAAGGGTGGAAAATCTCCCTCCAAATGAGTTCTTCTTTGATAAGAAAAGAAAGGTTGTGGTAAATAGAGAATTCTATCAGCAGGGGGAATCGACAGCCAATAAATACAAAGTATTGACTGATGGGAAAGACAAGAGGAATGAACAATTCATGACGGAAATAGCCGGGACATTAGGGGCATATGCCACGGAAAATCAATTTTTAGTCAAGGTTTTGAAAAACCAACTGAAATGAAAAAATCGCCTCATTAAAACCCTTGAAGCCAGACTAGCCACTGCAGAGGAGGCTTCCAAGGACCAGGCGAGTGTAGGGATAGAACAAGCAATTTTGGTCGATAAAAGTGAGATAGAGCTACTCAAGACTAAGCTCGAACAAATAGAGCTGGTGGTTCAAAATGGTCAGATACAAGCGGGCCAACAAAAAGACTTGATCGAACAGCTACAGGCTAGTGTGGAAATAGCCGAAAGTAAAGTCATAAATATTGGGATGTTCCAGTCCCAGGCGATGGAGATTCAGAGCAGAGTTTCTGCAGCCCAACAAAATTCACTCACCAAGGTAGAGGCGATTCGGGACAACTTCTTTCTTGTTAATCAAGTTTTGGAAAATTTCTCTGTTAGAGAAAGAGAAGCTGGAGCAGCATGAGTCGCCTTTCAAGAGGTTGTGATAGCTACAAACAACAGGGAATCGGGAAGTACTCCTAGGTTTACCATTTCAGAGCAAACTAGAGGAAATATTCTATTAAAAGAATGGGAACACAACATCTCGGAAGGTAAGTTGCAAGCCAAGAGGGTAACAAAATCCTTAGAAGAGGCTTTCAGTTCTATAGATGGTAATCTGCTAGGCATCGATAGCAGAGTTAATGCCGATGCATTGATTCAAATGAATATGGCAAAAATATCACTTGATTTAAATGAAAAAGAAGAAAGAGATTTGGCCGAGATCTCACAAGTGACTATGGCAAACATAGTCCAACTTGATAAATGTATGATTAAACCAAGTGTGCAATTGTGCTCTATCGACATCATAAACAGACAGATGGAAGACAGGTTGCCGCAATTAGCCCGAGATTGTTACTCTTTTGAAGCTAATTGTCAAGCCCGAGATATCTCGATTGGTGGAAAGGTGTGTCACTTGTACCGAGCATGCGCGAGGACAAGCTTCTGATACCAAATAAAGACACAGAGAAAGAAATGGAACGATTGCTCTCCTCCTTATCATAACTAAAAAATTTGCAACGATTGAGATTCCATCTTATTGTAAAACTGTATAAATATACCATAGAAAGAAGGAAACCAGGCTGGACCTTTTTGTGTCGATTGTAATAGAGGTTTTACATTTTGAGAGTTAATATAAAGCAAATCCAAAGATTCTCAATTCCGTCACGACTGTGTTATGAGTTTGTTTTCTTGTATCTCATATTTCATTTCATTTCATATTCGTATCTGATGAATGCTTCGCTATAATTTAGTGCAACCTCGACTATAGTGAATGAATTTTGTTTTTCTATATTGTTTACTGTTTTTCCTCTGTACCAGTTGTCAGTAGGTATAAGACCAGTCAACACTTTCAGAATTCTATATATATGTTATGCTTCATCGGGTTATTTCTTTACATTTTTCTTCTTCTGTTTATACGTGAGATTCTCCCTTGATGTGAGCCTTACTCGATAGACAGCTAAATGTTTTCTCCCACCTCATACATTTTATTAAAATATAACCCAATTACGGGAAAGAGCCTTTGATTTTCACCTCTTTTTATTCCTGAAACTGTAAACTCTCTTTTATACAACCGAATTGAAACAACACTTAAATTCCGCTTGAGGTTTCCTTATTTTACTATTCCTCCATGACTGTCCCTGTACCGACACAACCCAATATCGAACCCGGATTATCAAATCAAACACACATTGCCTTAAACCTTTTCAATACTATTCTTAAAATAGCCACTACCCGGGTTGAACTCGAATGTTCATGGGCAACAATTGAGCAGGATATAAACATCTAGGAACAGTTGGAAGCTAGACAATGCCAACACAGAAATCATCCCTAGTTTACCTTGCTGAAGGTTGACGTTTCTCTTTTCTCTACCCTTTACCCACTTTCGGATGCCTAGACATTATACTTCTAAGCCTTAAGTACAGACTCTGGAACAACATCTTTTTGGCGTCGTTGTCGGGGGACCAAAGTTACGAAATCTTTTTCCCTGGGAAAACGACACTTTTTTTTTCATTGAAAGTGTTACCCTTTGATAGTGAACAAAGAGTGCACACCTTTTTAAGTCTTTCCAATCTTTCACTTGGCGACTCCACAAATAATACACTAGCATCCGGTTGAAGGAATACCAGACAAAACCCAGATGGTAAGCAGATTACACCTGTTACCGATCTCGAGAAGATTCTAATGGGGAGAGGCTCTCTTAATCCAACCGCTGCAGTCTATAAGCTTAAACACCCACAACTGAAGACTAAGAGTTCTTCTGAACCTTCAACTTCACGCAGTCCTCTCTTTGATACTAAATATCTAACATCAAACTGCTCCGAAGTTAGGAGTGAGATTCATCCGACAATCCCCTTAGTACACAAAGGAAAGGGCCCTTCTGAAAGTTCGTCGACGATTGACATACCATATTTTATTTAGTTAAATTTCCCGACCTCACCTAATTATAAAGAGTGTATTACACATTTGGTTTCCACACCCGTCGGTTCTCCTAATTTCGTCTCTTGCAAATCTGAGGAACCAAGTCCTCGTGTTCCTTATCATTCATCTCCGGATTTTCCTCTTCATGAAGAAAATAAATATTCACTTTTAATTTTTCGAAACCCCCTTTACGACTTTCCACTAATAATGATGGCAGTCGTCGTCGGAGGAGGTGGAGGGGTTATCGGAGGAGGAGGGGGAGGAGCTCCTATAGGGGGAGATGGAGGCCAAGGGCCTTCCCCCCCTCCCAGAGTGTTTGCAAAAGTTGCAGCAAGATACGCTCCCTTGGTATTGCTCGTTCCTCTGCACGACCTTCCCGAAAATTATATAAAAAAATTGCCAAAATTCACTGGGGAAGGAGATATGACCGCAACCGAACACATTAATTTCTTTGATCAATTCATAGACATCCTAGGTATCGAACATGAGGATGTGTATTCGAGGGTTCTTGTCCAAACCTTCGAAGCACAGGTCCGAACTTGGTTTCGGAGTCTACCTGCAACATCTATCTTGTCTTATGACGCCTTGGAAGATGCTTTCCTTAGACAATGGGGCGAAAGAAAGGACCACCTATATTATTTAACTGAATTTGGGTCTTTAAGAAAAAGGAATTCAGAAACAGTTATGGAGTTTATTCAAATATTCAACAAGCTATATAATAAAATCCAAGCCGAGGTTAAACCATCCCAACCCGCGGCCAAAGTAACTTTCGCAGGGGATTTCGAGCCGGATTTTGCACTCCTTTTGTGAGAAAGAAGGGGAGCCACTCTAAACTGAATGCGGGACAACACTGTAGAAATTGAGTCGAATATGACGGCTTCTGGTAAGCTTAAATCTAAAGTAGAAACGGGAAACTGAGAAACTAAACTATTTAGAGAACAAGCAGGCTTGTCAGGGTCTAATAGATCCACAGATGACAAAGTAGACGATATGGCCAGGGTAATTAAAGAACTGTCTAATAAAATATCCATAATGGAACTAGAACAGGCCAAAGTTGATTCTTTCTCCAAAAAGGATTTCAAGAGGAACCCCAACCCCCCGAACCAACAAAGACAGATAAAAAACGAAGATAAAAAAAATACAAGCTCCCCTAAAGAGAAATTTTTTTATAGGAGCGAACAATCTCCAAGATTTCGGAAATTCAGATAATGACATCACGAACTTCGATGATGACTGCACACAACCGTATCTGACTAGAGAAGATTATGAAAAATCTCTAAACACTCAACAACCATCGGTTAAGGGTGATGAAAGTGATCATACTGACCTTTGTGGCTCTCAACAAGAAACTGAAATGATAATGGCCGAAATCCAACCTAAGTACGACTTGAGATCTAAGAGTAAGCCCTTTTCAACTACTCAACCTAAGAAAATCTTCCCAAGAGGTCAAATTTATGAGCCTACTCCAAAAGAGACCCAAGCACAAGGAACCGAAACAGCTAATAAAATTATGCCTTCAACCAAGACCATGAGTAATAAATCATTCCAGATGATTAAGTTGGAAAGGAAGGATCTGGAAGTCTCAACTAAAGAAATAGACAAGGTGAGCAGAGTTTTCAGTTTTGAAAACGAGATAAATAAAATTAAGATACCAATCCCCCTGGTAGAATTAGCAAAAAACCCCATTTATCGGAAGCAGATTACCAAAGTGATGGGTGTCTCAGAGATAGAAAGCCAGTCTGACGTTTTAAACCTGGAAGATGACAAACCTAACATCACTTTTGGTTCACATTTTGAAGGGGCCAAAGACACTATTGCTCCCTTTTATATCACTTTAAATGTATACAATCAATTTCTACATAATTGCATGTTAGACTCCGAAGCCTCCCATAACGTTATGCCTAAAATTATTATGGACAAATTGGGTCTCCAGATCACCAGACCTTACGGAGATATTTACTCTTTTGACTCAAGAAGGGTTAAGTGTATGGGAATGATAAAGGATTTAGTAGTTACCCTGGCACAGGTCCCGGTTAAGAGTATCTTGATGGATGTGGTGATTGTTGATATTCCCCCTAAGTATGGCTTACTATTGTCTAGGTCATGGGGAGCCAAGCTGGGGGGTTCTCTTCAACTGGATATGACATTCGCCACAATTCCTGTGTTTGGTGGGCAATTTACTCGGTTGTACAGAGAAACAAGGTTAGCATATACAGTAAGTGACCCTCAAAACCCGAACAATTTCCCTATTTACATTGCGGATCAAGATTTAGGAAATTGTATATTATCTTTTGATGACGGTTTAGATGGTTGTCCAGAAGAAAACGATATAGAGCAGGAAGAGTCAGGTTACATGACAGAGGATCTGTGTAGCACCAGTGTCTGGGAAATGTTTTTTGACGGTGCCTCATCTTGTGAAGGGGCTGGTGTAGGAGTGCTTTTAGTGGCACCCAAAGGAAAGTTCGTTGTTCCTTTTTCTTACCGACTGCAGTGGGATATAGATTATACTAAAAACGTATGTGAATACAAAGCGTTGGTCTTAGGATTAAAGGTTTCCAGGAAGCTAAAAATAAATAACTTAGAGGTATACGGAGATGCAGAGTTAATAGTCAAACAAATAAATCGACAGTACCAAGCCAAGCATCCCAGATTAAGATCATACAGGAATTGTGCATGGGATCTAATGGAAAACTCTCGTATGTAAATGTCCACTTCATCCCACGCACAGAGAACTTACATGTTGATGCATTAGCTAAAGCAGCTTCAACCTTCTCTCCTCCCACGACTTTCAAATTGAAGTATCACATAGAAATCAGACACAGACCATCTGTACCGGATAACATCCAGCACTGGCAGGTTTTTGAGGATGATGAGCAAATTAAGAAGTTTCTTGAAGCAATAGGTGATTTTTCTGAAACCCATATAGATCAAGAAAACCAGAATGACAATATATGGATCATGCAATAAGGGGAAGACCCTCAAACCTTTCAAGACAAAATCGCAAATCATCACATGCTGGTCCTTAAAAACAACCAGATTCAGAAAGGATTGATCCCTCTGGAAAGACTTTTTGATCAAAACAACATACCTGTGAAATCCACCTTACAACCCCAACCAGAAGAAGTGGAGGATTTTGATATAGGAACCAAAGAAGAATCCAGGATGGTAAAAATATCCAAATTCCTCCCTCTTGAAATAAAAAGTAAGTATAAAGACCTACTTAGACAGTATAAGGATATTTTCGCCTGGTCTTATGATGAGTTAAGCACATACGACACTTCCATAATTGATCACAAGATACCTCTAAATCCTGGGGTCAAACCATTTAGGCAAAATATTAGACAGATCAACCCCATTTTGTTACCTGTGATCGAAAAAGAAGTTAAGAAACTTTTAGATGTGAAAATAATAGTACCTCTGAGATATTCAGACTGGGTAGCAAACTTGGTCCCGGTCAGGAAAAAGAATGGGGAAATCAGACTGTGTGTGGATTTCAGAAATCTAAATAAGTTATCTCTTAAGGACAACTATCCGCTGCCCAAAATGGACCATGTGATAGAAAAGGTAGTTGGAGCCAACCAAATGTATATGATTGATGGGTTCTCTGGTTATAATAAAATCACCATGAATGAGCAAGATAGAGAAAAAATGGCTTTCACTACACCATGGGGTAAATTCATGTATGATAAAATGCCTTTTGGTTTGATGAATGCAAGGGCCATGTTCCAGCGCACTATGGACATCACTTTCATCGGTGAAAGGGATAAGTTCATAGTCATTTATCTTGATGATTTGATAGTTTTCTCTAAAACCGACGAAGAACACTTGATACATATTAAACAGACATTCGAAAAATGCCGCAGGTTTGGTCTATCTTTAAATCCAAAGAAATCACATTTCTCCATGCGGGAAGGTAATCTTTTGGGTCATATAATATCTAGGGATGGAATCGGGATTGATCCTAAGAGGATTGAAGCGATAGATACTATAAATATTCCCAGAAATGTAAAAGAAATTCAATCTTTCTTAGGAAGAATAATTTTTTTACGAAGATTTATCTCGAATTTTGTTGAGATTGTAAAACTGATCACAGGTATGTTGAAAAAAGACAGCGAAGTAAAATGGACAATCGAGGCCAAAGCGTCGTTCGCACACATTAAGAAATTCATAAGCAAGGCACCTATGTTAGCAAGCCCCGACTATCTAAAAGATTTTCTTATTTTCTCATTTGCCTCAGAACACACGATTGCCACGGTGCTCCTTCAAAAGAACGAAGAAGCTTTCGAACAACCAATCGCTTTTTTCAGCAAGAGCCTTAGAGATGCAGAACTGAAGTATGATATAATATAAAAACAAGTGTACGCCATGGTAAAATCATTAAAGGCATTCAGAACATATGTACTACACTCAAAGATAATTGTGTACGTACCTACCAGTTCTGTGAAAGATATTTTGGTACAACCAGACAGCGATGGAAAAAGAGGGCGATGGCTTGCCAAAATCCAAGAATTTTATCTGGAAGTCAAATCGACCAAATTGATAAAAGGACAAGGCTTGGCTGAACTCTTAGCTGAGTCGAATTTCAGAGCCCTAGGTATCAATTGCCTACAGGAGGGCGATGAAGACATGAACCTAAACGAGCTGAATGAGCAAACAGGCCCAAACAAGATCGAAGAGAAGTTCATATCATCAGACTGGTACAGAGACATAGTATCATACCTGCTAACTCTAAAATGTCCAAATGAGCTATCACCATCAAAATCCAGGACTTTAAAACTTCATGCGGTTAAATATTGTATCGCCGAAAATCAGCTATATTGGAAAGATCCACTTGGTTTCTTGTTAGTCTGTTTAGTCGAATCGGAAACTCAGCAGGTTATAGATGAATTTCATGAGGGAGTCTATGGGGGGAATCACGCTTGGAGATCTATAGCTTACAAAATTCTGAGGGCTGGGTACTACTGGCCAAAACTTTTCTCGGACGTTAATGCCAAAGTCCGAGCCTGCAACCCTTGTTAACTATTTGCAGATAAACAAAATCTCCCGGCACTGCCTTTAGTTCCAATCAAAGTGGAAGCCCCATTTCAGCAATGGGGTCTAGACTTCATAGGCGAGATTAATCCCCATTCCAGTGCTCAACACAAGTGGATCTTAACTGCAATGGATTACTTTACTAAATGGGTGGAATCCATTCCAACCAAAAGGGAAACAGACTCGGTGGTAATCGATTTCTTAGAAGACAACATTTTGTCTAGATTTGGTT